>JASEVX010000203.1:195000-344755 GCA_031761405.1 Serripes groenlandicus | reverse complement strand
CAATATCTCCCCTTGCCACATTTTTCTAACCCTATTTCAACAGTTATACTATATGTACAGAGTGTCAATATCTCCCTTGCCACATTGTTTTAACTCTATTCAACAGTTATACTATATGTACAATGTACAGAGTGTCAATATCTCCCCTTGCCACATTGTTTTAACTCTATGCAACAGTTATACTATATGTACAATGTACAGAGTGTCAATACCTCCCTTGCCACATTGTTTTAACTCTATTCAACAGTTATACTATATGTACAATGTACAGAGTGTCAATATCTCCTCTTGCCACATTGTTTTAACTCTATGCAACAGTTATACTATATGTACAATGTACAGAGTGTCAATATCTCCCTTGCCACATTGTTTTAACTCGATTCAACAGTTATACTATATGTACAATGTACAGAGTGTCAATATCTCCCCTTGCCACATTGTTTTAACTCTATTCAACAGTTATACTATATGTACAGAGTGTCAATACCTCCCCTTGCCACATTGTTTTAACTCTATGCAACAGTTATACTATATGTACAATGTACAGAGTGTCAATACCTCCTCTTGCCATATTGT
This sequence comes from Serripes groenlandicus, assembly GCA_031761405.1. Lineage (NCBI taxonomy): Eukaryota > Metazoa > Mollusca > Bivalvia > Cardiida > Cardiidae > Serripes > Serripes groenlandicus. Next base: position 344,179 of record JASEVX010000203.1, on the reverse strand, counting down.
TTTAACTCGATTCAACAGTTATACTATATGTACAGAGTGTCAATATCTCCCCTTGCCATATTGTTTTAACTCGATTCAACAGTTATACTATATGTACAGAGTGTCAATACCTCCTCTTGCCATATTGTTTTAACTCTATTCAACAGTTATACTATATGTACAGAGTGTCAATACCTCCCCTTGTCACATTGTTTTAACTCGATTCAACAGTTATACTATATGTACAATGTACAGAGTGTCAATATCTCCCCTTGCCACATTGTTTTAACTCTATTCAACAGTTATACTACATGTACAATGTACAGAGTGTCAATATCTCCTCTTGCCACATTGTTTTAACTCTATGCAACAGTTATACTATATGTACAATGTACAGAGTGTCAATACCTCCCCTTGCCACATTGTTTTAACTATATTCAACAGTTATACTATATGTACAATGTACAGAGTGTCAATACCTCCCCTTGCCACATTGTTTTAACTCTATTCAACAGTTATACTATATGTACAATGTACAGAGTGTCAATACCTCCCCTTGCCACATTGTTTTAACTCTATTCAACAGTTATACTATATGTACAATGTACAGAGTGTCAATACCTCCCCTTGCCACATTGTTTTAACTCTATTCAACAGTTATACTATATGTACAATGTACAGAGTGTCAATACCTCCCCTTGCCACATTGTTTTAACTCTATGCAACAGTTATACTATATGTACAATGTACAGAGTGTCAATACCTCCCCTTGCCACATTGTTTTAACTATATTCATCAGTTATACTATATGTACAATGTACAGAGTGTCAATATCTCCTCTTGCCACATTGTTTTAACTCTATGCAACAGTTATACTATATGTACAATGTACAGAGTGTCAATACCTCCCCTTGCCACATTGTTTTAACTCTATTCAACAGTTATACTATATGTACAGAGTGTCAATATCTCCCTTGCCACATTGTTTTAACTCTATTCAACAGTTATACTATATGTACAATGTACAGAGTGTCAATATCTCCCCTTGCCACATTGTTTTAACTCTATTCAACAGTTATACTATATGTACAATGTACAGAGTGTCAATATCTCCTCTTGCCACATTGTTTTAACTCTATTCAACAGTTATACTATATGTACAATGTACAGAGTGTCAATACCTCCCCTTGCCACATTGTTTTAACTCTATGCAACAGTTATACTATATGTACAGAGTGTCAATACCTCCTCTTGCCACATTGTTTTAACTCTATGCAACAGGTATACTATATGTACAGAGTGTCAATACCCCCTCTTGCCACATTGTTTTAACTCTATTCAACAGTTATACTATATGTACAATGTACAGAGTGTCAATATCTCCTCTTGCCACAGTGTTCTAACTCGATTCAACAGTTATACTATATGTACAGAGTGTCAATATCTTCTCTTGCCACATTGTTTTAACTCTATTCAACAGTTATACTATATGTACAATGTACAGAGTGTCAATACCTCCCCTTGCCACATTGTTTTAACTCGATTCAACAGTTATACTATATGTACAATGTACAGAGTGTCAATACCTCCCCTTGCCACATTGTTTTAACTCGATTCAACAGTTATACTATATGTACAGAGTGTCAATATCTCCCCTTGCCACATTGTTTTAACTCTATTCAACAGTTATACTATATGTACAATGTACAGAGTGTCAATATCTCCCCTTGACACATTGTTTTAACTCGATTCAACAGTTATACTATATGTACAATGTACAGAGTGTCAATACCTCCCCTTGCCACATTGTTTTAACTCGATTCAACAGTTATACTATATGTACAATGTACAGAGTGTCAATATCTCCCCTTGACACATTGTTTTAACTCGATTCAACAGTTTTACTATATGTACAATGTACAGAGTGTCAATATCTCCCCTTGACACATTGTTTTAACTCGATTCAACAGTTATACTATATGTACAATGTACAGAGTGTCAATACCTCCCCTTGCCACATTGTTTTAACTCTATTCAACAGTTATACTATATGTACAATGTACAGAGTGTCAATACCTCCCCTTGCCACATTGTTTTAACTCTATTCAACAGTTATACTATATGTACAATGTACAGAGTGTCAATATCTCCCCTTGCCACATTGTTTTAACTCTATTCAACAGTTATACTATATGTACAATGTACAGAGTGTCAATATCTCCCCTTGACACATTGTTTTAACTCGATTCAACAGTTATACTATATGTACAATGTACAGAGTGTCAATACCTCCCCTTGCCACATTGTTTTAACACTATTCAACAGTTATACTATATGTACAATGTACAGAGTGTCAATACCTCCCCTTGCCACATTGTTTTAACTCTATTCAACAGTTATACTATATGTACAATGTACAGAGTGTCAATACCTCCCCTTGTCACATTGTTTTAACTCTATTCAACAGTTATACTATATGTACAATATACAGAGTGTCAATACCCCCTCTTGCCACATTGTTTTAACTCTATTCAACAGTTATACTATATGTACAATGTACAGAGTGTCAATATCTCCCCTTGTCACATTGTTTTAACTCTATTCAACAGTTATACTATATGTACAGAGTGTCAATATCTCCCCTTGCCACATTGTTTTAACTCTATTCAACAGTTATACTATATGTACAATGTACAGAGTGTCAATATCTCCACTTGCCACATTGTTTTAACTCTATGCAACAGTTATACTATATGTACAATGTACAGAGTGTCAATATCTCCCCTTGCCACATTGTTTTAACTCTATTCAACAGTTATACTATATGTACAATGTACAGAGTGTCAATACCTCCCCTTGTCACATTGTTTTAACTCTATTCAACAGTTATACTATATGTACAATGTGCAGAGTGTCAATACCTCCCCTTGCCACATTGTTTTAACTCTATGCAACAGTTATACTATATGTACAATGTACAGAGTGTCAATATCTCCCCTTGCCACATTGTTTTAACTCTATTCAACAGTTATACTATATGTACAATGTACAGAGTGTCAATACCTCCCCTTGCCACATTGTTTTAACTCTATTCAACAGTTATACTATATGTACAATGTATAGAGTGTCAATATCTCCCCTTGTCACATTGTTTTAACTCTATTCAACAGTTATACTATATGTACAATGTACAGAGTGTCAATACCTCCCCTTTTCACATTGTTTTAACTCTATTCAACAGTTATACTATATGTACAATGTACAGAGTGTCAATATCTCCCCTTGTCACATTGTTTTAACTCTATTCAACAGTTATACTATATGTACAATGTACAGAGTGTCAATATCTCCCCTTGCCACATTGTTTTAACTCTATTCAACAGTTATACTATATGTACAATGTACAGAGTGTCAATATCTCCCCTTGCCACATTGTTTTAACTCTATTCAACAGTTATACTATATGTATAATGTACAGAGTGTCAATACCTCCCCTTGCCACATTGTTTTAACTCTATTCAACAGTTATACTATATGTATAATGTACAGAGTGTCAATATCTCCCCTTGTCACATTGTTTTAACTCTATTCAACAGTTATACTATATGTACAATGTACAGAGTGTCAATATCTCCCCTTGCCACATTGTTTTAACTCTATTCAACAGTTATACTATATGTACAATGTACAGAGTGTCAATACCTCCCCTTGCCACATTGTTTTAACTCTATTCAACAGTTATACTATATGTACAATGTACAGAGTGTCAATACCAGCCCTTGCCACATTGTTTTAACTCTATTCAACAGTTATACTATATGTACAATGTACAGAGTGTCAATACCTCCCCTTGCCACATTGTTTTAACTCTATTCAACAGTTATACTATATGTACAATGTACAGAGTGTCAATATCTCCTCTTGCCACATTGTTTTAACTCTATTCAACAGTTATACTATATGTACAGAGTGTCAATACCTCCCCTTGTCACATTGTTTTAACTCTATTCAACAGTTATACTATATGTACAATGTACAGAGTGTCAATATCTCCTCTTGCCACAGTGTTTTAACTCGATTCAACAGTTATACTATATGTACAATGTACAGAGTGTCAATATCTCCCCTTGCCACATTGTTTTAACTCTATTCAACAGTTATACTATATGTACAATGTACAGAGTGTCAATATCTCCTCTTGCCACAGTGTTTTAACTCGATTCAACAGTTATACTATATGTACAATGTACAGAGTGTCAATATCTCCTCTTGCCACATTGTTTTAACTCTATTCAACAGTTATACTATATGTACAATGTACAGAGTGTCAATACCTCCCCTTGCCACATTGTTTTAACTCTATTCAACAGTTATACTATATGTACAATGTACAGAGTGTCAATACCTCCCCTTGCCACATTGTTTTAACTCTATTCAACAGTTATACTATATGTACAATGTACAGAGTGTCAATATCTCCTCTTGCCACATTGTTTTAACTCTATTCAACAGTTATACTATATGTACAATGTACAGAGTGTCAATATCTCCTCTTGCCACATTGTTTTAACTCTATTCAACAGTTATACTATATGTACAATGTACAGAGTGTCAATACCTCCTCTTGCCACATTGTTTTAACTCTATTCAACAGTTATACTATATGTACAGAGTGTCAATACCTCCTCTTGTCACATTGTTTTAACTCTATTCAACAGTTATACTATATGTACAATGTACAGAGTGTCAATACCTCCCCTTGCCACATTGTTTTAACTCTATTCAACAGTTATACTATATGTACAATGTACAGAGTGTCAATACCTCCCCTTGTCACATTGTTTTAACTCTATTCAACAGTTATACTATATGTACAATGTACAGAGTGTCAATATCTCCTCTTGCCACATTGTTTTAACTCCATTCAACAGTTATACTATATGTACAATGTACAGAGTGTCAATACCTCCCCTTGCCACATTGTTTTAACTCCATTCAACAGTTATACTATATGTACAATGTACAGAGTGTCAATATCTCCCCTTGCCACATTTTTCTAACCCTATTCAACAGTTATACTATATGTACAGAGTGTCAATATCTCCCTTGCCACATTGTTTTAACTCTATTCAACAGTTATACTATATGTACAATGTACAGAGTGTCAATATCTCCTCTTGCCACATTGTTTTAACTCTATTCAACAGTTATACTATATGTACAGTGTACAGAGTGTCAATATCTCCCCTTGCCACATTGTTTTAACTCTATGCAACAGTTATACTATATGTACAATGTACAGAGTGTCAATACCTCCCCTTGCCACATTGTTTTAACTCTATTCAACAGTTATACTATATGTACAATGTACAGAGTGTCAATATCTCCCCTTGCCACATTGTTTTAACTCTATTCAACAGTTATACTATATGTACAGAGTGTCAATACCTCCCCTTGCCACATTGTTTTAACTCTATGCAACAGTTATACTATATGTACAATGTACAGAGTGTCAATACCTCCCCTTGCCACATTGTTTTAACTATATTCAACAGTTATACTATATGTACAATGTACAGAGTGTCAATATCTCCTCTTGCCACATTGTTTTAACTCTATGCAACAGTTATACTATATGTACAGAGTGTCAATACCTCCTCTTGCCACATTGTTTTAACTCTATGCAACAGGTATACTATATGTACAGAGTGTCAATACCTCCCCTTGCCACATTGTTTTAACTCTATTCAACAGTTATACTATATGTACAATGTACAGAGTGTCAATACCTCCCCTTGCCACATTGTTTTAACTCTATTCAACAGTTATACTATATGTACAATGTACAGAGTGTCAATATCTCCTCTTGCCACATTGTTTTAACTCTATTCAACAGTTATACTATATGTACAATGTACAGAGTGTCAATATCTCCTCTTGCCACATTGTTTTAACTCTATTCAACAGTTATACTATATGTACAATGTACAGAGTGTCAATACCTCCTCTTGCCACATTGTTTTAACTCTATTCAACAGTTATACTATATGTACAGAGTGTCAATACCTCCTCTTGTCACATTGTTTTAACTCTATTCAACAGTTATACTATATGTACAATGTACAGAGTGTCAATACCTCCCCTTGCCACATTGTTTTAACTCTATTCAACAGTTATACTATATGTACAATGTACAGAGTGTCAATACCTCCCCTTGTCACATTGTTTTAACTCTATTCAACAGTTATACTATATGTACAATGTACAGAGTGTCAATATCTCCTCTTGCCACATTGTTTTAACTCCATTCAACAGTTATACTATATGTACAATGTACATAGTGTCAATACCTCCCCTTGCCACATTGTTTTAACTCCATTCAACAGTTATACTATATGTACAATGTACAGAGTGTCAATATCTCCCCTTGCCACATTTTTCTAACCCTATTCAACAGTTATACTATATGTACAGAGTGTCAATATCTCCCTTGCCACATTGTTTTAACTCTATTCAACAGTTATACTATATGTACAATGTACAGAGTGTCAATATCTCCTCTTGCCACATTGTTTTAACTCTATTCAACAGTTATACTATATGTACAGTGTACAGAGTGTCAATATCTCCCCTTGCCACATTGTTTTAACTCTATGCAACAGTTATACTATATGTACAATGTACAGAGTGTCAATACCTCCCCTTGCCACATTGTTTTAACTCTATTCAACAGTTATACTATATGTACAATGTACAGAGTGTCAATATCTCCCCTTGCCACATTGTTTTAACTCTATTCAACAGTTATACTATATGTACAGAGTGTCAATACCTCCCCTTGCCACATTGTTTTAACTCTATGCAACAGTTATACTATATGTACAATGTACAGAGTGTCAATACCTCCCCTTGCCACATTGTTTTAACTATATTCAACAGTTATACTATATGTACAATGTACAGAGTGTCAATACCTCCCCTTGCCACATTGTTTTAACTCTATTCAACAGTTATACTATATGTACAGAGTGTCAATATCTCCCTTGCCACATTGTTTTAACTCTATTCAACAGTTATACTATATGTACAATGTACAGAGTGTCAATATCTCCCCTTGCCACATTGTTTTAACTCTATTCAACAGTTATACTATATGTACAATGTACAGAGTGTCAATATCTCCTCTTGCCACATTGTTTTAACTCTATGCAACAGTTATACTATATGTACAGAGTGTCAATACCTCCTCTTGCCACATTGTTTTAACTCTATGCAACAGGTATACTATATGTACAGAGTGTCAATACCCCCTCTTGCCACATTGTTTTAACTCTATGCAACAGGTATACTATATGTACAGAGTGTCAATATCTCCTCTTGCCACATTGTTTTAACTCTATGCAACAGTTATACTATATGTACAATGTACAGAGTGTCAATACCTCCCCTTGCCACATTGTTTTAACTCGATTCAACAGTTATACTATATGTACAATGTACAGAGTGTCAATACCTCCCCTTGCCACATTGTTTTAACTCGATTCAACAGTTATACTATATGTACAGAGTGTCAATATCTCCCCTTGCCACATTGTTTTAACTCTATTCAACAGTTATACTATATGTACAATGTACAGAGTGTCAATATCTCCCCTTGACACATTGTTTTAACTCGATTCAACAGTTATACTATATGTACAATGTACAGAGTGTCAATACCTCCCCTTGCCACATTGTTTTAACTCGATTCAACAGTTATACTATATGTACAGAGTGTCAATACCTCCCCTTGTCACATTGTTTTAACTCTATTCAACAGTTATACTATATGTACAATGTACAGAGTGTCAATATCTCCCCTTGCCACATTGTTTTAACTCTATTCAACTGTTATACTATATGTACAATGTATAGAGTGTCAATACCTCCCCTTGCCACATTGTTTTAACTCTATTCAACAGTTATACTATATGTACAATGTACAGAGTGTCAATACCTCCCCTTGTCACATTGTTTTAACTCTATTCAACAGTTATACTATATGTACAATGTACAGAGTGTCAATATCTCCCCTTGCCACATTGTTTTAACTCTATTCAACAGTTATACTATATGTACAATGTACAGAGTGTCAATACCTCCCCTTGTCACATTGTTTTAACTCGATTCAACAGTTATACTATATGTACAATGTACAGAGTGTCAATACCTCCCCTTGCCACATTGTTTTAACTCTATTCAACAGTTATACTATATGTACAATGTACAGAGTGTCAATATCTCCCCTTGTCACATTGTTTTAACTCGATTCAACAGTTATACTATATGTACAATGTACAGAGTGTCAATACCTCCCCTTGCCACATTGTTTTAACTCTATTCAACAGTTATACTATATGTACAATGTACAGAGTGTCAATATCTCCCCTTGCCACATTGTTTAAACTCGATTCAACAGTTATACTATATGTACAATGTACAGAGTGTCAATATCTCCCCTTGCCACATTGTTTTAACTCTATTCAACAGTTATACTATATGTACAATGTACAGAGTGTCAATATCTCCCCTTGTCACATTGTTTTAACTCTATTCAACAGTTATACTATATGTACAGAGTGTCAATATCTCCTCTTGCCACATTGTTTTAACTCTATTCAACAGTTATACTATATGTACAATGTACAGAGTGTCAATATCTCCCCTTGTCACATTGTTTTAACTCTATTCAACAGTTATACTATATGTACAGAGTGTCAATACCTCCCCTTGCCACATTGTTTTAACTCTATTCAACAGTTATACTATATGTACAATGTACAGAGTGTCAATACCTCCCCTTGACACATTGTTTTAACTCTATTCAACAGTTATACTATATGTACAATGTACAGAGTGTCAATATCTCCCTTGCCACATTGTTTTAACTCTATGCAACAGTTATACTATATGTACAATGTACAGAGTGTCAATATCTCCTCTTGCCACATTGTTTTAACTCGATTCAACAGTTATACTATATGTACAATGTACAGAGTGTCAATATCTCCCCTTGCCACATTGTTTTAACTCTATTCAACAGTTATACTATATGTACAATGTACAGAGTGTCAATATCTCCTCTTGCCACATTGTTTTAACTCGATTCAACAGCTATACTATATGTACCATGTACAGAGTGTCAATATCTACCCTTGCCACATTGTTTTAACTCTATTCAACAGTTATACTATATGTACAGAGTGTCAATATCTCCCCTTGCCACATTGTTTTAACTCTATTCAACAGTTATACTATATGTACAATGTACAGAGTGTCAATATCTCCCCTTGTCACATTGTTTTAACTCTATTCAACAGTTATACTATATGTACAGAGTGTCAATATCTCCTCTTGCCACAGTGTTTTAACTCTATTCAACAGTTATACTATATGTACAATGTACAGAGTGTCAATACCTCCTCTTGCCACATTGTTTTAACTCTATTCAACAGTTATACTATATGTACAATGTACAGAGTGTCAATATCTCCTCTTGCCACAGTGTTTTAACTCTATTCAACAGTTATACTATATGTACAATGTACAGAGTGTCAATATCTCCCCTTGCCACATTGTTTTAACTCTATTCAACAGTTATACTATATGTACAATGTACAGAGTGTCAATATCTCCTCTTGCCACATTGTTTTAACTCTATTCAACAGTTATACTATATGTACAATGTACAGAGTGTCAATATCTCCTCTTGCCACATTGTTTTAACTCGATTCAACAGTTATACTATATGTACAATGTACAGAGTGTCAATATCTCCCCTTGCCACATTGTTTTAACTCGATTCAACAGTTATACTATATGTACAGAGTGTCAATATCTCCCCTTGTCACATTGTTTTAACTCGATTCAACAGTTATACTATATGTACAGAGTGTCAATATCTCCCCTTGCCACATTGTTTTAACTCTATTCAACAGTTATACTATATGTACAATGTACAGAGTGTCAATATCTCCCCTTGCCACATTGTTTTAACTCGATTCAACAGTTATACTATATGTACAATGTACAGAGTGTCAATACCTCCTCTTGCAACATTGTTTTAACTCTATTCAACAGTTATACTATATGTACAATGTACAGAGTGTCAATATCTCCCCTTGCCACATTGTTTTAACTCGATTCAACAGTTATACTATATGTACAGAGTGTCAATATCTCCCCTTGCCACATTGTTTTAACTCTATGCAACAGTTATACTATATGTACAATGTACAGAGTGTCAATACCTCCCCTTGCCACATTGTTTTAACTCGATTCAACAGTTATACTATATGTACAGAGTGTCAATATCTCCCCTTGCCACATTGTTTTAACTCTATGCAACAGTTATACTATATGTACAATGTACAGAGTGTCAATACCTCCCCTTGCCACATTGTTTTAACTCGATTCAACAGTTATACTATATGTACAGAGTGTCAATATCTCCCCTTGCCACATTGTTTTAACTCTATTCAACAGTTATACTATATGTACAATGTACAGAGTGTCAATACCTCCCCTTGCCACATTGTTTTAACTCGATTCAACAGTTATACTATATGTACAGAGTGTCAATACCTCCTCTTGCCACATTGTTTTAACTCGATTCAACAGTTATACTATATGTACAGAGTGTCAATACCTCCTCTTGCCACATTGTTTTAACTCTATTCAACAGTTATACTATATGTACAATGTACAGAGTGTCAATACCTCCTCTTGCCACATTGTTTTAACTCTATTCAACAGTTATACTATATGTACAGTGTACAGAGTGTCAATACCTCCCCTTGCCACATTGTTTTAACTCGATTCAACAGTTATACTATATGTACAATGTACAGAGTGTCAATATCTCCCCTTGCCACATTGTTTTAACTCGATTCAACAGTTATACTATATGTACAGAGTGTCAATATCTCCCCTTGCCACATTGTTTTAACTCTATGCAACAGTTATACTATATGTACAATGTACAGAGTGTCAATACCTCCCCTTGCCACATTGTTTTAACTCGATTCAACAGTTATACTATATGTACAGAGTGTCAATATCTCCCCTTGCCACATTGTTTTAACTCTATGCAACAGTTATACTATATGTACAATGTACAGAGTGTCAATACCTCCCCTTGCCACATTGTTTTAACTCGATTCAACAGTTATACTATATGTACAGAGTGTCAATATCTCCCCTTGCCACATTGTTTTAACTCTATTCAACAGTTATACTATATGTACAATGTACAGAGTGTCAATACCTCCCCTTGCCACATTGTTTTAACTCGATTCAACAGTTATACTATATGTACAGAGTGTCAATACCTCCTCTTGCCACATTGTTTTAACTCGATTCAACAGTTATACTATATGTACAGAGTGTCAATACCTCCTCTTGCCACATTGTTTTAACTCTATTCAACAGTTATACTATATGTACAATGTACAGAGTGTCAATACCTCCTCTTGCCACATTGTTTTAACTCTATTCAACAGTTATACTATATGTACAGTGTACAGAGTGTCAATACCTCCCCTTGCCACATTGTTTTAACTCGATTCAACAGTTATACTATATGTACAATGTACAGAGTGTCAATACCTCCCCTTGTCACATTGTTTTAACTCTATTCAACAGTTATACTATATGTACAGAGTGTCAATATCTCCCCTTGCCACATTGTTTTAACTCTATGCAACAGTTATACTATATGTACAATGTACAGAGTGTCAATACCTCCCCTTGCCACATTGTTTTAACTCTATTCAACAGTTATACTATATGTACAATGTACAGAGTGTCAATACCTCCCCTTGCCACATTGTTTTAACTCTATTCAACAGTTATACTATATGTACAATGTACAGAGTGTCAATATCTCCCCTTGCCACATTGTTTTAACTCTATTCAACAGTTATACTATATGTACAATGTACAGAGTGTCAATACCTCCCCTTGCCACATTGTTTTAACTCTATTCAACAGTTATACTATATGTACAGAGTGTCAATACCTCCTCTTGCCACATTGTTTTAACTCGATTCAACAGTTATACTATATGTACAGAGTGTCAATACCTCCTCTTGCCACATTGTTTTAACTCTATTCAACAGTTATACTATATGTACAATGTACAGAGTGTCAATACCTCCTCTTGCCACATTGTTTTAACTCTATTCAACAGTTATACTATATGTACAGTGTACAGAGTGTCAATACCTCCCCTTGCCACATTGTTTTAACTCGATTCAACAGTTATACTATATGTACAATGTACAGAGTGTCAATATCTCCCCTTGCCACATTGTTTTAACTCTATTCAACAGTTATACTATATGTACAATGTACAGAGTGTCAATATCTCCCCTTGCCACATTGTTTTAACTCTATTCAACAGTTATACTATATGTACAATGTACAGAGTGTCAATACCTCCCCTTGCCACATTGTTTTAACTCTATTCAACAGTTATACTATATGTACAATGTACAGAGTGTCAATACCTCCCCTTGCCACATTGTTTTAACTCTATTCAACAGTTATACTATATGTACAATGTACAGAGTGTCAATATCTCCCCTTGCCACATTGTTTTAACTCTATTCAACAGTTATACTATATGTACAGAGTGTCAATATCTCCCCTTGCCACATTGTTTTAACTCTATTCAACAGTTATACTATATGTACAGAGTGTCAATATCTCCCTTGCCACATTGTTTTAACTCTATTCAACAGTTATACTATATGTACAATGTACAGAGTGTCAATACCTCCCCTTGCCACATTGTTTTAACTCGATTCAACAGTTATACTATATGTACAGAGTGTCAATATCTCCCCTTGCCACATTGTTTTAACTCTATGCAACAGTTATACTATATGTACAGAGTGTCAATACCTCCCCTTGCCACATTGTTTTAACTCTATTCAACAGTTATACTATATGTACAATGTACAGAGTGTCAATACCTCCCATTGCCACATTGTTTTAACTCTATTCAACAGTTATACTATATGTACAGAGTGTCAATACCTCCCCTTGCCACATTGTTTTAACTCTATTCAACAGTTATACTATATGTACAATGTACAGAGTGTCAATACCTCCCCTTGTCACATTGTTTTAACTCTATTCAACAGTTATACTATATGTACAATGTACAGAGTGTCAATACCTCCCCTTGCCACATTGTTTTAACTCGATTCAACAGTTATACTATATGTACAATGTACAGAGTGTCAATACCTCCCCTTGCCACATTGTTTTAACTCTATGCAACAGTTATACTATATGTACAATGTACAGAGTGTCAATACCTCCCCTTGTCACATTGTTTTAACTCGATTCAACAGTTATACTATATGTACAATGTACAGAGTGTCAATACCTCCCCTTGCCACATTGTTTTAACTCGATTCAACAGTTATACTATATGTACAATGTACAGAGTGTCAATACCTCCCTTTGCCACATTGTTTTAACTCTATTCAACAGTTATACTATATGTATAATGTACAGAGTGTCAATATCTCCCCTTGCCACATTGTTTTAACTCTATTCAACAGTTATACTATATGTACAATGTACAGAGTGTCAATATCTCCCCTTGTCACATTGTTTTAACTCTATTCAACAGTTATACTATATGTACAATGTACAGAGTGTCAATATCTCCCCTTGCCACATTGTTTTAACTCTATTCAACAGTTATACTATATGTACAATGTACAGAGTGTCAATATCTCCCCTTGCCACATTGTTTTAACTCTATTCAACAGTTATACTATATGTACAGAGTGTCAATACCTCCTCTTGCCACATTGTTTTAACTCTATTCAACAGTTATACTATATGTACAATGTACAGAGTGCCAATACCTCCCCTTGCCACATTGTTTTAACTCGATTCAACAGTTATACTATATGTACAGAGTGTCAATACCTCCTCTTGCCACATTGTTTTAACTCGATTCAACAGTTATACTATATGTACAGAGTGTCAATACCTCCTCTTGCCACATTGTTTTAACTCTATTCAACAGTTATACTATATGTACAATGTACAGAGTGTCAATACCTCCTCTTGCCACATTGTTTTAACTCTATTCAACAGTTATACTATATGTACAGTGTACAGAGTGTCAATACCTCCCCTTGCCACATTGTTTTAAATCGATTCAACAGTTATACTATATGTACAATGTACAGAGTGTCAATATCTCCCCTTGCCACATTGTTTTAACTCTATTCAACAGTTATACTATATGTACAATGTACAGAGTGTCAATACCTCCTCTTGCCACATTGTTTTAACTCTATTCAACAGTTATACTATATGTACAATGTACAGAGTGTCAATATCTCCCCTTGCCACATTGTTTTAACTCTAGTCAACAGTTATACTATATGTACAATGTACAGAGTGTCAATATCTCCTCTTGCCACATTGTTTTAACTCTATTCAACAGTTATACTATATGTACAATGTACAGAGTGTCAATATCTCCTCTTGCCACATTGTTTTAACTCTATTCAACAGTTATACTATATGTACAATGTACAGAGTGTCAATATCTCCCCTTGCCACATTGTTTTAACTCTAGTCAACAGTTATACTATATGTACAATGTACAGAGTGTCAATATCTCCCCTTGCCACATTGTTTTAACTCTATTCAACAGTTATACTATATGTACAATGTACAGAGTGTCAATATCTCCTCTTGCCACATTGTTTTAACTCGATTCAACAGTTATACTATATGTACAATGTACAGAGTGTCAATATCTCCCCTTGCCACATTGTTTTAACTCTATTCAACAGTTATACTATATGTACAATGTACAGAGTGTCAATACCTCCCCTTGCCACATTGTTTTAACTCGATTCAACAGTTATACTATATGTACAATGTACAGAGGGTCAATACCTCCCCTTGCCACATTGTTTTAACTCGATTCAACAGTTATACTATATGTACAATGTACAGAGTGTCAATATCTCCCCTTGTCACATTGTTTTAACTCTATTCAACAGTTATACTATATGTACAGAGTGTCAATATCTCCCCTTGTCACATTGTTTTAACTCGATTCAACAGTTATACTATATGTACAATGTACAGAGTGTCAATACCTCCTCTTGCCACATT
This sequence comes from Serripes groenlandicus, assembly GCA_031761405.1. Classification (NCBI taxonomy): domain Eukaryota; kingdom Metazoa; phylum Mollusca; class Bivalvia; order Cardiida; family Cardiidae; genus Serripes; species Serripes groenlandicus. The sequence goes on along the minus strand of JASEVX010000203.1, from coordinate 329,002 downwards.
GTTTTAACTCTATTCAACAGTTATACTATATGTACAATGTACAGAGTGTCAATACCTCCCCTTGCCACATTGTTTTAACTATATTCAACAGTTATACTATATGTACAATGTACAGAGTGTCAATATCTCCCCTTGTCACATTGTTTTAACTCTATTCAACAGGTATAATATATGTACAGAGTGTCAATATCTCCCCTTGTCACATTGTTTTAACTCGATTCAACAGTTATACTATATGTACAATGTACAGAGTGTCAATACCTCCCCTTGCCACATTGTTTTAACTCGATTCAACAGTTATACTATATGTACAATGTACAGAGTGTCAATATCTCCTCTTGCCACATTGTTTTAACTCGATTCAACAGTTATACTATATGTACAATGTACAGAGTGTCAATACCTCCTCTTGCCACATTGTTTTAACTCGATTCAACAGTTATACTATATGTACAATGTACAGAGTGTCAATATCTCCTCTTGCCACATTGTTTTAACTCGATTCAACAGTTATACTATATGTACAATGTACAGAGTGTCAATACCTCCCCTTGCCACATTGTTTTAACTCGATTCAACAGTTATACTATATGTACAATGTACAGAGTGTCAATATCTCCTCTTGCCACATTGTTTTAACTCGATTCAACAGTTATACTATATGTACAATGTACAGAGTGTCAATATCTCCTCTTGCCACATTGTTTTAACTCGATTCAACAGTTATACTATATGTACAATGTACAGAGTGTCAATACCTCCTCTTGCCACATTGTTTTAACTCGATTCAACAGTTATACTATATGTACAATGTACAGAGTGTCAATATATCCTCTTGTCACATTGTTTTAACTCTATTCAACAGTTATACTATATGTACAATGTACAGAGTGTCAATTCCTCCTCTTGCCACATTGTTTTAACTCGATTCAACAGTTATACTATATGTACAATGTACAGAGTGTCAATATCTCCCCTTGCCACATTGTTTTAACTCTATTCAACAGTTATACTATATGTACAGAGTGTCAATATCTCCCCTTGCCACATTGTTTTAACTCTATTCAACAGTTATACTATATGTACAATGTACAGAGTGTCAATACCTTTGCCTAGATGTTTGCATAGTCGCCTGGTGCAGATGTGTTGTGTGTGGGAACGGGTCAAATAACTTAAGTCTGTCAAGGATACATCATATAACCCAGTCTCTATGTAATTTCTACTATCTTATATGGCTCTAGCTTTCTTAAATGCAGACGTTGTTCAGGTATCTGCAGCAGACGACTTTAAAAACATGTTGGAACAAAAAGATATTAAACATAATCATGCCGAGGAAACGGATTCGAGAGTGACACATACCAGCAATCTAGGAAAATGACCATTACTAGAACATTATCACGGATTTAACCATTTTTCACATACAAACGCTTTCTGACGCCTTTTCAGCAGACGACAATTAAAAACAATGCAACAAAAGATGAAATTGCTCAAAACGAGCATGTTGTCCTTTTCCCACAGTATTTCAACTTGATAAGGTAACACTGTTTCATTTACAGACATTTTTCACACAGCGTCTGCTGTAGACACGTCAGTTGTGGACAGTATAATGGAAAGGGACAAACAGCACCTACCTGCTAAGGACATAAACACATCCTGTAACCCAATCTCTATGTTATTTCATCCATGTCATACGCCTTTTTTTCATGGAGTTAAACAAACATGAGTCGTGTCTAACGATTTGGGCTCTTAGTTCACAGTCTCACCAGTGACTTCACTTTTGGCCAAAATGTTATATAGATATACAACCTTTCCCACATACAACACATCTGTAGCTGAAGACTTTGAAAACATGTGGTGAACAAATTGGAAAGTCTCTTTCTATAAACGTCTAGTTTCAGAATACAGTTGATATCATTGTGGCAAATAGTAATTTATCCTTTTGTCAAAACGTTTTCAAAAGTTGTTTGCTGCAAAGGCTTCAAATTATGTCAAAGATTCAATTAATATTACTTTTGATAAAACAAACTAGAAGCCTAGACCCACTAGCTGTACGCCAATGTGATCTAAAAGGATACCACGTCGGAATGTCAATAAGGCCCCAAGTCGCCCGACGCGGTTCATGATAAAGTAAAAATAAACAACGTGGGCCTAGGCACGAGAAAATCTGTTCTACATTATTCATGACTGTGACTTTCGGTAAGTTCGATAATCGGGATAAACCTTAGAAACGTCTTATAAAGTTAGCGTTAAGTCCGTCGAATGTCTGTTTCGAACGTAGACTGTCTGATCGAACTGTGCGTCTATACAGGCTGATCTGATCTTTGTTGATGTGGTTTCGTCAGGAGGGCCCGTCGGAGTAGTTTTACGGTGGTGCGCTTTATATGCACCTTAAAATAATTTTGCGTTTTAAACCTTTATTATTATTCGTATTAGCTGTAGTTGTTTTCATAGAAACCTAAATTTGCAAAAAAAGTCGTATCCGAAATATGAGAATGACACTGAAATATGAACGGTTTGATCATACCGTGCGCCTTTGTTGAGCACCGAGGTTTTTTCGATGGGTTGGCTTTGGGGGCGTATTGCTCCTGTATCATTATTCTTATTAGCTGCAGTTGATTGAAACGAAATATAGTGGTTTCCGAAACATGAGAATGAAAAATGTGAAATGACATACACAGATATTCTTTATTCCTTTAAAGCAAGTCTTCTTTTTCTACGGTATTCATTTGTTTCTAGGTAAATATGTTCCTAATTCTCGTCTTACTTATTACATAGTGCTGATTTGACTTCAAGCGTGTCTGCAGCAGACGACGTCTTAAGTCCGGGAAACATTTATAAGTTGGGGAGAGAGGAGATATTGCTTGGATTGAACATTTCCTCCATTTGCAAAAGTGTTTTCTCCAAACGTATGAAACGTGTTTCCTTTCGACGATATTCTGTCTAATTTATCATTAAGATGTTTCAGAGGTTTAAAACGTTTGTAAAATCAGAATGAAAAGGAAAAACATTAGCATACTAAATTTTAACAAGTCAGCAATCAAGCACGATATTACTGGAAAAGCCTGCTAAAAAAAATGTTTTTCAAGTTTGGAGTAAATATTTTACAATCAAAACTATTTTTACTCTTTCTGACATACAACTAATCAGCAGACGAGTTTGAAAACATATTGGTTCAAACAAAATTGAAAATGTATATAATTAAAAACCCCAAAGACAACCCCCAATTGAATATAATTGAAAGAATAGTGACAAAAGAAGAAATTGTTCATCATGAGCAAATTCTCCTTTCGTCGCAATGTTTTTCAAAAAATCGTCTGCAGCAGAGGCGTCAACATACGTCTTTAAGTAAAGTTAGTGTTTGTTATAGTGTCACCACTATTGAAAGGTCCAGTCATTTCTGACGTATGAGACACCTTTGTCCTGAACACTTTTACTTCCCGAGTATTAACTTTTCCTGGCACCACGCAGACAGGCTTTTGGTACTATTATGTAACTATCCGGCGTCGGCTACCCAACCGACTCTTCCAGAACGGTCCCCACTGTCACCCGAATCGAATATCTTAACCAGTAGGCTATCGAATCGGTAAAAGAGAAAGGGTTAAGTGAAAACATTTTACAACTGGAGGTTACATATATCTCACAAACATCTTTCCAGCCCACCGACTTCCGAACGTCCTTGACATTCTTCATTTGGTGTAAACACTATGTTATTATATTTATATTTGTACAAAGCACTGAAATATCGTAAATGATACATTTCAAGAATTGAGTAATTAAGATTGTTTTCTGCATTTGAGCCCATTTGAACGAAAGGTATACGTTCGCATTCCTGAACAGTATGGATCCAGATTAAATTGAGTAATCAGCTTCAATTCGCAAAAAAAACTTAAATTTCTATCTACGTATTATTGAGTCATAGGTGCACACTTTGACAAGTTTTTCAAGTTCATATTCGCTAATCGGAATCTTGCCTTTGGCCATTTACAAATGGTATAAATGGTGATATGACAAAGACATAAACGTTTACGCAGCAGACAACGGAACAACATTAAACTAAATGGGCTAAAGTTCTAGTAGTTCTTACTGCAATTCAGGAATATATTTCGAGACAAAGGTATAAACTATGAATGCAATAGCAACCGATGATTGAAAATGACATTGTGCATTATTCTGAAAGATTTCCATCAAACATTTTCCATAATGAAGTCACCCTATGCAGCTGACGACTGTTAAACTTCAGTTTAGTAATTTCACCTTAAGTCACATTGTTTTCAACTTTATTTAAAAATCAAGCTCTCATAAATGTTGATTTGTAACAGTTTTACAATGTTTTCAATGTCGTCTGCTACAGATTTGTTATATGTGGGAAATGGTTAACATCTCCGAATTCGAAAAAATCACTCGGACACTTCGAGATTCTACTATAGATCCAATTCGAGCAGTGAGCCATGACGAAAGGTCATGGATTGTTCTATTATCCGAAATAGGGATGAGCATAATAATATGGGCCCGTTTTGATTATAAATAAAATGCCACCACCAGTTCGAAGGCAAAGTTAGTGTTGAATTCGTAATGCTAAGGTCCTGAGTTCGAGTCGTAATAGGTTATATCTTTATGTGTTATGTTTTTTATATATTTTCTAGGTAATTGTTAATCGTGCAATATCCTTAATTTTCGTAATGATATAAACGCTTATCCAATCTCATTAACAATATACCTATTATTCTCTGTAGTAGCGCCTCTCCTAATATAGAAGCGAAGCAGTAAGTCTGATATCAGGGAGCCGTTATGTTAAATTGATTGATTTTTGAATTGATATCTTTATACTTATTTGATTGACTAACGATTACATGTATACTGTCGAATGTTAACGAAGATCATGGAAATCGATGAGTATCATGTAAACAAACCCTTAACTCCGTTGTTAAGGAAATACCCAAAGGACTCGCAGTAACTCGAACATGTGAAAATTGGAAAACAAATGTTTTAACTCGAACCATCTCCGGATACGTATCTGTCTTTTAAAAATAGGATATTATCATTTCTGATTGCTGATACAAGCAATCAGAACTGCTGCTGCGTTTTTCTTAATTGAAATGATTATATCACTATCTTGCTTTTCAAAATAAACAAAATGTATCAATAAAAATTGAATTGGTAATAAATCCAGCGATCACTTGGACACGCCGGTATCTCGAAGCACCATGTGGGTCGACTTCGACATCGAGTTATCGCGAGTCCATGGTAGACGTATATCACGTTTACAATCAAAACTCTTCGGTTTAACTCGGTATCAGATTATAAGATATTTCTTTTGTCAAATTGCACAATTGTCTACGACAAGACTCTATTGTCGAAGATATATGCTTTGTTTTTCTTACTGGTACCCCATTAATGATAACATATACACTGATATGATAAGATAAAGAGTACCAGACCCCCTGGGAAATTCCCTTCAAATTTTGATGACGTGGCCTTAACGATCGCACGCACCCTTCTTGGTTACAGGTAAAGACAGACGCCTCATATGTCCTGTGTCGATGGTGAAGGTAAGACTTACCGATCGCACGCACCGTTATTGGTTATAGGTAAAGGCAGATACATCATATGTCTATGGTGAAGGTAAGACTTTATATTGCTGAATTAACTATATTTTGATAACATTTTATATTTCAGTATTTTAACAAAGTGACATATGGATCTCGGGTCTGAATATCAAATAGGATTGTACTGAATTCGAAATAAATAATTATTTGAAAATGAAAGTTGAATGTTAGAAATTTTACCGAAAACTATTTGTTTTTATATATATTTATATATATATATGTATATAACGGTAAACAAAACTTCTTAAACTCTCAGCGCTATTGTATCTTAATGTCTAATATCAGATTATAAGATATTTCTTTTTTCATCAAATTTTCCGTAAATAGTCGAATGAAGTCCGGGAAAAGGGTTTCTTTGGGGGAGATACAATTTAAAGAAAACGGGGCTTGAGAGTGTCTGAAATTCATTTTAAACGGAATGAAGAGGCAGAAGCCAGGAGCATATAATATATAGATGTCGTTTGGTCACCCTTTCTGGTACACCCAAGTCCGATTTCCTGTACCTAAGGCCTAGTAGCGATATTGCTATGTTCATTGGACCAACCGATTGGTTGATCCAATCAAATGCACCGGTATCAAATGTCATGACGTAAAACTGGAAAACCTTAATATGTAGTTTGGTTTCCCACGTTTTGGTCATTATATTCATGGAAAGAACCTATTTTTTCTGCTGGCGGACTGGACTATATAAAGCTACTGAAATCCAGATGGCACGAACAAAAAAAATAAAAAATCGAAATTCGATACAATTGTTATTTTCGATATCTACGGGCAGATATATCTTGCAAACCGAAAATGTGTTTGATTTACTTACACTACAAACAATAGTAAAAGGTAGAATTGTGTTTAGTCTTGACAGGTGTACACAATTCGTATCGTTACTGACGTTAGGGATGAACATTTTCATGTTAGAAAATGAGTATTGTTTGAGACGGGAGTTTAATTATTTGATATTTACGAAAGGAATAATAGGAAATAAATTATCGATGATAAACTTGGGGATTGTATTCCTTCACTTGGACTTTAAAATTAGGAGGATCTAAATATAGAATTTACTAAATTTAGAATCAGCTGGGTTTTTCGTATGATTATTTATAGATAGTTCGGGTTTTACAGATTTGTGAAAACATTCTTTTGACTTAAAGTTTAACTGGCATTTCTTTTCAGTACACTTTCCTTATAGTTTTTAGTTCGACTATTCGAAGAATAAGGGAAGCTATTGTAGTCACCCCGGCATCGGCGTCGCCGTTGGTTAAAGTTTTTGTGCAAGCTAGCATTTACCCTTATAACTTACATACGCCTAGGCCAATGATCTTCAAACTTGGTATGGACATACATCGTAGCAAGTTGGTGATGCCTAGAGAGTTTGGAGTCAATAAATCAAAGGTCAAGTTCCCTGTGACTTTCTATATAGAAACAGTTCATGGTTAACGTTTTTGTGCAAGCTAGCATTTACCCTTATACCTTACATACGCCTAGTAGGCCTATGGTCTTTAAACTTTGTATGGACATTCTTCATAGCAAGTTGGTGATGACTATAAACTTAAGAGTCAGTAAGTCAAATGTCAAGGTCACTGTAACTTTCTATAAATAAACAGTTCAATGGTTAAAGTTTTTGTGCAAGCTAGCATTTACCCTTATAACTAACATACGCCTAGGCCTATGGTCTATAAACTTTGTATGGACATTCTGCATAGCAAGTTGGTGATGCCTATAAACTTAAGAGTCAGTAGGTCAAAGGTCAATGTCACTGTAACTTTCTATAAAGAAACAGTTCATGGTTAAAGTTTTTGTGCAAGCTAGCATTTACCCTTATAACTAACATACGCCTAGGCCTATGGTCTTTAAACTTTGTATGGACATTCTTCATAGCAAATTGGTGATGCCTATAAACTTTAGAGTCAGTAGGTCAAAGGTCAAGGTCACTGTCACAGTGTGACCTTCTATATGGAAACACTTCATGGTTAAAGTTTTCGTGCAAGCTAGCATTTACCCTTATAACTATCTTACACTTAGGCCTGTGATCTTCAAGTTGGTTTTACCTAGAGAGTTGGGAGTTACTAGGCCGAAGGTCAAGGTCACTGTGACCTTTCTGTAAAGAAACAGTTAATGGTTAAAGTTTTTGTGAAAGCTATTACTTACATACGCCTAGGCCTATGCTCTTTAAACTTAGTATGGACATACATCATAGCAAGTTGGTGATGCCTAGAGAGTTTGGAGTCTATAGGTCAAAGGTCAAGTTCACTGACCTTCAATACCTCAAAAAACCTCAAAATGCTCTGATTTCGATGAAATTTGGTTTTCATGTAGATATAGGTGTGGCGAGTTCATTTCCGGTATCGAAATCTTATCCCGCAACGGCCATTTTTATTCAAAATGGCCGTCGAAACCTAAAAATGCTCCGATTTCGATGAAATTTGGTTTTCTAGTACATTTAGGTGTGGCGAGTTCATTCCCGGTATCAACATTGTATCCCGCGGCACCCATTTATGATTAAAAATGGCCGCCGAAACCTAAAAATGCTCCGATTTTGATGAAATTTGGTTTTCAAGTACATATAGGTATGGCGAGTTCATTCCCGTTATCGGAATTTTATCCCGCGGCGGCCATTTTAGATTCAAAATGGCTGCCGAAAACTAAAAATGCTCCGATTTCGATGAAATTTGGTTTTCAAGAAGATATAGGTGTGGTGACTTCATTTCCGGTATCGAAATTTTATCCTGCGGCGGCCATTTTGAATTTAAAATGGCCGCCGAATCCTAAAAATGCTCTGATTTCGATGAAATTTGGTTTTCAAGTAGATATAGGTGTGGCGAGTTCATTTCAGGTATCGAACTTTTATCGTCGCACGCCACTTTCAATGTGGCCGCCAAAAAGGCGGGACAATTGAATGTTTGTCGGTTTTGGGGATATATATGTGACTTCCATATCTTAGTAACTACTTGATGCATTCCATTGAAACGTTATACAGCCCTGCCCAACCATCACAAAATAATCAAGTGAAATAACTCTATCCTGCATATAATGCAAATTATCACCCTTAAAGACATTGTGGTAAATGTTTCGCATGCAACTACATTAGAGTCCATTATCTCAGTAATCAAATAAGCGCTGGAATAGTCGAGCATGCTGTCCTCCGACAGCTCTTGTTTATTTTGACTGTTCCAAACAATGTAATATATTGAGACTACTCAAATTGGGTGATTAACCATGGGTTATATAAATAGAATCCTTTTGTATATAGATAGATCGAGGTTTTCTGAGCATGAACTATTCTTAGATAAAATTAAACGTGAATTAAGTATATTTTATATATCTCTAACTCAGCTGTTGGCTTCTTTAATTTCTTGATAATTCTACCAATGAAATATAAAACATTGTGTAAAAGGAATTATACCCATCTTTCTTTCCATCATCTTAAGAACACAAATTACCTCCGTCGCCTTCTAACTATTATCGTTTCATTTTTGCTGAGCTCGCTTGCAGTGAGCTCTATAACGCTGTCATTATGGTGTTTCGGTGTATGTGCAGGCGTGCATGCGTTCGTAAATCCATATGTCCGAACCTTGTCCGGCCCGCATCTTAACCATGCATCATAGGTTACCAAGAAAATTGGCACAAACGTTAATCATGATGATGCTGTGCACAAGACCTACGCCTGTACCTCAAATGTCAAGGTCATACTTAGAGGTCAAAGAACACAAAACAAACTGTTTGATATGCCTGTACCTTGTCTGCACCCGCATCTCAACCAAGCATCATAGCATTCCAAAGAAACCTAGCATAAACATTCACTATGATGAGGCGGCATGTCGCACTTAAGACCCAGGCCTGTGTCTCCAATGTCAAGGCCACACTTAGAGGTCAAAGTTCAAAATAAGTGCTGTTTGATAGGACTGTACCATGTACGGCCCACTACTTATCCATGCATCATATGATTCACAAGTTACTGAGCACACCTGATCACCATGATGTTGTGAAGTGTCACGCTTAATACGCAGACCTGTATTTTAAATGTCAAGGTCACACTGAGAGGTTAAAGGTCAGCATGAGAAACTATGCATTATAGGTTTCCCATATTACAGGGAACATATGTTCACTATGATATGGTGATGATGGCAGCAATGAAAATAAATCTTGCAAAAAAGGCGACCGTTCTCTTTTAACCTTTTCCCACTTGTTGACACTTTGTACGCATAATTAATTAGGCGCTTGATTAACGTTTTGTCAGTCTGTGTTGCAATTGCATAAAAAGAGCACTACGTCTGTGACAAAACATTTGGAGCGGGCTCGACATGTTGCCTGTGGGTATCTAGTCAGTATGTATCTGCCAATGTTTGAGGACATGTTTTTCCCATGTTAGCTATTGAGTCCGTCAGCGATCGCTGTAGGCCCGCCCGTCGATTCGTGACTTAATCATGTTTAAAGTTGATGATTTGAAGGCTATCTTCCAATATGGACTATGTTCGGTCAGAAACTAGATAGGTAAGCCACATTTAAGAACAATCGTGATGCTTATCTAGATGCCTTAGTTGTCACTTGTAAATGTTGAAAACTTTAGCGAATTCACCAACTTTTATAACAGCGTTAAAAGAGGTTGCGTTGAGAGAAAGAAAAACACAATAGCAAATGACTAGTTATGCTTAGTTCTAAAGGTCATGTTCTATAATACTAGGCCATAATAGCAAGTTTGACACACAAAAAAAGCATATATACTATTTATACTACGAGACAAAAAAAAAGCAGCTTTTTACTAGATATTGCTTCATGTAAGATCATGCTCGGCCCATACATTTGAGAAAATGAAGGAGGCATCACCTGCTTGTGCAAGCTTGTGCCGAAATCTTCATACATTTAAACCTTCTAACAAAATTAATAAACCGGCTTTTCGTCAGAAATCGTCTGTATGTGGGGAAGGTTTCAGGATGAGAAGTTCCATTTAACAGGTTCCTTTCTTACTTGAGCAGACCTGTTTATAAAGACCGTCCATGGGCAGAGAACAATCATGTGGTCTTTAACTCTTTCCAACATACAACACATCTGCAGCAGATGCTTTTGGGAATATCCAGGCAAAAACACGGAAAAGCTCTAAAAATGTAGGTAATTACCAAAAAGAATTAAAAACATTGTGGCAAAAGAAGAAATTACTCGTTTTCAAAAGTTGTTTGCTGCAGAGGCGTCAAAAAGATTCTGTATTGGGGAAAGGATTCATTACAGGGTCATTTGTGAAGAAAATGAATAATTGGGAAATAAAAAGTTGGTTGCTATAGACAGGGTATTGCTAAACAAAGGTTGACTTTAGCACAGGACTGGTGTGACTGTATATGAGAATAATTTCAGGGACACAGACTCACTTTCAAGTCAACTTTCTCAAGTTATGCCAGAGCTCTATATCGCACTAGTTAACTAGTGAAATTGAGTTTTATATGATTTGTTTGATCTTTAACTGGAGCACCCGTAACCCAAACCAGGGGTTGTAAGTTCGAACCCTAGCACGGCCAACATGCACAAATTGGCATGCACAAATTGATTCTGTATGCAGAAAATAAATTAAACACTAAAATAGCACTATTGAAAAATATTATATACAACCTTATAATGACAAAATGAAATTACTAGATTATAACTCCCAGTGTTTGATTATGGATGTGTAGTCTTTTCCACGACTTGCATTGTTTGTCTTTTGACGATAGGTGTCGCTATCACACCGCCTTGCTGATTTACATGACCGTTCATAATTTGGCACCAATATACATAAATGACATTTAAAAAATTTCGGAAATAAATATCACACTCTTCGCACACAATCCAATAACAATTTAGCATTAACCTTCAATGCTGATCTTGTAAATATAGTAACAAACAGAGAGAATCATGTAGAAAGAAGCAAGCTCATCTCATTCGTTTTGTAACAAACAGAGAGGATCATGTAGAAAGATGCACACTGATTTAGTTGTTCTTTTTGAAACAAACAGAGAGGCACCTGTAGCAAGAGGCACTCGGATCTTGTTCTGCTTGTAACAAACAGAGAGGATCCTGTAGAAAGATGCACTCGGATCTAGTTCTTCTTGTAACAAACAGAGATTATCCTGTAGAAAGATGCACTCTGATCTTGTTCTTCTTGTAACAGAGAGGATCCTGTAGAAATATGCAAGCTGATCTGGTTCTGCTTGTAACAAACAGAGAGGATCCTGTAGAAAGATGCACACTGATCTTGTTCTCTTTGAAACAAACAGAGAGGAACCTGTAGAAAGATGCACTCGGATCTTGTTCTGCTTGCAACAAACAGAGAGAATCCTGTATAAAAATGCACTCGGATCTTGTTCTTCTTGTATCAAACAGAGAGGATCCTGTATAAAGATGCATTCTGATCTGGTTCTTCTCGTAACAAACAGAGAGGATCCTGTAGAAAGATGCACTCTGATCTTGTTTTTCTTGAAACGCACAGAGAGGATCCTGTAGAAAGATGCACTCTGATCTTGTTTTTCTTGTAACGCACAGAGAGGATCCCGTACAAGATGCACTGGGATCTTGTTCTTCTTGTAACAAACAGAGAGGATCCTGTAGAAAGATGCACTCTGATCTTGTTCTTCTTGTAACACACAGAGAGGATCCTGTAGAAAGATGCACCCTTATCTTGTTCTTCTTGTAACAAACAGAGAGGATCCTGTGGAAAGATGCACTCTGATCTTGTTCTTCTTGTAACACACAGAGAGGATCCTGTAGAAAGATGCAAGCTGATCTGGTTCTTCTCGTAACAAACAGAGAGGATCCTGTGGAAAGATGCACTCTGATCTGGTTCTTCTTGTAACAAACAGAGAGGATCCTGTAGAAAGATGCAAGCTGATCTGGTTCTTCTCGTAACAAACAGAGAGGATCCTGTAGAAAGATGCACTCTGATCTTGCTTTTCTTGAAACGCACAGAGAGGATCCTGTAAAAGATGCACTTGGATCTTGTTCTTCTTGTAACAAACAGAGAGGATCCTGTAGAAAGATGCACTCTGATCTTGTTCTTCTTGTAACACACAAAGATGATCCTGTAGAAAGATGCAAACTGATCTGGTTATTCTCTTAACACACAGAGAGGATCCTGTATAAAGATGCATAAAGATGCAAGCTGATCTTGTTCTTCTTGTAACAAACATAGAGGATCCTGGAGAAAGATGCACTCTGATCTTGATCTTCTTGTAACACACAGAGAGGATCATGTAGAACGATGAAATCTGATCTTGTTCTTCTTGTTACACACATAGAGGATTCTGTAGAAAGATACAAGCTGATCTTGTTCTTCTTGTTACAAACATAGAGGACCCTGTAGAAAGATACAAGCTGATCATGTTCTTCTTGTAACAAACAGAGAGGATCATGTAGAAAGATTCAAGCTGATCTTGTTCTTCTTGTTACAAACATAGAGGATCATGTAGAAAGATGCAAGCTGATCTTGTTCTTCTTGTAACAAACAGAGGATCATGTAGAAAGATGCACTCTGATCTTGTTCTTCTTGTAACAAACAGAGAGGATCCTATGGATATATATGAAAAGCTGATCTTGTTCTTCTTGTAACAAACAGTGAGGATCATGTAGATAGATGCAAGTTGATCATGTTCTTCTTGTAACAAACAGTGAGGATCATGTAGAAAGATACAAGCTGATCTTGTTCTTCTTGTTACAAACATAGAGGACCCTGTAGAAAGATACAAGCTGATCATGTTCTTCTTGTAACAAACAGAGAGGATCATGTAGAAAGATTCAAGCTGATCTTGTTCTTCTTGTTACAAACATAGAGGATCATGTAGAAAGATGCAAGCTGATCTTGTTCTTCTTGTAACAAACAGAGGATCATGTAGAAAGATGCACTCTGATCTTGTTATTCTTGTAACAAACAGAGAGGATCCTATGGATATATATGAAAAGCTGATCTTGTTCTTCTTGTAACAAACAGTGAGGATCATGTAGATAGATGCAAGTTGATCATGTTCTTCTTGTAACAAACAGTGAGGATCATGTAGATAGATGCAAGCTGATCTTTTTCTTCTTGTTACAAACATAGAGGACCCTGTAGAAAGATGCAAGCTGATCTTGTTCTTTTTGTAACAAACAGACAGGATCCTGTAGAAAGATGCAAGCTGATCTTGTTCTACTTGTAACAAACAGAAAGGATCCTATAGAAAGATGCAAGCTGATCTTGTTCTACTTGTAACAAACAGAGAGGATCCTATGGATATATATGCAAAGCTGATCTTGTTCTTCTTGTAACAAACAGTGAGGATCATGTAGATAGATGCAGGTTGATCTTGTTCTTCTCGTAACAAACATTGAGGATCATGTAGATAGATGCATGCTGATCTTGTTCTTCTTGTTACAAACATAGAGGACCCTGTAGAAAGATGCAAGCTGATCTTGTTATTCTTGTAAAAAACAGACAGAATCTTGTAGAAAGATGCAAGTTGATCTTGTTATTATTGTAACAAACAAAGAGGATCATGTAGAAATTTGCAATCTGGTCGTGTTCTTGTTGTAACAAACAGAGAGGACCATGTAGAAAGATGCAAGCTGATCTTGTTGTCGGTTTCCCAGTGATGCGGCTCCTTTCTAACTGCACATGCATATATAAATGTTCATATCGAGGCATCGCGAGAACAACAGTGAAACTACCCAGTACATTTATATGGCATAGTAAAGCATATGAATCCGCCTCTGCAGTGAAAAAGGTTTTTGAAAACAATTAGACAAAATATCAAAATGCGCATCATGAGCAATTTCACCTTAGGTCACAATGTTTTCAACTTTATTTAATAATCAAGCTCTCATGAATGTAGATTTGTAACAGTTTAACAATTTTTTCAAAGTCGTCTACTACAGATTTGTTATATATGTGGGAAATGGTTAACATCTCCGAATTCAAAAAAATCAGTCGGACACTTCGAGATGTTTCTATAGATCCATCTCGGGCAGAGGTCATGGATTGTTCTATTATCCAAAATAGGGATGAGCATAACAATATGGGCCCGTTTTGATTGTAAGTAAAGTCCTGACACACCACCAGTTTGAAGGCAAAGTTAGCGCTGAACTCGTAATGCTGAGTTCGAGTTGTAATGGATTGCATCTTTTTGTTTTATGTTTTTTATATATTTTCTAGGTAATTAGTTAATCACGCAATATCCTTAATTTTCGTGATGATATATACGCTTATCATTCCAATCTCATTAACAATATACTTATTCTTCTCTGTAGTAGTGCCTCTCCTATTATATAAGCTTAATTAGCAGTATGTCTGATTTCAGTGAGCTGTTATGCTAAATTGATTGATTTATTGTTGTTTTACGCAACTTTCAACAATGTTTAAGTTATATCGCGGTGTATCCTGTGTAAGTTACTGGTCCATTATCCTGACTCCAGCAAGTCAGTCGTAATGATAACCCCGCAACCCTGATCGCCAAGGAGGGCAACCATTTCTACCAGTTAAGTCTTTGAGATGACCCTGCCAGGTATCGAACCATCGGGGCGGTTTAATGTTAAATAACTTGAATTGATATATATACTTATTTGGTTGACTAACGATTACATATATGTATACTTATTTGGTTGACTAACGATAACATCTATATATACTTGTTTGATTGACTAACGATTACATATATGTGTACTTATTAGGTTGAATAACGATTACATATATATATATACTTATTTGGTTGACTAACGATTACATATATATATACTTATTTGCTTGACTAACGATTACATATGTGTATACTTATTTGGTTGACTAACGATTACATCTATATATATATATGTATACTTATGTGGTTGACTAACGATTACATATATATATATATATATATATATATATATACTTGATTGGTTGACTAACCATAACATCTATATATACTTATTTGGTTGACTAACGATTACATCTATATATATATATGTATACTTATTTGGTTGACTAACGATTACATATATATATATATATATATATATATATATACTCGTTTGGTTGACTAACGATAACATCTATATATACTTATTGGGTTGACTAACGGTTACATATATATATATATACTTGTTTGATTGACTAACGATAACATCTATATATACTTATTGGGTTGACTAACGATTACATATATTATATAGACTTGTTTGGTTGACTAACGATTACATCTATATATACTTATTGGGTTGACTAACGATTACATATATGTAAACTTATTTGGTTGACTAACGATTACATATATATATATATACTTGTTTGATTGACTAACGATAACATCTATATATACTTATTGGGTTGACTAACGGTTACATATATATATATACTTGTTTGGTTGACTAACGATTACATCTATACTGTCAAATGTTTACGAAGATCATGGAAATCGATGAGTGTCATGTAAACAAACCCTTAACTCGGTTGTTATGGAAAAACCCAAAGAACTCGCAGTAACTCAAACATGTGAAAATTCGAAAACAAATATTTTAACTCGAACCATCTCCGGATACGTATCTGTCTTTAAAAAATAGGGTATAATCATTTCTGATTGCTGATACGAGCAATCAGAACTGCTGCTAAGCTTTTTTATTGAAATGATTATAACATATCTAGCCTTTTAAAATTGACAAAATGAATCAATAAAAGTTTAATTGGTAATAAATCCAGCGATCACTTGGACACGCCGATATCTCGAAGCACCATGTGGGTCGATTTCGACATCGAGTTAACGCGAGTCCATGGTAGACGTATATCACGTTTACAATCAAAACTCGTCGGTTTAACTCGGTATCAGATTATAAGATATTTCTTTTGTCAAATTGCACAATTGTCTACGACAAGAGTCTATTGTCAAAGGTATGCTTAGGAATCCGCTGTGGTCGAGTGGTTAGCGTCGGGGATTTCGAAACCGGGTGTCCCGGGTTCGATCCCCAGTTCTGGTACTACGGTCATAGTGGAGCTGCAACCACACTCAACCGCGGAAGGATTTGAGATTACTTCATTTGATTGGCTTTCATTCGCATCGCACTACTTTCGACATGCCTTTTTGCCCGAGTAAGCCTTCCTCATGAATGAGTTCAAAAAGTAATTCCATTCTGGACTAGATTGTTATCAATATGTACAATGTCAAATACTTTAGATTTCATTCAATATTATCACACTGTAGACTAGTCACCCAGTCACTTTAAACAACGTTTTATAATATCATAATGTATATACACAGAAAACTGATAAACTCAGAGGAACACTTTGAAATGGCAGGCTTCGAACGTTTTCATCAATGAACTGTTAATGGTCACCCTTTACATGATAGAATACGACACAAATGAAGCGGGTGAATTTTGAAAACTTTTCTAGAAAATGTAACAATTACTCAAAATGACTTATTCCTCCCTTTTACACAATGCCTCACACCTGTAGCATGAAAATTAATTCAATATTCTAGATATCACACACTTTTCTACAGCTATTCTTATACCATTTTCCGCCACTTATCTGCGTTCATGTTATTAGGCAGGGACAGTGTATAACACTGTCCCTGTATTAGGGGAAATTAAGAAGAACACTTTTGAAAATCATTGTGCCAACGCTTCCCGCTTTATTCAGTTAAACTTATTATTCCCATATTTTTGTTTGGATATGTTCCAATTCGCCGGCCCCTAATTTCGGGTTAGAGAAAAAGGGTAAGTAAGTTGTAAAACTATCAGATATCATAAACGGTTATGAGGTCTCCTAGCTGTTACTATCTTATTATATTATATAACTGATTCTCGCTCAATAAGTTCAGAGAGCGGTCATACAGGGCATGAATAAATGGTCTCTTCCTTTATTCCTTTCCTCTGTGTTTTGAATTAAGGTTTAATTAATGTCTTTCGGATAAACATACACAAGGATAATATAATTTTGCATAACCTTTTTTGTATCAAAAGTAGCACTTTCAACAATAAGGGTAAGTCCATATATGTTGATGCAAATAAGATGTAAAATGTGTTACATTCATGTATACAGTCAAATTGTTTCAACAACAATACACTTATCCATGATAATACCAAGGTAGTGTTATTGCATTATTTCCTGCGAATGGACAGATACTCAAATTATTCTTTAGGGTCAATTAGCGCATCTGCGTATTCCGATCAGGATCTGCATTGCACGCACAAATTAGTCATAGAAAGTTGAACCCCTTCCCTCATATAGACGCTTTCTGACGCATCTACAGCAGACGGCCTTTTGAAAACATAGTCCTATTGGCACTCTGTTTTCAACCTTTAGTCTTATATTTCCATTCAAATATAGAGATTTTTCCATTTTTAGTAAAAATTATGTTCAAAGTCGTCTGCTACAGAATTGCCGTATGAGGGAAAGTGTTAAAGGATTTTTTTTTGTAACACAGAATGCATTTGTTTCTTATGTGTTGAACCTAAGACAGGTCTTATACTTATTGTCATGCTGGTTTTCACAGTTACAGCGTCAACATCAATGAAGGTACTTCGCTCATTAGTGCTATCAGCGCTTTGATTCATACTGGTACCCCATTAATGATAACATATGTATACATGTACACTGATATGATAAAATAAATAGTACCAGACCCCCCCTGGGAAATTCCCTTCAAAGTTTGATGATGTGGCCTTAACGATCGCACATACCCTTCTCGATTACAGGTAGAGAGTAAGACTTTATATTGCTGAATTAAATTATATTTGTAACATTTTATGTTATTTGAAAAAAGTGACGTATGGATCTTGGGTCTGAATATCAAACAGAATTGTACTGAATTCGAAATAAATAATTATTTGAAAACGAAAGTTGAAAGTTAGAAATTTTAACTATTTTTGTGTTATATATATATATTATAACGGTAAATAAAACGTCTTAAACTCTCAGCGCTATTTTATCCTAATTCCTAATATATATCAGATTATAAGATATTTCTTTTTTCATCAGATTCTCCGGAAATAGACGAATGAAGTCCGGCTTACGAGTATAGCCGAATATTTCCATATTTCTGCAGACTGGTACCCAACCTATGATATAATATACGCTGTTTTAAACACAAAACGATAGAGTACCAGACCACCTTGGGAATTCCCTCAAATATTTATAACGCACACGGTAAGACTTTAAATTCAATTATTAGTAAATTATTACTCTTTAGATTTATGATAAGATACCATAATTTATCTTAGTATTTAACCAAATTGTTGCTTATCAGTTGCAATAATCTCAGATCTGAATATAAAGTAGTCTTGTACTGAAATCGAAATAAAAATTATTTGAAAACGAAAGAAGGAAAAACAGTCCGTTTATCGCTTTGTGTTGAACAAATAGATACGATATAAGCGATTACTGTTCATAATATACGAAATATTATTCCCCCAGACTACTATAACCTATCAGATTTATTATGCTCTTATCAAATTGACCCTTAACCCTTTCCCTCATACAGCAAATCTGCAGCAGATGACTTCGAAAACATTTAGTCAAAAACATGGAAAATATCTTATTATGCAGGAATAATTACTGAATAAAGTTGAAAATATTGTGGCAAATCAAGAAATTGCAGAAATTGGTCGTTTTGAGCAATTTCTTCTTTTGTCTCAATGTTTTCATAATTTGTCTGCTGCAGCTCGGCGTCAGAAAGCGTCTATATGTGGGAAAGGGTTAAATCCACATTTCATGCTTGCTACATCTGCCAAAACGGAGTCCTATTGGATGGTAGTCTAATGTTTCTTTTCTTACACACATCTACATGTATGCAATATACCCATAGATGAATCATGATCTGATGCACATACATTTAGCCCTGGATGCATAATTTGATGAACAGTTTAAGCTTACACCCCCAAATCACCTGATGCAGACGACTTTGAAAACATATTGGCAAATTCGTGAAAAAAACCTGATAAATAAGAGCTAAAGTTATACTGCATACAACAGAGTTGAAAATATTGTGGCAAAAGGAGGAATTGATCGTTTTGAGCAGTTTCTTCTTTTGCCACAATGTTTTCAAAAGTTATCTGCTACAGAGGCATCAAAAAGCGTCTACATGAGGTAAACGGTGAAGCAATTTAATCAATGTTTCTTGAAGTGATACAGAAACAGAAACAAAAACAAAGCCTCTAATCACGACCACATCCAAATAAGCTATAAAGTATTGATTATGGTTGCCTGAATGAGAAACTTGGTGATTATTTCTTATCAAAATAGTTTTATAATTTAAATATTACAAATAGTTGACACTTTCCTACAAACAACAAATCTTAGGTAGACGACCTTGGAAATATAGCGACCTAATGTTTAGGTCATATGATGGTGTAATCATCAAAAAGAGTGGAAAATATTATGGTTCATGGAGTCTCAGAAATAAGGAGAAACTGCTCATAATGAACAATTTCTCCTTTTTAGCTTGACTATTCAAAGAATATGAGAGGCTCTATACTACTCACCCTGGCGTCGGCATCCACGTCACACTTTGGTTAAGGTTTTGCATGCAAGTTCTTAAATACTACATGTATTGCATTAAAACTTTCTACAACCCTACCAAACTATCACACTTATGTAGATTATCAAGTTAGATAACTCTATCCTGCATTTTAGGCAAGTTATGGCACTTTTTTTGACTTAGAAATAATTCTGGTTAAAGTTTTGCATGCAACTAGATTAAGAGTCCATATCTCAGTATTTACTTGATGCATTGCATTGGAACTTTCTACAACCCTACCCAAGTATTACACCTGTGTAGATTATTAAGTATGATAACTCTATTCTGCATTTTATGCAAGTTATGGCCCTTTTTTTACATAGAAATACTGGTTAAAGTTTTGCGTGCAACTAAATTAAGAGTCCACTTCTCAGTATATACTTGATGCATTGCATTGAACCTTTATACAACCCAACCAAACTATCACACCTATGTAGATTATCAAGTTAGATAACTCTATCCTGCATTTTATGCAAGTTATGGCCCGTTTTTTACTTAGAAATTCTGGTTAAAGTTTTGCGTGCAACTAAATTAAGAGTCCATATCTCAGTATTTACTTGATGCATTGCATTGAAACTTTATACAACCCTACCCAACTATCACACCTGTGTAGATTATCATCTAAGATAACTCTATCCTGCATTTTATGCAAGTTAATGCCCTTTTTTTACTTAGAAATTCTGGTTAAAGTTTTGCATGAAACTAAATTAAGAGTCCATATCTCAGTATATACTTGATGCATTGCATTGAACCTTTATACAACCCTACCCAACTATTACACCTTTGTAGATTATCAAGTTAGATAACTCTATCCTGCATTTTATGCAAGTTATGGCCTTTTTGGACTTATAAATTCTGGTTAAAGTTCTGCATGCAACTACATAAAGAGACCATCTCTGAGTAACTGCTTGATGCATTGCATTGAAACTTTATACAGCCCTTACCAACCATAACATCTATGTAAATAATCAAGTATGATTACTCTATCCAGCATTTTATGCAAGTTATGGACCTTTTTGGACTTATAAATTCTGGTTAAAGTTTTGCAACTGCATTTAGAGTGTAATCTCAGTAACAACTTGAAAAATTGTATTGAAACTTTATACAACCTTTCCCAATTGCACAACTATAAACACAACCAATTAAGATAACTCGATCCTGTATATGGTGCAAATTGTTGCCCTTTTTTCACTTAGAAATTATGGTTAAAGGTTTGCGTGCAACTACATTAAGAGTCCATATCTTAGTAACTACTTGATGCATTCCATTGAAAGGTTATACAACCCTATCTACCCATCACACCTATGGAAATAATCATGTTAAATAACACTATCCTGCATATAATGCAAATTATCACCCACTAAGAAATTGTGGTTAATGTTTTGCATGCAACTACATTAGAGTCCATTATCTCAGTAACTTAAATAAGCGGTGGAATAGTCGAGCGCGCTGTCCTCCGACAGCTCTTGTTAATTGATTGTTTGGTGTTTAATGCCACTTTCAACACTATTTCAGTTATATCACGGCATTTCCTGGGTAAGTAACCAGTACTACTGTTCCATTATCCTGACACAAGCCAGTCAGTTGTAATGCTAACCCTGCAGCCCTGGGTAAGTAACCAGTACTACTGTTCCATTATCCTGACACAAGCCAGTCAGTTGTAATGCTAACCCTGCAGCCCTGGGTAAGTAACCAGTACTACTGTTCCATTATCCTGACACAAGCCAGTCAGTTGTAATGCTAACCCTGCAGCCCTGGGTAAGTAACCAGTACTACTGTTCCATTATCCTGACACAAGCCAGTCAGTTGTAATGCTAACCCTGCAGGCCTGGGTAAGTAACCAGTACTACTGTTCCATTATCCTGACACAAGCCAGTCAGTTGTAATGCTAACCCTGCAACCCTGAGCACCAAGGAGGGTAGCCGTTACTATCAGCTTTTAAAGTCTTTGATATGACACAGCTGGGGACCGAACCCACGACCTCCCACACTCAGGGCGGATGCTTTTCCACTACACGTGACCACTTTTGCAACAATGTTTTAAATACCTTGTTGTCTACTGTAGATGCATCAAAATGCATTATATATGGGGAATGGTAAATGTTTCCACATACAACAATTCTGCAGCAAACGCCTTTGAAATTATCTAGAAAAAAAAATATATGTATAACCTCTCAAATGAAAGTACAATAATTGAATAGAGTTAAAAACATTGTGACAAAAGGAGAAACTGCTCATTTTGAGCAATTTATTCTTTTGTCGCCATGATTTCAAAAAGCCGTCTGCTGCATAGTCGTCAGAAAGCGATTAATGAGGGAAAGGGTTAATTAAACTGTTCCTACCAACTTTTTCCTGTATCAATTTCCTCATGGAGCTGGATTTTGATGTCTTTACAGAAGACAACTTTTGAAAACATTGTTGCAAAAGGAGAAATTGCACAAATCAACATTACATGAATTGATATAACATACCTTTATCAAATTATGTGTGTATACATATCAAATTATTTCAAAGACAGTTGTATATATTGGTTATACACACTGATTGAACAGAAGTTTTATTTTGAATTGCAGAATTTAAGGCATTGGTGACTGTCGTACTGTCCAAGCAATTTTTACCAGAATGAATTTAATCAAAGACAAAAGTGTTTTGATTGATGCATTACAACTATTGAGGTGAGAATTTGAATGTTAAATTTTTTATGTTTTCTCTTTTCTTGTTGTCTACTGTAAATGCATCAAAATGCATAGATAAAGGGTTAACTTAATCCTTTCCTACATACAATAATTCTGCAGCAGAGGACTTTGAAAACATCTAGAAAAAAATATGGAAAATCTCTGAAAATGAAAGTATAATGATTGAAAAGAGTTGAGAACATGGTGACAAAAAGAAAACAAAATTGTTCTTCTTTTGCCGTCATGTTTTCAAACGGCAATCTGCTGCAAAGGCGTCAGAAAGCCTCTTTATGAGGAAAGGGTTAACTTAACAGTTCCTACACATTTTTAGATCACCTGGGCTGAAGGCTAAATGTGATCTATTGTGATCACTATCTGTCAGTCGTCTGTCGTCCGTCCGTCGGTAACTGTTAGCTTAAAACATCATCTCCTCCTAAACCACAGGACATATTTCAACTTCACAGGAATGTTTCTTTAGTGGTCTTCTTTTAAAATAGTTAAATGATATAAATTCGATTGAGAACTTTGGTTGCTGCGGCATCAGAAAGGGGGCAAAATGTCCAAACTTTAAAATTCTTCTCATCTGAATCTGCTTCGAAGTTCTCAAATTCCAATATAATTTGTATATTTTTTCCTTGGGTGGCCCTCTACAAAATTTGTTCAAGCAATATTGATTGGTTAAAAAAAAGAGGCAACCAGAAAGCATCAGAAAAGGGGCAAAATGACAAGGCTTTAATAATCTATCCTTATGAAAGTGCTTGTCTGATTTCAAGATTAATATGTAGAAATGTTCCTTTAGTTTAAACTTATTTATTTTACATCGATTGCAAAACAACTTTTAAGTTTATATTAATCATGGTCGATGTCTGCTTCCATAACCTAAGTACTCGCGTCGTTTGTGTGGAAACATCCCAAAGACAGAACCCGCTCATCGCGTGATTCGAAACCGGGACCTTTGGTACAAGAGGCCGGTGCTCTACTACTGCACCACTGTCTTCCACTGTTCCTTTAGTAAGCCTCTACATACTTGTTCCAATCAATAATGCTTGGTAAAATACATAGTAATCAGGTGGCATCAGAAAAGGGGTAAAATTTAAATAAAGCTTAAAATAATATCTCCTGCTTATCCACTTAACAAATTTCAGCCAAACTTAATAGGAATGTTACTTTGGGGGTCCTCATTCAAAATTGTTCAAGGTTATAAATTCTATAGAGAACTTTGATTGCTGTGGCATCAGAAAGGGAGAAACATGTCTTACCTTTAAAATTCTTCTTCTCTGAACCCACTTGTCCGATTCAAAGATCATTTCATAGAAATATTCCTTCAGTGACCCTATACAAAATTTGTTCAAGCAATATTGATTGGTTGAAAAACATTGCTGCTGGAAGGATTCAAAAGAAGGGCAAAATTACAAAACTTTCAAGATAGTATAGCTGAAATGCTTCTCAACGATGTACATAATTTGTTCAAGCCATATTGATTGGTTGAACAATATAACTGCACGGCGGCATCAGGAAAGGGGTTAAATGAAATTTAAGCTTCAAACAACATTTCCTCTTAAAACAATGAAACAATATCAACCAAACTTCAAAGAAATGTTCCTGTGGTGTTCCACTTTGAAATTGTTCAAAGATTTAGTGCATTATTACAAATGTCTTATTTGCAGTTTGTTCCCACTCTTTATCAAGTTCTCAGCTTTATAGCATGAGTGACTATATTAAAACTCGATTTAGGGCCATCGTGGTCCTAAAGTTTCCTTTACCAAATGTTACCACATGGAAATGCATTTTGACGCCTCAACAGCTGCAGATTTATTGTATGTTGAAAACTTAAAGAGTTAAAGACGACGAAAATCAACATAACATGAATTGATTTTATGTAATTGCATATTATCGTGCCAAAGAGGAAGGAAATTGCATATTTATTGATAAGTATAAATTAAATGATGAACTCAATGCAATAGTTCTATATCTATTCATAATAATTTGCCATATTTTTTAATGAAGAATTTTGTGTATGAGGTAAGGGCTAAAGGAAAAAGAATCATCGTTTCAAAAAAGAGATAACTTAAAGGAAAAATCAAGCAATTTATTTGTTGTACCTATAACATATATACTTGTACACATTTTTAGATAACCTGAGCCAAAGGTTCAAGGTGATTTCTTCGGATCACTCTCTGTCCGTCGTCCGTCTGTCGTCAACTTTTAGCTTTAAACATCATCTCCTCCTTAACCACAGGACCAATTTCAACGAAACTTTACAGGAATGTTTTTCTGTGGTGGCCCTCTTTCAAAATTGTTCAAAGATTTAAATTCCATTGAGAACTGGTTGCCACGGCAACAAAAAAGGGGAAATTAACCAAAACTTAAAAAATCATCTAGTCTGAAAGTAGAAGGCCCATGCCTTTGATTGTTTGTATGTAGCATCATCAAGTGGACCTCTACAAATTATGGTCCTGGGGTAAAAAATGGCCTCTTGTTTTACAAAGACTCATGTAGGGAAAAAACTTTAAAAATCTTCTTGTCTAAAAGAAGATGGCCCAGGCCTTTGATCCTTGGTATGCAGCATCATCTAGTGGACCTGGGGTCAAAATTTGCCCCTTCCCTTTGGTCACTCGTTTAGACTCGTATAGGGGAAAATCTTTAAAAATCTTCTTGTCTAAAAGTAGAAGGCCAATACCTCTCATATTTGGTATGTAGCTTCATCTAGTGGCCCTCTACCAAGATTGTTAAATTATAGCCCTGGGGGTCACTTCTTTTACGAAGACTGGTATAGGGAGAAACTTTAAAAATCTTCTGAAGGTACAATGTCCAGGCTTTTGATATTTGGTATGTAGCTTCATCTAGTTGACCTTTACCATGATTGTTCAAATTATAGCCCTGGGAAAAAAAATGGCCCCATCCCCGGTCACTTCTTTTACATAATATTATACTTGTATAGGGATAAAAAATCTTGTCTAAAAGTTGATATATTTCAAATCTAACTTCATCTAGTGTACCTCTACCAAGATTGGTCAAAGTATAGCCTTGGTGTCAAAAATGTCCCCATTCTGAGGATCACTTGTTTTACATAGAATTATTTAGGTAAACACTTTAAAAATATTAAGTTAATCGATTAAGGGCAATCTTGGCCCCCTTGTTCACTAAAACAAGGGAGATAAAGCTTATGAATGGAAATAGGATTGTGTAGAATTGGTGTCATTACCCCTGTTCTTTAGAATTTGTAAGTGTAGCAGAAATCATTAACCCTTTCCCACATCTGCAGCAGACAACTTTGAAAACCTCCAGGTAAAATTATGGTTACTATTTATACATAAAATTGTGCTTATAAATAGTAGGAATCATTATGGTCAAAGGGGAAATTGATCATTATGATCTACTTCTCCTCTTTAGCTCACCTGAGCACGAAGTTATTGTGATTGCCAGTTGTCCAGCGTCCGTTGTGCGTCCGTCAACATCTTCTCCGCACTAATAAGTTTGTGAATTTAGATGAAACTTCACAGAAATCATCCGCTAAATGACTTCACAAGAATTCCCTTCACATTTTTGGGATCCAAGCAGAATTCTGGGTTTCAGGGCAACTCAACAAAAACAACTTTAGAATTCTTCTTCTCCCAAACTGGTGAGCAGATATTTGAATAATTTTGTAAAAATGCTCCTTGGATGACGTTCTATCAGATTCCATCAAGCCATGTTGATTGGTCGAAAAACATGGCATCCAGGGGGCGGGGCTATTTTGCATTATATGGCTAAAATAAAATATAAAAATCAGGTGAGCGATCCAGGGCCATCATGGGCCTCTTGTTTTAAAATCTGCTGAAAGTCAGTCGAGCTTATTGTCATGTCGAATTGTACGCTGTGCGTCTGTGTGTCAAATTGTTGCTTCAATTGACTTCTTCTCCCTAACCACCTGGCCAATTGGGATGAAACTTCATAGGAAGCATCCTCTCAATGTCCTCTCCTAAATTCCTGTTTTGTATCCATGCAAAATTCTGGTTTCCATGGCAACCGAAAGAAAAATAAATAAAATTCTTCTCCTCCAAAACTGTCTGGCCGTTTTTAAAAATAATTTTGTAGAAATGTTCCTTGAGTGACCCTACATCAGATTATCTCAAACTATGTAGATTGGTAAATAAAACATGGCCGCCAGATGGCGGGGCTATTTTTACCTTATATGGCTAAAGTGAAACTTAAAAAATCTTCTCCTCCAAAAAGTGTCTGGTCGATGACCCTCTATCTTGGGTGACCCTATATCAGATTCTCTTTAAGCCATGTTGATTGGTCATACAAAATTGCCGCCAGTGGGCGGGGCTATTTTGCCTTAAATAGCTATAGTGAAAACTTGTCGGGCCGAATTTCAAATAATTTGGCAGAAATGTTCACAGGATGATCCTCTGTCAGATTCCTTTAAGCCATGTTAATTGGTTAAAAAATATGGCCGCCAAGGGCTGGTGCTATTTTGCATTATATGGATATAGTGAAAACATAAAAAGTCTTCTCCTCCAAAAGTGTCCGGCCGATTTTCAAATAATTTTGTAAAAATGTTCCTTCCGTGACTTTCTACAAGATTTCATCAAGCCATGTTGATTGGTTGTTATAAAATATGGCTGCCAAGGATGCGGGGCTGTTAGTCTTATAATGGCTTTAGTGAAAACTTTAAACTTCTTCTCATCCCAATTTGGCTAATTTTCAAATAATTTTGCAGAAATGTTCCTTGGGTCACACTATAAGAGATTCCTTCAAGCCATATTGATTGGTCGAAAAGCGTTTGGAAAAGAAACATGGCAACCAGGAGGCGAGGCTGTTTAAAGATTTAATATTTGCCTAATGGCAGTGGAGTGATACTGGTCCTATTGGGCCTCTTGTTTCACAATGTTTTCAAAAATTGTCTGGTGCAATATGTATTGTCGTCCAATTGACATAATAACCCTGTCACATGAAAAGAGGTTGTGTTGCCTATGGATGTTCAATGTAATGACCCTGGATGTGGAATCAGAGTTATTTCCTCTTTTGTGATCATAGTGCAAACTAAAGCTAGGACATCAGGGGTCAAGATTAGTGCTTATACTTTTTAAAACATTTTCTTTCCTCAGTTACCCCAAAGCATTGTTTCTTGAAGTTTGAAAAATCTTGATTGGTAGAGATGTATCTCCAAAATGGTTGTCAGACCTTTTAGATTGGCGGTTAGACTCTGGGAGTATATTCAGATTTACTTAACATACTTAGCACTTGATGTGCTAGCATAATTATGTTCTTATTGGTCAAGTACACAGAGCTAGAAATAGAGTCAGTGCCCCCAATTTCAATTTTTTTAAAAGTGTAAGGCCCGCATACAAGTAAGTGGAAGGCGTGTTAGTTAAATCAGAATACGCCCTAGATGAGTTGTTATTATGATACTCTGATTTAATTTGACAAAGGTTACCACTTGTTTACTTATACATGTACTAAATTGCCATGAGTTAATTGGCACTCTTGAGACTGTGATTATCAGCTCAATCATTATGTATCTCCCCCCCCCCCCCCCCCCCCCCCATGTAATGGGGAGACATATTGTTTTTGCTCTGATTGTCTGTCTGTCTGTCACAAATCGTGACCACTCCTTAACGTTTGAACCGCTTAAAGGATTCCCCCCCCCCCCCCAGGATTCTGAAATAACTCACTACAAATTGTCAACATACTGCAATGATGTGCAGAGGGGCATGTTACAACCTTATTGGTTCAAGTTCAAGTTCGCAATTAGAGGTCAAAGGTCATATTTTGTGTCTCTTCAGTAACTTTTGAACCAGTTGAAGGATTTTGAAATAACTCGCCACAAATGTTCACCATACTTAGTCGAAGTGCAGAGAGCATGTTACAACCATTTGGTTAAATATCAAGGTTACAATAAGAGGTCAAATGTCATATAAATATATTTTGTGTGTGTTCAATTACTTTTAAACGATTTTGAAATAACTCACCACAAATGTTAACCATAGTTACAGGTTTGCCGGTTAACCTTGATCACTTTGGTTTAAGATCAAAGTTTCAGTATTACAATCATTGACAAATGCAATGGGGGAGACATAGCTTTTTTTGTGACAAAAAAACCATCTAGTTTGTAATTGTTCCATCGTATTAGAAAACATTGAGTGTTTGCGTTGTTTTCTTTTAGACACAAAACAACCCTCAAATTTCCACAATAGAATGGCAGAATCCAAAGAAATCCTTGAAAACAACTGGATCAAAGCAGTTCGTGGACTGGTGTGTGTAAAAAAAGGCATTCAGGATTTTATTGTTGATGAAATCAACAATTTCCATAGTAATGTTCTAGGGACACTTCCTGGTGCTGGTCGTTGCACAATCCATACTATCCAGAATGTGCTCAGATGTAAAACATTGGGAATTTGTAGTGGTCGACCATGTCGTTTCCATGACAACAATGACCCGGTAAAAACATACACTTTATGCCTCATTTGTGACGCCATCAGAAATGAGATAGAAATAGCTCATAGACATGGCCAACCATCCTATAAAAACACAAGATCTGAACTATGGTGCACAGGTAGCTGGGAACTGGCCAAGTGTTTCATGCCAGCTGAAGGTTACTCAGACAAGAACACAGCAGATGATACAGATTTATCTGGTCTGATCAGTGTTATATTGAACAACAAGGCCTTTCAGAACAAAATAACTGAAAATCTAGGACAACGGGGAAACAAGTTTGAAAAGGTATGTTCACTAGTCGAAACACAATTTTTCAGCTTAATTATTCGGATATTATGAGAGCTATTCTACCCACACTGGCATCGGCGTCCGCGTAACACCTTTGTTAAGGTTTTGCATGCAAGTACTTTATAGCTCAGTAACTGCTAGATGTATTGCATTGAAATTTTCTTTAAAACTTCCTAATAATAATAATCAAGTTTGATAACTCTATCCTGTATTTTATGCAAGTTGTGGCCCTTTTTTTACTTGGTAATTCTTGGTTAATGTTTTGAGTGCACATACAATTAGAGTCCATATCTCAGTATTTAATTGATGCATTGCATTGAAACTTTATACAAACCTTCCCAACTATTACACCCATGGATGTAGATTATTAAATTAGATAACTCTATCCTGCATTTAATTCAAGTTATGGCCCTATTTTTACTCAGAAAATCTGGTTAAAGTTAACAAGTCTAGGACAACCGGGAAACAAGTTTGAAAAGGTATGTTCACTAGTCGAAACAAATTTTTTAGCCCAACTATTCGGAGATTATGAGAGCTATTCTACTCATCCTGGCGTCGGCGTCCGCGTCACACATTGGTTTAGGTTTTGCATGCAAGTACATTATAGCTCAGTAACTACTAGATGTATTGCACTCAAACTTTCTACAAAACTTCCTAATAATAAAGCCAGTTGCTTGGAAAGTATGTGGTGTGGAGTGCTGGTGTGAGAAAACTAGGAAACATATGAGTAGGTGAACTGGCCGCCGTGATATGACTGAAACGCCAATCAATCAATCAATTATAATAATAATAATCCAGTTTGATAACTCTATCTTGCATTTTATGCATTTTATGCAAGTTGTGGCCCTTTTTAGCTCACCAGAGCACGAAGTGCTCAAGGTGAGTTATTGTGATTGCCTTTTGTCCGGCGTCCGTCGTTTGTCATAGGTCGTCAACATTTACTTGTTATCACTCTAGAGGCAACATTTTGCATCCAATGATCATGCAAATTTATCAGAACATACATCTCTATCAAATCCAGGCCAAGTTCGAAACTGGGTCATTTGGGGTTACAAACTAGGTCACCAGATCAAATTAAATGAAAATGTTGTTAACACTCTGGAAGCCGCATTTTTAGCTTGAGCATGTTGAAACTGTCAGAATGTTTGTCTTAGTAATATCTAGGCCAAGTACGAATATAGGTCATGTCGACCTAAAAACTAGGTCACTAGGCTAAATTGAAGAAAACTATCTTAGTAACAACTTGATGCATTGCATTGGAACTTTCCCAACCATCACACCTATGTATATTATCAAGTTAGATAACTCTATCCAGCATTTAATGCAAGTTATGGCCCTTTTTTGACATATAAATTCTGGTTAAAGTTTTACGTGCAACTAAATTAAGATTCCATATATCTCAGTATTTACTTGATGCATTGCATTGAAACTTTATTCAAACCTTCCCAGCGCCTTTCTTTTAACCTATGTAAATAATTAGGTTCGATTACTCTATCATGCATATAATGCAAATTATGTCCCTTTTTGAGCGAAGAGTCGCGAAGCGATCCGAAAGCTCATTGCATGCCTGCTTTAGAAAATCTAACTTAAAGCTGCAACCACACACAACCGCGGAAGGATTTAAGATTACTTCATTTGATTGGCTTTCATTCACATCTCACTACCTTCGACAGGCTTTTTTGCCCGAGTCCGCCTTCCTCATGAATGAGTTCAAAAAGTAATTCCACTGTGGACTAGATTGTTATCAATATGTACAATGTCAAATACTTATGTCAATATTATCACACTGTAGACTAGTCACCCAGTCACTTTAAACAACGTTTTATAATATCATAATGTATATACACAGAAAACTGATAAACTCAGAGGAACACTTTGAAATGGCAGGCTTCGACCGTTTTCATTAATGAACTGTCAGTGTTCACCCTTTACATGATAGAATACGACACAAATCAAGTGGGTGAATTTTGAAATTTTTGCTAGAAAATGTAACACTTAGTCAAAATGACTTATTCCTCCCTTTTACACAATGTCTCAAACCTGTAGCATGAAAATTAATTCAATATTCTAGATATCACACACTTTTCTACAGTTTTTCTTATACCATATTCCGCCACTTATCTGCGTTCATGTTATTAGGCAGGGACAGTGTATAACACTGTCCCTGTATTAGGGTAAATTAAGCAGAACACTTGAAAATCATTGTGCCAACGCTTCCCGCTTTTTTCAGTTAAACTTATTATTCCCATATTTTTGTTTGGATATGTTCCAATTCGCCGGCCTCTAATTTCGGTTTAGAGAAAAAGGGTAAGTAAGTTGTAAAACTATCAGATATCATAAACGGTTATGAGGTCTCCTGTTACTATCTCGATTATATAACTGATTCTCGCTCAATAAGTTCAGAGAGCGTTCATACAGGGCATGAATAAATGGTCTCTTCCTTTTTATGCCCCCACGGAATCTCCGATTCGGGGGGCATATAGTTTTTGGCCTGTCTGTTGGTCTGTCTGTCTGCACAAAAAAAACTTTAACCTTGGCCATTACTTTTGAACCATAACAGGTACGGCTACCATATTTCACATGTGTATTTCTTGTGACATGACCTTTCTGTCAGTACCAACATTTTTGACCTTGCGACCTTGACCTTTGACCTAGAGGTTGCCATTCTCGAAAAAAACTTTAACCTTCGCCATTACTTTTGAACCATAACAGATACGGCTACCATATTTCACATGTGTATTCCTTGTGACATGACCTTTCTGTCAGTATCAACATTTTTGACCTTGCGACCTTGACCTTTGACCTAGATGTTGCCATACTAAAAAAAAACTTTAACCTTGGCCATTTCTTTTGAACCATAACAGGTACGGCTACCATATTTCACATGTGTATTCCTTGTGACATGACCTTTCTGTCAGTACCTTGCGACCTTGACCTTGACCTAGATGTTGCCATTCTCGAAAAAAACTTTAACCTTGGCCATTACTTTTGAACCATAACAGGTATGGCTACCATATTTCACATGTCAGTACCAACATTTTTGACTTTGCGACCTTGACCTTTGACCTAGATGTTGCCATTCTCGAAAAAAACTTTAACCTTGGCCATTACTTTTGAACCATAACAGATACGGCTACCATATTTCACATGTGTATTCCTTGTGACATGACCTTTCTGTCAGTACCAACGTTTTTGACCTTGCGACCTTTACCTTTGACCTAGATGTTGCCATTCTCAATTTTTTTTTTAACCTTCCCCACTTCTTTTGAACAATAACAGGTAATGCTACCATATTTCACATGTGTATACCTTGCGACCTTGACCTTTGACCTAGATGTTGCCATTGGGGGGGCATCAGTGTTTCACAAACACATCTTGTTTGTTTTGAATTAAGGTTTAATTAATGTCTTTCGGATAAACATACACAAGGATAATATAATATTTTGCATAACCTTTTTTGTATCAAAAGTAGCACTTTCAACAATAAGGGTAAGTCCATATATTTTGATGCAAATAAGATGTAAAATGTGTTACATTCATGTATACAGTCAAATTGTTTCAACAACAATACACTTATCTATGATAATACCAAGGCAGTGTTATTGCATTATTTACTGCGAATGGACAGATACTCAAATTATTCTTTAAGGTCAATGAGCGCATCTGCGTATTCCGATCAGGATCTGCATTGCACACAAAAATTAGTCATAGAAAGTTTAACCCTTTCCCTCATATAGACGCTTTCTGACGCATCTCCAGCAGACTGCTTTTTGAAAACATACGTGCAATTTCTCCTTTTGACACTCTGTTTTCAACTTTTAGTCTTATGTTTTCCATTCAAATATATAGATAGTTTCCATTTTTTGTAAAGATATGTTCAAAGTCGTCTGCTTCAGAATTGCCGTATGAGGGAAAGTGTTAAAGGATTTTTTTTTGTAAAACAGAATTCATTTGTTTCTTATGTGTTGAACCTAAGACAGGTCTTATACTTATTGTCATGCTGGTTTTCAGAGTTACAGCGTCAACATCAATGAAGGTACTTCGCTCATTAGTGCTATCAGCGCTTTGATTTTACTTAGAAATTATGGTTAAAGATTTGAGTGCAACAACATATAATGCAAATTATCACCCTATACGAAAAAAAAATTAACGTTTTGCATGCAACAACATTCGAGTCCATATCTCAGTAACTAATAAGCGGTGGAATAGTCAAGCCTGCTGTCCCCCGACAGCTCTTGTTAGACGAAGCTATTGTTAGACAAGCTATTGTCGTCACTTGATATGGTCGGTATTGGTTAAGTTTTAAGTTTAGGTCACTTACATGGAAACTATCAAAGCTATAACTTTGAAACTTAGAACACTTGTTTATCTAATACCCTTCTTCACATTGAATGCTAAAGATGCTGAAAGTGATCTATTTTTTATTGGCTCGTTTATGCCACTTCCTTTAAACTACAGTGTCTAATTTATGATTCAAAAACAATAGGGCAATTGATTTTCTGAACAAATTGAGGCATTT
Source organism: Serripes groenlandicus (assembly GCA_031761405.1). NCBI lineage: Eukaryota > Metazoa > Mollusca > Bivalvia > Cardiida > Cardiidae > Serripes > Serripes groenlandicus. The sequence goes on along the minus strand of JASEVX010000203.1, from coordinate 295,018 downwards.
TTTTCTTTGTCTATGCAAAAAATCATTCCATACAAATTTAGCGGGAATATTCAAAACAGTGTGCTAAATGAAACGATCCCAAGTCCTAGATTGGACACTAACTATGAAAGCTATCACTTGAAACTTGGAATCGCTGTTCAAATGTGCAATAGAATTACCTTTTTTTTGTCCGGCGTCTGTCTGTCCGTCCGTCCTTCTGTTTGTCCGTCACACTTTTTTGTCACGTTTTCAAATAACTTTTTTTCTACTCAAAGGATTGGATTGAAACTTCTGACAAATGTTTATATCAATCTTTTTGATGGGTTCACACAAGGGGGAAAATCCAAATATGTTCATATCAGAGTTATTGCCCCTTTTCTGTCAAAAAATAAAATTTTCTGACAAGGCCCCGGCAGGTGACACACGTGCTGCAGGGAGCACTCCATTCTAGTTACTAGCTGACCTGAGCACGTCGTGCTCAATGTGGGTTATTGTGGTCACTTTTTGTCCGTCGTTCATCAACATCTTCTCCTCACTAACAAGTGGGTCAATTGGGACGAAACTTCACAGAAAGCATTCTCTTAAAGACTTCACCCGAATTCCTATAAATATTTGGAATCCATGCAGAAATTTGGTTTCCATGGCAACGAAACGAAAACAAAATAAAATTCTTTATAGATCTCCAAAACTGTTTGGAAGATTTTCAAAAAAAAATGGAGAAATGTTCCTTCGATGAGCCTCCTTTTTATTCTTTCAAGCTATGTTGATTGGTTGAAAAATATGGCTTTTTTGCCTTATATGGCTGAAGTAAAAACTTAAAAGATATTCTCCTTCGAAAGAAGGAATCCGCTGTGGTCGAGTGGTTAGCGTCGGGAATTCCGAAACCAGGTGTCCCGAGTTCGATCCCCAGTGGTGGCACTACGGTCATGGTGGCCGATTTCCAAATGATTTTGTAGAAATGTTTTTTAAGTGACTCACTATCAGATTCCTTCAAGCCATGTTGATTTGTTGAAAAACATAGCCACCACAGGGCGGGCCTATTTTACCTAATATGGCTATAGTGAAAATTTAAAAAATCTTCTGCTCCAAAAGTGTCTGGCCGATTTTCAAATAATTTTGTTGAAATGTTCCTAGGGTGACCCTCTATCAGATTCCTTCAAGCCATTTTGAATGGTCGAAACTATGGTCTCCAGGAGGTGGGGCTTATTATGGTTTAAGTGAACAAAATAAAATCAGGAGAGCGGTTCCAGGGCCATCAAGGCCCTCTTTTCCTCGAAAATTGCATACATACCAATTTGTGTAACAGTGAACATAATGCAACCAAACTCAGTGTAAAGGAAGTATTTATTAATATCGTAAATTTGGTTGTGATATGGGGGTTCTGGGGTCAAGGACACTGTTACTAAATAATAGGAGGTTCGAGCACCCTTTTCTCAGATGGCTGTTTAACGTTCTCTCTTTTATTATGACCTTAATACTGCATCTTTGTCCTTGATGAAACACTAACATTTTTACCATGATAGGTCGCGGTCCATTTTTACCTAAAGTCTATGTCAATTTTGGAAGAATCTATTTAGATTGCTTTCATATGTTATTTCTTACCTTTTGTTCTGACTCTACACAATGATTCATGTTGACCCTCTTGTATGTTAAAACACATCTCATCAAGGTTGTGCTTCGAGTTGTTCTGTTTTAGCTGTGTTTTCCGAAACTTTCTTTTCCAAAATGAAATCAATTGAAATTAAGTCTTTAGCAGGTCTAACCTTCAGTAGCATTGTTAGCTAACCTGTCACTTAGTGACAAGGTGAGCTTTTGTGAATGCCCGTCGTCTGTCCACAATTTCTTGTGAACACTTGTCGTCATTTATTATCTAAATAGAGCTCGGTTCCTTTTCGAAAACAGCCAGATCCGTTCATGCATGACGGGATTATGGCCCTTTATAATTGGCAGAATTGTTTTAATTGACCTTGTGAACATGTTAAAAACTTCATTTATTATCTGATGTTTATAAAACTTATACAGTAGCTAGATATCCATGAGAGCTTGGTTTACCAAACTTATTCAGTGGCTAGACTTCCTGAAAGCTCGGTTCCTTTCGAAAACCAGCCAGATCTATTCATGCATGATGGGATTATGGCCCTTTAAAATTAGCAAAATTGCTATAATTGACCTTGTGAACAAGTGAAAGTCATCATTTATCATCCGATGTTTATAAAACTTATACAGTAGCTAGATATCCATGAGAGCTCGGTTTCTTTCGAAAACCAAAATTGTTATAATTCACTTTGTGAACACTATAAAAACTTCATTTATTTGTCACATGTCCTTGACATTGGCAATCTTGACACATTGTTGGATGATGCATATATTGAAAACAGACATTCTACCTTTACATTCGCTCCTGGAGAAGGTCAACGACCACTCAGTATTTTTCAAGATAAAGATTCAGGAAGTTCCTTAACTGACCCACCCGGCCGGGTAGCTCAATTGGTAGCGTATCTGACTCGTGATCTGGAGGTCACGGGTTCGATACCAGGTTGCGGCGACATTCTTTCGGGCGATGTTTTCCATTGCCTCTCACCTCTAATCTATGTGAGAAAGTAGTCAGTGGCTTCGAAAGAATGTTGTGTAAGTACTGGTGTGGGAAAGCCAGGAAAACATGGGTAGGTGCACTGACCGCCGTGATATGACCGTTGAAAGCGGCGTTAAACTCCAAACAAACAAACAAACAAATCCTTAAGTGACCCACTATCAGATTCCTTCAAGCCATGTTGATTGGTCGAAAAACATGGCCACCACAGGGCGGACTATTTTGCCTTATATGGCTATAGTGAAAACATAAAAAGTCTTCTCCCCCAAAAGTGTCCGACTGATTTTCAAATAATTTTGTAGAAATGTTCCTAGGGTGACATTCTCTCAGATTCCTTCAAGCCAGGTTGATTGGTTGAAAACTATGGCCACCAGAGGGGGTGAGGGCTTACATGGCTTAACCTTGTCTGGCCCGCATCTTAACTATGCATCATAGGAGTTCCATAGTCTTGGCACAAATGTTTCAACCATTCATCATAGGATTTTCAATTAACTGAGCACACATGTACACAATGATCAGATAGCGTGTCAAATGAAGATCCAAGTCTGAACATGGAATGTCAAGGTCACAAATTAAAAGATTAAAATGTTGACAATTGATTGTTTGACTTAGAGAAAAGATTAGAATACATCACTTTCATTTAAACTTAGTGCTTTACAAATTTACGGAGATTCAAACATTTGGGTGTTTGATCTGTCGAAAATCTTCAAATTGAAAGAAAATAATTTGAATAATTATATTTGCAACCTAAATTATATTTCCAATACATTGTGTTGTGTGTAAAATTATTCCTATGTTAAATATGCCCTAACCTTTCATACACAAACCATACTAAAAGTGATATTTGTTAAATTTTAGAAATGTATGGTTTCTCAAAAATTAAAATTAAATGTTGGGTTATTGTACATTTGATGTTTTACAACCACTTCAGTATCGCAGAAGGCACTTAACTAGCTGCTACCAGGTCAACTCTGTGTTGCAATTGCAGAAAAGAGCACTATGTTTAAGACAAAGTCTTAAGAGCGGGCTCGACATGTTGCCCGTGGGCATCTAGTTTAAACCCTCTGTCCGTTGAATTTGTTTGCATGCATAAATAAAAAATTGGCTTCAAAGATGGCTCGAACTTCGACTCCAACTTTATAGATCACCTGAACCCAAGGCTCAAGGTAATCTATCCTGATCACTCTCTGTCCGGCGTCGTCTGAGGTCAATCTTTAGCTTAATTTAAACAACATCTCCTAAACCAGACGACCAATTTCAATCTACTTCCCAGGAATGTTCATTTGGTGGTCCACTTTTAAATTGATCAAAGATTCAAATTCTATTGAGAACTTTTGTTGCTGCGGCATCAGAAAAGGGGAAATAACCAATCTTCAAAATTCTTCTTCTCTGTATCTGCTAGTCGAATTACAATTTAATTTTAGTAAAAATGATCCTGGGGTGACCCTCTACAAAAAGAAACATACTTATTGGTTGAAAAACATGTCAGCCAGACGGCATCAGAAAAGGAGCAGAATGACAACATTTAAAAATTCCATTCTGATAAAATCTTACTTCAGTGGTCCTCTTCTCCAATTTGTTCAAGACATATCAGGGTCGTATATAAGAGGGATAAGCACCTGTTATTTGGTTAAAATATCACACATAGAAATAAAATTGTCCAAATTTTCACATTTAGTAGCAAATAAAACTTTGAAGACACATTTGGCACATAAACAAAAATTACATATTCTGAAAGCTTAATATTTCAACTAAAGTTAGAGATACAATGAACAACTGGAATTTCTTTGTATTTTGAACAATGACTGGTTTAAAAGACACAGATATTGGGATTTCTGAATTATATTATTATTTTCCAAAAATGAATAGACTTACATTTCTCATAAGGATAACATATTATAGAAGAATGTTTGAACTTCTAGAAAGTATCTTTGTTATTTTCATATCTTGAATAGTATTTAGCTCTACTGGCCAAAGGCCAGAAGGGCTTATGTCGTGGCGATTTGTCCGTTGTGCGTGCGTGTGTGCGTGCGTCCGTAAACAATTTCTTGTTAATACGATACAGTCTTCACTTTTGATTGCATCTCAACCAAACTCATACAGTAGTTAGATATTTATGAGAGCTCGGTTCCTTTTGAAAACCAGCTAGATCTGCTTATGCATGACTGGATTATGGCCCTTGAAATGGTCAAAATTGCTATAAAAGAGCTTGTTAACACGATACAGTCTTCACTTTTGATTGTATCTCAACACAACTTATACAGTAGTTAGATAGTTATGGGAGCCCAGTTCCTTTTGAAAACCAGCCAGATCCGCCCATGTATGACTGGATTATGGCCCTTGAAATGGTCAAAATTGATTTAAAAGAGCTTGTTAACAGGATACAGTCTTCACTTTTGATTGTATCTCAACTAAACTTATACAGTAGTTAGATATCTATTAGAGCTCGGTTCCCTTTGAAAACCAGCCAGATCCGTCCATGCATAACTGGATTATGGCCCTTGAAATGGTCAAAATTGCTATAAAAGAGCTTGTTCACACGATAGTCTTCACTTTTGATTGTATCTCAACCAAACTTATACAGTAGTTGGATATCCATGAGAGCTCGGTTCCTTTCGTAAACCAGCCAGATTCGCCAATGCAAGACTGGATTATGGCCCTTGAAATTGTCCAAATTGCTATAATTGACCATGTGAACACAATAGAGGCTCCATTTACTATCTGATCTTCACCAAACTTAGATAGTAGTTAAAGGCGTATCCTCTGAATTTTTCCAATGGACAGAATTTTTTTAAATTTTGTCCAGAGCTTCCTTACTCAAAGACTTACTCAAAACAACATTCAAAACAATGGGTCGCGGTTCTACTTTTTTTGCTATGCACTCTTTTAAAACCCATATATGTGCTCATTTTAAGGAAATATAACGGAATGTAGAGAAACAACACTATTTCATACCAGTGAACACAAACACACACATTTATATATCAACATGTTTTAATTTCATATTACAGGAATCAATCATGTGTCAACTTCATCAATATTGACCAATTTTAATTTTTTTTCTATTTTAACACTTAATATACAATAATTCAAGATGGCCGCCATGATCAAATTTGTATAAAATTGATCACGGATACGATACAAAAGTTGGAATTTAAAAAATCATAGTGGACAGATTTTTTTAATACGTTTCATATGAACACCTTATTATAAGGGTTGTTGAATGAAACAAAAAAATATATATGTCGCGGTGCTAATTACAGAGATATTACCTATTGAATTACCTCCCTTTATGATTTTTTTCATAAAATTAGCCAAGTATCAATACAATTTTGAATAAAAAATCTCTTGGGACAGTATTTTTTTAAAAACTTGTAATATGAATAACTTGTTATAAAGGACGTTGAAAGAAATTTAACAAAATACTGTGTGCTGTGCTTACTAGTTATATTTTTAAATTGAATTATCTCCCTTTACAATTTTTTTTAAAAATAAGCCCATGCAAAAATACCTTTAGAATTGAAAGCCTTCAAATGGAGAGATCTTTTCAATATTTCTTATATAAATAACTTGTTTAAAGGGTTATTGATTGCAATGAAACAAAAACACGGGTTGATTTGCTTATTTGATATATTTCACATTGAATTATTTAAAATGGCCTCCATGATCGAATTTGTATAAAAATGAACACAAGTACAAAACAAAAGTTGGTATTTAAAACTTCTAGCGGACAAATATTTGTAATACTTCTCATATGAACAACTTATTATAAGGGTTGTTGAATGAGACAAAAAAAAATATAGGTCGCGGTGCTAATTACAGAGATTTTTCCCTGTTGGATTACCCCCCTTTATGATTTTTTTAAAATTAGCCCAGGAACAATACAATTTTGAACAAAAAATCTCTTAGAGCATTTTTTTTTTTAAATACTTGTAATATGAATAACTTGATATAAAGGACGTTGAAAGAAATTTTACATAATACTGTGTGCTGTGCTTACTAGTTATATTTTAAATTGAATTATCTCCCTTTACATTTTTTTAAAAAATAAGCCCATGCAAAAATACCTGTAGAATTGAAAGCCTTCAAATGGAGAGATTTTTTCAATATTTCTTTTATAAATACATTGTTTAAAGGGTTATTGATTGCCATGAAACAAAAACACTGGTTGCTTTGCTTATTTGATATATTTCACCTTGAATTATTTAAGATGGCCTCCATGATCGAATTTGTATAAAAATGAACACGAGTACAAAACAAAAGTTGGAATTAAAAATCTTCTAGCGGACAGATATTTGTAATACTTCTCATATGAACAACTTATTATAAGGGTTGTTGAATGAGACAAATAAAACTATAGGTCGCGGTGCAAATTACAGAGATTTTTCCCTGTTGGATTACCCCCCTTTATGATTTTTTTTCATAAAACTAGCCCAGGAACAATACAATTTTGAACAAAAAAATCTCTGAGAGCAGTTATTTTTTAAATACTTGTGATATGAATAACTTGTTATAAAGGACGTTGAAAGAAATTTTACATAATACTGTGTGCTGTGCTTACTAGTTATATTTTAAATTGAATTATCTCCCTTTACATTCTTTTTTAAAAATAAGCCCATGCAAAAGTACCTGTAGAATTGAAAGCTTTCAAATGGAGAGAATTTTTCAATATTTCTTATATAAACAAGTTAATGTCGTATTGCAAGCAATACAAAAGTCCCCTACCGGATGAGGACAGCACATTGTGTTTTTTGACCTCTAAGTGTGACCTTGACATTTGAGGTTCAGGCCTGGGTCTTGTGCGTGACACGCCGACTCATCATGGTGAATGTTTGTGCCAAGGTTCTTTGAAATCCTATGATGCACAGTGGAGATGGGTCTTGCGCGCGACACGCTGCCTCACCATGGTGAACATTTGAGCCAAGTTTCTTTGAAATCCTATGATGCACGGTTGAAATGTGGGCCGGACAAGGTCCAGTCCTATCAAATAGTACTCATTTTAACCGTTGACATCTAACTGTGACCTTGACATTTGTGGTACAGGCCTGGGTCTTGCGTGTGACACGCCGACTCATCATGGTGAATGTTTGTGCCAAGGTTCTTTGAAATCCTATGATGCACGGTGGAGATGGGTCTTGGGCGCGACACTCCGCCTCACCATGGTGAACATTTGTGCCAAGTTTCTTTGAAATCCTATGATGCACGGTTGAAATGTGGGGCGGACAAGGTCCAGTCCTATGAAATAGTACTCATTTTAACCGTTGACATCTAACTGTGACCTCGACATTTGTGGTACAGGCCTGGGTCTTGCGCGTGACACGCCGACTCATCATGGTGAATGTTTGTGCCAAGGTTCTTTGAAATCCTATGATGCATGGTAAAGATACGGGCTGGACAAGCTTAAGCGTAACTGACGGATGGACAGACAGACAGAAAGACAGACAGACAGACAGACAAAGACAGACACACGGAATCGACCAAACCTATAGTCCCCAAGAACGGTAGGGTACTAATTACTTGTTTATAGAAGGGTTGTTGATTGCAATGAAACAAAAACACTGGTTGCTTTGCTTATTTGATATATTTTGCCCTGATTTATCTACCTTTATGATCATTAAAATCTTCTATTGCAGACAGATGTTTTTTTTCAATACTTCTCCTGAATAACTTATAAGAGATGTTGAAATAACCCTTTCACAGTCATGTAGACGCAATTTGAAGCCTATGCAGCAACTTTTGAAAACATTGCGACAAAATTGGAAATTATAGTATTCAATAATTATACTTTCCTATATATTACTGATGTATTTCACAATGGAGTATAACCCCTTTGTGAAAAGAAAGGCACAGATCATTATAAAATCCTCAATGACTCCCTTTTCCATATACAAACATGCAGCAATAATTCATACAAAATCTATAGAAATGAAGGTAGCATAGAAGAAAAGAGTTTAAAACATTGTGTCAAACTTAGAAATTGCCCATAATGACCAATTTATCCTTTTGAGACAATGTTTTCAACAATCCTCAGGTGACAAATGCTTCTAAATGCCCTTCAAGTGCGAAGGGGGTGGTGCATTTCTAGAAAAGAGGGATTTTTAAAAATTTGTTTTAAGTATACCTAAACAAGAGGCCCATGAGGGCCTATGCTCTACTGGTATGGTTCTTTGGTCATTTTCAATGCAGAGCATGTATGTATGGTGCAGATCGGATAGTAAATGAAGGCTCTTTTGTGTTCACAAGCTGTATTATAGCAATTTCGACAATTTCAAGGGCCATAATTCGGTCTTGCATTGGTGGATCTGGCTGGTTTGCGAAAGGAACCGAACTCTCATCAATATTTAACTACCATCTAAGTTTGGTGAAATTGTAAATCGAGGCTCTATTGTGTTCACAAGCTGTATTATAGCAATTTTGACAATTTCAATTGCCATAATCCAGTCATGCAAGGGCACACCTGGCTGGTTTTCGAAAGGAACCGAGCTCTCATCAATATTTAACTACTATCTGAGTTTGGTGAAGATTAGTTAGTAAATGGAGACTCTATTGTGTTCACAAGCTCAATTACAGCAATTTTGACAATTTCAAGGGCCATAATCTAGTCTTGCATGGGCGGATCTGGCTGGTTTACAAAAGGAACCGACACCACACCACAGCTTAAGCTCTTCTGGCCTTTGGCCAGTAGAGCTAATAAAAACTGTGCTCAATATGGTAAAGAAGCTATTGCTTTTCTTCTGTATTACATACAAATTTCATTTTAGATTCTATCAGTGATGTGAAGTAAAAAAAAAATAACACAGTAAACTGTAAAAACAGTAAAATGAAAGTCTCCTAGTTGAGACATCTCATTTCTTAGATCCAGTATTCAAGATTACTACAGCAGATGACTATAAACAAAATATTCAGAAAAAGATATATCTATGATCGCATCTGATTAGTCTTTTTTTAAAAAAAACCCATCTTATCTCATTATCAGACTAACATTTGTGGAAATAAACCATATTGTGAGGTTTTCAGTCCTATTATACACAGAAAATGTATGAATTCATCAAGTTTTCTTAAGAAAAATTAAATATTATTTGTTTGGGGGTGACCGACTAGATATCATCATTACTCAAAATAGTAAAGTAAAAGTCTAAAACACTGACACATTGAGCAGACCCAGATCAGACGACAATGCTGCTCTAAACTGGGTTTTCACAATGTAGTCTTAACCCTTTCCCTCATACAACAATTCTGCAGCAGACGACTTTGAACATATTTTGTCAAAAAATAGAAAATCTCTATAATTGAATAGATGACCTATGACTAAAAGTGGCAAACATTGTGGCAAAAGGAGAAATTGCTTGTTTTGAGCAATTTCTTCTTTTGTCACTATGTTTTCAAAATGCCATCTGCTGCTGAGGCGTCAGAAAGCGTCTATATGAGGGAAAGGGTTAAACATTTTACATTTCATTCTTTTAGTGTCAACATATTTCAAAATTCTTACATCAACCTTCAACCACACATATAATATATGTTTTCTGTTTATTATTTGGGTTTTATGCAATTTCAACAGTATTTTGGTTATAACCCAGCAACAGTTTGCTTATTGATAATACATGACTTGCAAATCAGTACTAGGCTAAGAAAATGTGCCTTGCCTACAGGCAATCAACCATGGCCTGCTGTGAGTGGGAAGCCAAACTGGCACACCTAGTTTCCCCAAATTAGAGTCATGTAAAAGTACTAAAAACCTGGCAACCCAGTTGTACAGTTGCCTTGTCGTAACTAGAACATAGGAATTTTCTAAAACATAATTTTATCACACTATATCCTGGAGTGGATCAGCCTTTTGAAAACGACATAGCACCAGTTCTTGTTACTCGCTCATGCGAGCAATCAGGACTGCTGAAGCGCTGTTTTATTGATGTGATTTAATCATTTGTTTAATTTTCATAATAAACACATCAGAATATTAATTACAGACACGCAAATGCATAGATGTTTGTATTATACATCAAGTTATCACTTGAAAACGTCAATTATAAACTAATAATTCTACAATAAACATAAGTCTGAGCAAGTATATATTATCTGATCAATCAGATCAAGATGCACATAGGTGTAGATTGATCTGAATCTATGATAGTCACAAAGACCTTCGGTCTGGTTCTCACAGAATGACTCTCAAATGATTATGCTATTGAATCTGTTACATAGTGTATATATATATAGCAAACAGTGTATGTACATATATCCATTTGCAAAAAGTGAAGATCTATATTAGTGAAATACCAAAGTTCACAACATGCGAACCAATTCCTGAGTAATGTTATTCAAAATGAACATAATTTTGCAAAGTGTATCATTATTTTTATCTGTAGAGCAATACAAACATGGGTGTATTATTTTGAAAGCTGAATGTTAGAATAGTTAAAAAACATGTCATGTAAACAAAAAATATCTTGGACACCTTGTTCAACAATAAATATCTACGATTGAGCAAGATGTCTGTAGACATTTTCGATGATACGTCGAAGGTTTGTAACTCTGGCCTTTCCATCTGTAAGTTTTGCTTTGAATAACTGTGATAGTCCCTCATATCCATTGTGTGCTATTGCTAATTTCAAATGAGGAAGACACAATCCACTAGATGCAATTTTCTTTGCCATAACAGGTGATACAACTTTTGAACGCAGCAAGCAGGCAAGAGTTTCCATATTATTGTCGGTAATACACCCATGCTTGTATTTCTCTACAGATGAAGATAATGATTCACTATGACAAAACAAGACATTTCTATTAAATTCAAAATGATTTACTAACATTTGAAGACTTTTGACATCTGCTAGTGCATTATGAGCTGAATAATTTGCATTCAGAAAATGTGAAACTAGATATTCCTGTCTGTAGCATTCTAAATTAGGATACATATTCTTAAATAATTTTAAAGTATCAACTGATCCAGTAACTGTCTGCTGAAATATGCCAAGAAGATTACATACATCAAATTTTCGGATAAGTCTTGGCAAATCAAATGTTAAAAAGTTATGACCAACAAGGATACAATTTCTTTTGCTTTGTAACCAAATTAAAAACAAATTGAGTGCAACTTTTAAACTTTTGCTTTGAACCAACTGACCATTGTGAAACATTTGATTGCCCCAACATGTCAAACCAGTTACTTCTGATGCAGCAGATACAATTGGCTTAGATGGTAATATATAATGGTTAAACTGGTCATTATTACATATAGCTGACAATTGCACAATATCACATTTTTTACACAGAGATGTTGTTTCAATATCACAATAAACCAAATTATATGCTTCTTCACAGTGTACTTTTTCAATTTGTGGGGTGAATACAGGTGCAGGTATTTCTGTGACATTAGATATATGAATGTTTGCTACACCAGACATATATGAAATGCCTTCTCTCAATTCCTTTTGGGCACAAACAGACCTGTTCTTTAGTTTTTTGTTTAGTTTCCTCTTTTTAAATTGTTTTGTATTTTCATGTTGAAGTCTCTTTGCCCTAAGTTTGTCTCTTTTTCTAGCTAATTTTGAGTAAAATGTTCCAGGTGATATACCCATCTTCATATTTACTTGATTGATGTAAGTATTACCAACATTTTTCTGTGCCACTGCACAGTTTAACCTGTTTTTTAGACTGCTAGAAGATGAGTAATGACATCTCTTTGGTGCTTTACTAGCCAATAAATTATTAAAAGATTCCACATCGTGGGTTGATGCTCCTGGTGCAATTTTATCAACATTTCTGACCAGTCCCGCAAATACAATTTCCAAATCTTTTCTGAGCTCTTCCCCTGAAAGATCCCTTCCATATGGCATAGAACTGTGTTTGTATGTATCTGGGTTTCTTTGATAACCACACCAGCTGTCACATATGCTGTGTTCTCCAAATGAGTGTGGGACAATTTGTTTAAAAGATCGTGCAAGCCCTTCCGGATCACCCTTATTCTGTATCACAGCATAACTAAAACACTTTTGAAAATACTGTATTACTTTAGTTGTTAAAGACTTGTGAGTTTTTTGTAAATTGTACAACTGGTTACCAACAAGTTTTTTCTTGTGATTAATGTCTGACCATTTTTTAACAGGATGCGAGACGGTTTCTTTAATTTTGGCCATGGTTGTAGCATCGTCATCCATAATGATCACATCAACATTTACATTTTTGTTTTCTATTTCTAGGACAAGGCAGCGTGCAACATCTGGCTCCATGGCCTTAGAGCTGCCATGCCAGTTTCTTGAACACTGGTGGGTGGGCGTTGTTTCAGATTTACTTTCAAAATAGCTGCATTTTCTACAATCTTTAGATCTAAGGCCATATGCAACTATTTTTCCCGACTTGTTTCCCATCAGAGTTCCTACACCAGATTTGCTGTCGTAGCTACGCCCCGAGCCACGCTTCTGCCAACCCATGTCGTATTTAAATTCACTGCATGGAGTCTGAAGAAATTGGTTTTCAGTACTGAAAAAAATAAAGCAAGACGTTGATTAACCCCTGTAGACACACACTAACACTCACTCTCCAACCCCTCATTCTGATACAACAGCAGCCAATACAGAGTAATGATTTATGAAGTAAAACATATACAGCAGGCGAAAAGTGTCTGCCCGGGTTAGCCTGCGCGTCATGCTTAGGCTGATCTGGGTCTATACATTATGCAGAGTCCATAATGGTGGTTTTCTCCTAGAACGGCTCATATTATATACAAACAATCCCTATTCTACATGTGGACGTATGTTGATGACGAATTCTACAAATGACAATTTAAAACGTTTGAAAAAAAGGAAAAGATGCACAAAATGAGAAATTTGCTCTGTTGACGCAAAAGGTCAACATTTATTCTATTTTGTATAGAGATGTTCCATTTATCATTTTTTGTACAAGTTTTTTGCAGCCAAAGTTCTCACAATAACTTAAATCTTTGAACTTATTGAAAAGAGGACCACCAAAGAAACAATCTTATGAAAATTGGTTGATATCAGTCTTATGGTTTAACCCGCATACAACAATTCTGCAGCAGACAACTTTGAACATATTTTGTGAAAACAATAGAAAATCACTATAATTGAATGGATAACCTATAAATAAAAGTGGAAAACATTGTGGTAAAAGGAGAAATTGCTCGTATTGAGCAATTTCTTCTTTTGTCACTATGTTTTCAAAAAGCCGTCTGCTGCAGAGGTGTCAGAAAGCGTCTATATGAGGGAAAGGGATAAGAGATGATATTATTTGAAGCACAGAGTTAATTGTACCGTTTTTATGATGCCGCCAATCAAAATGGCTGTGCCAAATTATGTAGATGGTTCCTGAAGGACTTCTTCTACCTTATTATCTTACAATCAAACAATTGTATTCGAAAGAGAAGAAATTCAAATTTAAATTATAGGCATTTTTCTTCTTTTCTGATTGATTGATTTTATTTTGGTAATCTACTTTAGAACATTTCTACCCAATTATCTTTGAATCAGACAATAGGATTAACCCATTCCCATGTATATAAGTAATTTCTCCTTTTGTCACAATATTTTCAACTGTTTCCAGCAAGTCCATTTTATTTTTGAGATATTCCATACTTCTATCTGCATGTTTTCAAATTTGTCTGCAGCATATTTGCTGCATGTGGGAAAGGGTTAAAGGTGACCACCAAAGGAACATTCCCGTTAAATTAGGTGAAACTTGTCTAGTTGTTTATCAGTTGACGTCATTTATTGCTAAAAATTAATAAGGATCAACCACAGATACAGAACAATCACATTAAAAATCACAATAGATCACGTTGAACCTTTGGCTCTGGTGCTCCAAAAATACTGTAGTGTTGAAAGTGAAAATAAAATTGAATAGTTCAGCTAAAACTCTCATTTATAACTAAATTGAGACAAGAGCATCACTTGTATATCTATAACAACACAGTTTATATATATATCTAAGCTTTGAAAGTGTTGATTTGATACCAAAATGTTATTTTTATTGTGATAGCAATTAAAAATTAATTTAACTCATATTACAAAAGATGAATGGGCTGGTCAATACAATAATGTCTATTTCATTGTGCCATGAAGCTTAAATAATTGTTATACAGTAACAAGTTACTTTTGAGGTATATAAATATAAACTTTTAACAATAAAATGATATTTAGAAATGTTACAATCTGTAAGTGTAAAGGTGATTCACACTTCAGTTATCATGCTTTCTGAGGCCTCTGCACCACATCATATTTCAAAAACTAGTAGCAGAAGCAGAAAATGCCCATGAAGAGGAATTTTTCCTTTTGTCACAATATTTCCAATGTTAGTCAATAAATGTTCTTTCAATTAAAGAGAAATTCAATGTTTTTGTTCAAATGTTTTGAGAGTCATCTGCTGCAGATTTGTTATATGAAGGAAAGGGTTAAATGACCTGCAATTTCACTACATGTTCATGGTTACAAATATTACCTATCACAAGGTTCTATCATTGACACTTCTTCCCTCAGGGCTTCAGCACAGGACTCCACAGCCATGGTTTCTACATAGGATGCAATCTCTTTCTCCCTTCTTTTCATGGTAGATGGGGCAAGGACAGGAATCTCCAACACAGACATAAAACTCTCAATTTGCCTATGTCCTATTCCACTGTGTAACATACCTGAGAAAGAAAAAAAAAGTATAAACATATTTGTATGCAAAGTAGTTTTTTCTTTTGTCTGTCATCAAACCTGTAGTTGATTTACACTGCTTTATCACCTTTGTAAACAGAGTTGACCCAGATCAATCAGGTCCTTCAGACGTTGTCCTTTTGTTAATTAAATAATGACCACCTGATTGTTCACAGTTCAATATTGAAACCTTTCATTTTATCCATATTCAATTCAATTCAATGGTTTTTTGTTATTTTCTAAGTCTCAATATGAGACACATGAAAATAACAATATCATTTACAAATTAAATACACATAATGTCACTTGAGGGAGGAGGAAAGGGGGAGAGAGAGAGGGGGTGGGGGAGAAAGAAACAGAGAGGGGGGGGGGAGAAAGAAAGAGAGAGAGAGAGGGGGGGAAAGAGAGAGAGAGAGAGGGGAGAACAAAAAGAGAGAAAATTCCATATTATTAGAGGGGAAAGGGGGAAGAGACGGAGAGAGGGGGGAGAAAGAAAGAGAGAGAGAGAGAAAATTCCATATCAGATGTTATATATGTTAATATTCGCTGATAAAGACTATAGTTTCTTCAAGTAGATTAAAATAGATTCTATTTTTAGATTCTCTGGTTTTTTGTTGTTGGTGTTTTGACCTGTTACACATGTGTTGAGATTTTGTGTAGTCTATAATTTGGAATAAATATTGGTCACGTTCAATTGCTGTGTCACAATAATATGAAAGGATATGTGTTAAATTTGATGCTTGTGTTATTTACGTTATTGTGTTAAGTGATTGATGGATTGTTCAAGCTCCATACATGTAGGTAGGAAATATACATTTATTAAAGTTTGAAAAAGGCCCAGATTGACAGAATAATAGAGTGTGAGTCAGTAACATATCATTAAATGTAGATCTGTATTATCATCCAATAGTATAATCTATTTGATGGATGTTCTATGTGTCCATCAGCATGACTGTGTGTCTAGGCAGTTGCAGTTTTATCTGTATTATCATGCAGAATCCATTACCCATGTGTCACAGACTCAAATTTGTTCAGCCTTTCTGGGGTTTTATTAGTAAAATGTTATGTTGTTTGACACTAGTTAATAACATATGATTAGTAATATGTATAGCCATGCATTTGTATGTCTAGACAATCTATGCATGTTTATCAAGTGTTATGCATGTTTATCAGGTGTTTGCACCCATCATTCCACCCAAAAAGCTCTTCTTAAGGTCTATACATAAAATTGTTTGCTTTGAGAATATAGGAAAGAAATTTCCTCCTTCATATGGTCCTCACAACATTAAATTAAGATAAGGCAATTTAGGTTTAGGTCCAAGACAATTAAAACTGGATGGCAAATGTGCATAATTTCATACATGTCATACATAGTTTCTAGTTAAGAAGTGTTTAAATCTTATTTGATCCTCTAACCCTATAGTATGGATACTCAAAAGAATTCTCTCAGAGAGACAATTCATATGATAGATGCTGTTTGTAAAAGGTCAGTTTACACCTCTGTCATAAACAGATAGACAATCATATTATTTTCACTGAAAATGTGTGGTTGGTTTCTTTGAAGTACTTAAGAATATATTTCACAAATTTACTTAACTTGAAGATTTCTTTGGGTGCACATGAAGTTGTTGACATAAGTTGTTAACATTTAATCACATTTGGTGGTGTCCAGAAATATTTTTTCATTTATTTTTCTCTATCTAGATTGTTTAAAGAAAGATCATTTCATCACAGATATCATTTTGGCTACAAAGAGTACATTTTCATTATTTATTAATAATCTTTATGTATTAATTGAAAGCATTTCATGAGAAGAAGAAAAATCGACAATAAATAGGAGTATTTGCGCATATACTCATATAATTTCCAGAATAAATATTTTCAAAAATCACCTGTCCTTTAGACATAGACAGTAACCGACGACTTTAAGACGACTTTTAAAAACATTGTGACTGATGAGGAAATATAACTCATTTATAATGCTAATCGTTTGTCACAGTTACGGTTTTCTTCTCTACACTTCATTATTCTTTCATTTAGAAGATTTTTCATATTTGTACCATGAAAGTGACAGTGTTAAAAAGTGGTTCTATAAAGCTTACCCTTTTCCACATATAGACGCTTTCTGACGCCCAGATCTGCTGATGCCTCTGCAGCAGACGAATATTTGAAAACATTGTGACAATAGAAAAAATGAGCAAATTTTTCTTTTGCCACAACGTTTTCAGCCCTTTTTAATTATCAAATTTTCCCTTATAAATAAAGATTTTCCAACATTTTGCCTCAATGTCTTAAAACTTGTCTGCTGAAGATTTGCTTTAATATGTAGGGTAAGGATTAAGGGCTTTAATTAGAAATTGATTGCGTTTACAAATTCCCCTCCTTTTTGGACAAAACACTAATATGTATTTACTCATTAAAATAAAACTTGTGAAAGCAAATGAGATTATCCTATTTTTTTTATATAGCATGTTTTATTTAAATTATTTCTTTCAAAATGATAAAGATCTCTCCAGCAGCAAATAGTATTTCATTTAGTAAATACTTACACAGATAAATAAATATCTTTGTTATGCTTTACATGCAAATTGATATTAGAATGTTAGTATTCAGTAACTGTTAGTTATTTGTTATTCCACTAGTCTAGTCTGTGAAAAATAGGAAGCTATATATAGCATGCAGCATGACAATGAGGCATTGTATTATTCTAACATGTAAGGATAACATATGCAGGGAAGATGGTTATAGGCTAAACAAGCAAGTACATCACAATACAAGGAAGCAATCACAATACACAAAACATGTGGTTTTCAATAGCATAATCCTGTATTTGAAGGTAACATTCAGTATGTGTGGTTAGTTTGATGATATACATAAATAGCTCTATAACACTAAATACTTACTATTTAATATATGTCTTCTGCTGCATACACTAAAAGAATAAATCCAGTTTACAAGTCATTAAACAGTAGCCAGTTCATTGTTATCATTTTAATATATTTTGATCAAGTATTTTAATAAATTCCATTTCTTCACATGATCTTGTCCAAATTATTTTGATTTTCACTTCACCATTTATTTAGCAATCCACGATGCAGGATATCTACACAATCAAGAATTAGCATATGCGATGTATTTCTATGAAGGACTTCATAGGATCATGAAATAATATTTTGTGTATGTTTCATGTAGGCTCCATTGACAAAAAGATGGGATTTAATAGCTGAAAACACTAGCATAGCATTTTAAATATCATGTAATATATGTATCCCTCTAGAATATTAATATGTGTTATTATTTTTCACCCAAGAGATACAAGTTACAACTGAATGTGTTGAAATTGAATGTGCAAATACATAAAAATAATGTCTGTCAGGTGTAAACTCCCCTCCTCCCTTTCCAAGACTTGAAGTCAATACATATAATTTTCAGTGAGTACAAGTTTATGTAAATATGGAAATGTTATACAAACATAGCAAATTATGATTAAAAGTCAGTTACCTAATGCAGCTTTAGTATTCACATCAAACACTTTTCCGCCCCTTTTACTCGGCTGGTGTCGTTTGCTTGTTGAGACAGCATTCACGGTTCCACACGTACAGTTGATATATAATAAGGAGCCGTAGCCATTTCTCGTTTCAGCAAAAATATTTCTTAATGATAAAGTTACATCACAGTCGTCGCAAACAAGCTGATCTGCAAAGTGCCCCATTTCCACAATCCTCCTTCCCTGCTGCCAATCGGAAACTGCATTAACTTGGCGATCCAAAATCTCCGCTTGGTCTGTCGGTGAATCCGTTAACGCTTGTCCTCTGTCGCTGCTACTTTCTGTTTTCCCTTTGAAAATATCTCGCTTTGTTTCTCCTTTCGCACGTTGAGATGATATAAATCTTCCACTCTTTAACCGAGCTTGAGCGGACATAATTAGTTTTCAGTGAGTTTTCCGGTTGTTTTGACAGTTTTGACAGCTTCGCAATTTAATAGAGCGAATGAACGAGCGTAAAAGAGCAAAGTAAAAAATCAACCGGAAAGGACATGCGCAAGAAATATGCGCATTAACACCCCGACGATACACCTTTAAATAATAATTAGAGCTTGGTTCCTTTTGAAAACCAGCCAGATCCGCCCATGCAAGACTGGATTATGGCCCATGAAATTATAAAAATTACTATAATACATCTTGTGAAAACAAAAGAGCCTCCATTTACTATCCGATCTTCACCATACATACATGCTCTGGAATGAAAATGACCAAAGAACCATACCAGTAGAGCATAGGCCCTCATGGGCCTCTTGTTTAGTTTTACTTGCTACAAATGTTGGTATGGGTGATATTATAATATATAATTCAGATATTTATCCCTCTTATCTACGTCCCTGGCCATATCAATTTGGTATAAAATATAGAAACCAGAGGTCATCTTAAAGGGGGTGAAATTATCTTTTAGCTTAAACTGACCACTCCGACATATCCAATGGACCAATTTCAACTTTATTTTACATGAATGTTTCTTTGATGGTGATCGATTTAGGGTCATCTTGGCCTTCTTGTTTATTTTGGAGCCCTGTTAAGCTCACCTGTGCACGAAGTGCTCAAGGTTAGCTACTGTGATCACATTTTGTCCGGCATCCGTCCGTCGCACTTAGTTAACAATTGCCTGGTAAACACTCTACAGGCTACATTTTGCATCCGATTTTCATTAAAGTTTATCATATTTTGGATAAGTTCTCCTTGTAACTGCGCCATTTTATGTAAAAAAAAGGTCATTAGGTCAAATTGAATGAAAATCTTGTTAACATTATGGAGGCCGCATTTTTAAATTCAGCATAACGAAACTCTTATCATAATGATTAGGTCAAGTTCAAATATGGGTCATATTGGGTCTAAAACTAGGTCTCTAGGCCAAATTAAAGGGAAATCTTGATTACACTCAGGAGGCTGCATTTTTAACTTAAGCATGATGACACTTTATCAGAATGTTTCTCTCGATGATATGTAGGCCAAGCCTGAATACTGGTCATGTCTGTTCAAAAACTATGTCACTAGGTCAAATTGAAAAATATTGTTAAAACACCGCAATTTTACTTTGTAAGAATGTTTGTCTTGATAATATCTAGTCAAGTCCGAGTATGGGTCATATATAGGGTTACAAACTAGTTCATTAAGCCAAATTGAAGGAAACTATTGTTTTTGTTCAAATATGGGTAATAACATGTATAAAAAAAGGGTCACTATAGGCCAAATGAAGGAAAATCTTGTTAACACTGGAGGTTGCATTTTGAGTCGTTGTAAGAATAATTGTCTCGATGTGTTTTGCATTAGAAGTTACATTGCATAATTCAGATGAGCGAGCTAGGGCCATGATGGCCGTCTTTCTTTTCAATTGGACGAATATTTTTGCGAAAGAAAATTTTGTCAAGGGGATCGAGGCCCTGTTTTAGGTCATATTTGGAGGTAAAAGGTCATAATGACTTAACTGTGTCATTTAATTTTGTAGATATGTTCTTTGGGTGACCCTCTATAAGACCCTTCAAGCCATGTTGATTGATAAAATAAATGTCCACCAGGGGGCTGGTCTGTTTTGTCTAATATGGCTTTAGTGAACATTTTATAAAATCTTTTCCGAAAGTATCAATTTTTCAATTAGTTTAGTAGAAATATGAATACATTTGCTTCTGATCTCAAACAATGTGGTTTCTAGATAAATATTTTTACTTTTGATTATTTCTATACATGTAGGTAAAAAAAGCCAGAAATCACATCATGCATAATGCAAATATGGAGATACCAACTACAGGTCTGAATGGCTATTTCAACATACTGAACGATGTTTTAAATGATTCAAAACTAAAAGATCTTACCAAAGTGAAGGATGCTAAAGACAAGTTACATCAGGTAAAATCAATTATTATATACTTTGATATTTGTCCTTCTATTTTCCATTTGGAAAAAGGATGCAATATCAGTTGATATTGCACAGGTTGATATTGCACGCATCTATATTGCACTCAGATATTGTTCACATGCTGCTAAGGACGGAACTATTTCCATACAGTAACGTTAAAAAGTGCTCTCAACCAACCTTTGATCATTTAGAGACCAGCTTACTTTTACTTATACTTTGTTAATGCCTAGGGCTAAGTGCATCACAGGCAAGTGACGCTATCAAAGTGGTAAAAACAACCACTAAGGCATATTTTCAAATAAAAATGAAAAACAAAAAAAACATCTGTGTTGTTTTAGGCAGTGCATGACTGCAGACATGACTTGAATCAGTCTACAGACGTTATCTGCTCAAGGTCCGGAGGAAGGGGGTTCCAGTCTCTGATAGTGTTAGGAAAAAACTGTGCTTATACTGTTTGCAGTACAGTGTTTTGTATATCTTTTATAGATGACACGTAGTGAAAAATCGATAGACATACAAAAAACCCAATCTGGTCTATTTATAGTGTTTGCTTTGTTTGTAAATACCTACGTAGTTTATGACGTAATAATGTGACGTGTAGATCAATGCTATATTGCTTGATTGTAAGGACGTACGCTACAAGGTTGTTTTGAGTGTCGTTGACGAGCTAGCTGCTTGCCAAATAGTTAATTATGCACGGAAAGGGTATACGAAAATCAAATATTTAATAAAGAATTGACGATCTATAAGAAGTGTATCTTAACTAAGTGTAAACAAAGTTCAGACTACACTTACATGCGGTCTGGATTAATTTACATTGTTCATTTTCGTTCACTTGGATAAGACGAAGGAAGGAAACAGTCTAGGCTGTAATGGCGTCTCTCAATTCAGACACGATTTCTACAATAAAGAGCACAAACAAAGGATATACACTATTTTGACATGTATTTTAATTCCTCCTGACAATTTACAATATAAGTTGACTGATAAAGACACGCGTAGCTCCAAAAAATGCATATTTCAGATCAAAGCGAGAAAAAGTCGCTGCATACAGATCGGCCTTTGATTTGTTTACACGTGAAGATAGCAACGGATGTATTACTCCGCCGTTTCATAAGTAACGAAAAGGAATATAAAAGTGCACAAATAATAACAAAATAAATCTATACTTAATTGTGACTTAGTTTTTAATTTTAATTGAAATTTGAAGAAAATGGAATATTAATTATATTATTTTCACGAATACAATATCAAAGTATACAATAAAAATGTTATTGCATGATAATGGGAAACTAATGTGTTGGGACTCGTTCCTTCGCAAGCTTGGGCAACTAAGCCGAAGGAACTCTTCTAACACAATAGTTTACCATATAGATTCAATAACCTATAATATACACTACAAATAACGTCAACGGTTGGTAGCATAACAATATTCATGAGAATGGAATAACAAGAACAAACATACATTGTCCAAACTGGTTAACAATAATGGTTGTAATAAGTGGCTTACTTGATGTACTGTGTTGCAAGAGTAAGATAACTATTGATGAACAATGCTTAGAATTATTTTGCTAGTACTATTTGTAGATTACCTAAGCCAAAGGCTCAAGGTGAGCTATTCTGATCACTTTTTGTCCGTCGTCTGTCGTCCGTCGTTAACATTTATCATTTAGATCATCTCCTCATTAACCACATGACCAATTTCAACCAAACTGCACAGGAATGTTCCTCTTTGGTGGACCTCTTTCAAAATTGTTCAAAGATTTAAATTCCATCGAGAACTTTGGTTGCTGCGACATCAGAAAAGGGGAAAATTGCCGAATCTTAAAAAATCTTCCTGTCCAAAAGTACTGGCCCGATATGAAAACTATTTTGCACAAATGTTTCTTAGGGTACCCTCTACCAAGATTGTTCAAATATTTACGATTTGTTGAAAAACGTGGCGCCCAGGGGGCGGCGCTTATTTTCCTTATATTGTTATTACATTGTTAAAACTTTAAAAATCTTCGTGTCCAAAAGTACTGGCCCGATTTGAAAATTGTTTTGCACAAATGTTTCTTGGGGCACCCTTTACCAAGATTGTTCAAATATTTATGATCTGTTGAAAAACATGGCCGCCAGGGGGCGGAGCTTGTTTTCATTATATGTGCATTGTTAAAATTTTAAAAATCTTCTTGTCCAAAAGTACTGGCCCGATTTGAAAATTATTTTGTACAAATGTTCCTTTGGGCACCCTTTACCAAGATTGTTCAAATATTTCCAATCCGTTGAAAAAAACATGGCCGCCACGGGGCGAAGCTTGTTTTCCTTATATGTTCATTGTTAAAACTTTAAAAATCTTCTTGTCCAAAAGTATTAGCCAAATTTGAAAATTATTTTGCACAAATGTTACTTGGGGCACCCTCTACCAAGATTGTTCAAATATGACTGTCCATTCCCTGCAGTTTACATTCGCAAACAAATGATCAGGTGATCGATGTAGGGCTATCTTAGCCCTCTTGTTGCCATTAGTCAGATGAAGGTGTTATTCTATAACAGAAAAGATCCTTAAGGCTGCACAACATAACAAACATGAGATTGATTGATTGATACATTGGATTATAATGTATTTTTCAAAGGTATTTCAGTTTGATCATGACAACTAGTTCTTCTAACATGTTTGTCCTTGCTTTTTCACATCAATACACTACACCACATTCTTCACATAGTACTCGCTATCTTTCCACATAGTCTATTTAGCCCATTGGTGAAAGACAAAAAGCAAATTGTCACCGACTTGTATTAATCACCCAAAGGAATAAATGTCTGAGCCGGGATTTTATACCTACAACTCATTGATTGATAGCCGTCATTATTACCGACAAAGCTATCCCTGCTTGACACAAACAAAAATTAAAGCATCATTACACAATGTAATGTAGCCTTCATTCAGATCCAGATGTTATACTCTTATTGACAATTTATTGACAATGTTGTCAAGGTTACTTATACTGAAAAATGAAAAAAGAACCAGATTGTTAGTTCATTTACTAAAAATAGAATTACATGTTAATGTTCAATACATGTACCAGGCTTGTTTAAATAATGTTGAGAAAGCCAATTTTGTATACTGTGTCAAGATCACTGTTACCATAAAAATAGAAAAGACATTACTCTGATCCGAGTGGTAATAAAAGGGGATTTGGAACAGGACATCCCATTCCCAAACGTGGCGGTCATGGTGGAGTGTCCTTGGGCAAGTCACATTACCTAGCCTGATGCTGGATTGTTTACCCAGGGTTCGTTCATAAGTGTTCTGTTACCATGATAATGTTGAAATATGTGTAAAACCCAAATGAAGCACCGCACATCTTTACACCATATTATTTGTGATAAGTTCTTCCGATAAATTCTTTACTTGAAGCAAATCTTATGCATTTATTGCTTTGATTTAAGCTCAATTTCAAAGGATTTTAGCACCACTGGCTGAAAGCCAGTTCCGCTTAGTCATCGCGAATTGTCTGTCGTGTGTGCGTCAACTTTTTGCTTCACATGACTTCTCAGCCCAAACCAATTTGTCAATTGGGATTAAACTTCATAAAAATCCTCTACTCAAAAAATGAAGGAATTTATTAGAGGACATTCAGAGGATGCTGCATGAATGTCCTCTACTAAATTCCTTCAATTTTTTTGGATCCATGCAAACACCAAAGAGAGTGAAAATTTCAAAAATCTTCTTCTCCGAAAGTGTGGGGCCAATTTTCAATTGATTTTGTAGATATGTTCCTTGGTTGACCCTCTATGAGATTCCTTCAAGCAATGTTAATTAGTCGAAACACATGGCCGCAAGGGGGCGGCGCTATTTTGCATGGCTATAGTGAAAACTTTAAAAATCTTCTCCAACGAAAGTGTTGAGCCGATTTTCAAATAATTTTGTTGAAATGTTCCTTGGGTGAAAGTCTATAAGATTCCTTTAAACAATGTTGATGGGTTGAAAAACATGGCCGCTAGGGGCGGGGCTATTTTGTCTTATATGTCTATCGTTAAAACTTGTTGAGCCGATTTTCAAATAATTTTGTAGAAATGTTCCTAGGGTGACCCTCTATCAGATTCCTTCCAGCAATGTTGATTGGTACAAATACATGGCTGCCAGAGCGCGGGGCTATTTTGCCGTATATCGCTATAGTGAAAACTTAAAAAATCTTCTCCTCGGAAAGTAATTATCAAATAATTATGTAGAAAATTTTAATGTTCCTAGGGTGACACTCTATTAGATTCCTTCAAGCCATTGTTAATTGGTCAAAAACTATGGCCGCCAAAGTGCGGGGCTATTTTGCCTTATAAAGATAAAATAGTGAAAATTTAAAAATCCTCTTCTCAAAAAGTGTCAAGCTGATTCTGAAATAATTTTGTAGAAGTGTTTCTTAGGTGAAGTGTCAGGCCTATTCACAAACCCACTATTAGATTTCTTCAAGCCATGTTGTTTGGTTTAAAATCATGGTCGCCAAAGGATCATATTCTTTCAAGCCATGTTGATTGGTCGAAAACTATGGCCGTTAACTTAGGGAGCGGCGCTATTTTACCTAATATGGCTAAAGTGAAAACTTAAAAAATCTTCTCCTCCGAAATTGCTAGGCTGATTTTCAAATCATTTTGTAGAAATGTTTCTAGGGTGACCTTCTATCAGATTCCTGCAAGCCATGTTGATTAGATGAAAGACATGGCTGCTAAAGAGCAGGGCTTTCTTGCATTATATATCTATTGTGAAAACTTAAACAATGTTCTCCGTCGAAAGTATCTGGTCGATTTTCAACTAATTTTGTAGAAGTGTTCCTTGGGTGACTCTCTATCTGATTCCACCATGCCATGATGATTGGATTTAAAATATAGCTGACAGGGGTCGGGGCTGTTAGCATTATACATGTATTGGCTTTAGTGAAAGCTTTAAAGATCTTCTCCTCCTAAACTATTTAGTCTATTTTCAAATAATTTTGCAGAAATGGTGATTGGTCAAAAACATGGCCATCAGGGGGCGGGGCTGTTTGGAGATTTAAGTGTTGCCTGTGGAGCGATACTGGACCTCTATGGCCTCTTGTCCTGTTATACCACAGCGGCCAGTTCACTATATCATGTGTGTTCTTGATTTGTCGCACCCGTACCCCACACAACATTCTTCTCTGGCAAAACCATGAAAGTTGATTTAAGTCATTTCACCATCAGTGTGGATCCAGCCCCACCTACACAACCGTGCAATCTGAACCTGTTCTGCGCTATTCTACAATTAGTTGTAGATCGTTCAAGAGAAATAGATATCACTTCACAGGAATGTTCCTTTGGTGATCCTCTGTCAAAATGATTCAAATATTTAATGCCTTATTACAAATGTCCTTTACTAATAACCTATTTTGTTTACAGATTTATTTCCGCCATTGTTCAATCTTCCCCGATATTACCAGGTGGTCGATTGGCCCTCTTGTTCGCATGTGTAATAACTATGTTAATGTTGGTTTTCCTGCACCTCTGCTCCTTTCTTCATTCAAGCGACATGTGACGTGTGGCTGCATCATTGAACATCACATATAGCTTTGCATATTCACTGCTACTCAAATTGTGTAGTATTCCAAATTCTCAGTGTTTATTGTTTGACACTTAAATTCAACAAGTTTTGGAAATGATGAGGGCTGCTCTTTTACTTACTGATGACACAGATTATCAAATTGTTACGGACCAAAGTTTAACCTCCTTAATTCTGCTTCAGCTGCAAAGTGATCCAATAACAATAACAGAAGAGGAAAAGCAGATGAAACGTGAAAAATTATACAGAAGAAAAACTAATGGTAAGCTATTATCTTATTTTACATTTAACTGACTCTCTAGACTGTGTGACATCCTAATCAGCCCACACCTCAGCACGCTTTGGTCAGGACCCTGAGTTGCACGCGCATCCTTGAAGCATTTCGAGAATAATCATGACCTACAATCATCAAAATAAGCATATAATTTGATTGTAATTGCCTCTTAAGATCCGTTTTGGCCTGATATACCTCATTGTATGTCTTGCCTGAATAATTAGCACGTTATCCTTTTATAAATGTAATATTTAAAGTCAAGTATACACATTATGTTAAATTGATGTATTATGCTGTAACAAGTAAAGCATAGGTATGAGCATCGTGGGTAATTAAAGCATGTTTGTCATTCAAGTGTCCTTTTTGCTTGAAGGTCAGTCTAACACTTCATCTTTTCAAAGGTGATACTATTCTGAATTGTTACCACCTAATTGATACGAGTACGAGGGTTGTTACAAAAGGGTCCAAAATGTCGAATTAATAAAACGGAACAAATCATGAGTCAAAATGTCGAATATAAATATATTATTTCAATGTCTGTTTATTTTCAGTTTATCAAAATTCATACTGTATCTAATCTAAACTATTGCTTAATCGCTTTAATCGAACAAGCAGAGAAAATACCGTAGAAAATAGTGAACCATGCCACTGTAAATGGTTACCTGCCTCATACATTTTACAATTTCTATAATTTCTCAGACCGGGAACCAAGAAAAGGACGCACTAAATGAGCCAATGAAATTCTCGCCTTGAGTCATCTTGTGTTCGTATTACGGTGCTGCGTGGTATAAATAGTACAACTTCACCTCCTTAACCACATAGCCAATTGGGATGAACTTCATAGAGGAAGCATCTCTCAATGCATGGCCTCTCCTAAATTCTTTCAATTTTTTGGGATTCATGCAAAATTCTGGTTTCCATGGCAACCGATAGAAAACATTTTAAAATTCTTCACCTCCTAAACTGGTTGGCCGATTTTCAAAAATGTTTGTTGTAATGTTCCTTGGATGACCCTCTATCAGATTCCTTCAAGCCATGCTCATTGGTCGAAAAAAATGGCCGTCTAGGGGCGGGGCTATTTTGCCATATATGGCTATAGTGAAAACTTAAAACATCTTCTCCTCCTCCAATTTTAAAATAATTTTGTAGAAATGTTCCTTAGGTGTTCTTTAAGCCATGTTGATTGCTCGAAGAATATGGCTAGGGGGCGGGGCTATTTTGTCTTATATGGCTATAGTGAAAACTTAAAACAAATTCTCCTCCGAAAGTGTCTTGCCGATTTTCAAATTATTTTGTAGAAATGTTCCTTGTGTGACCCTCTATCAAATTGCTTCAAGTCATGTTAATTGGTTGAAAAACATGGCCAACAGGGTTCAGGGCTGTTTTGCCTTATATGGCTATAGTGAAAACTTTATAAATCATTTCCCCCCAAACTATTTGGCCGATTTTCAAATAATTTTGCAGAAATTTTCCTTGGGTGATACTCTACGAAATTCCTTCAAGCCATGGTGATTGTAAAAAAAGCATGGCCACCAGGGGACGGGGCTGTTTGAATGTTTGCCTAATGGCAGTGGAGCGGTACTGGCTGTGTGAAGGTTTTTAGCTCGACTATTCGAAGAATATGAGAGCTATACTACTCACCCTGGCGTCGGCGTCGGCGTCGGCGTCCACGTCACACTTTGGTTAAGGTTTTGCATGCAAGTTCTAAAATACTACATGTATTGCATTGAAACTTTCTACAACCCTACCAAACTATCACACCAATGTAGATTATCAAGTTAGATAACTCTGTCCTGCATTTTATGCAAGTTATGGCCCTTTTTTACTTAGAAATTCTGGTTAAAGTTTTGCGTGCAACTAAAGTAAGAGTCCATATCTCAGTATTTACTTGATGCATTGCATTGAAACTTTCTACAACCCTACCCAACTATCACACCTATGTAGATTATTAAGTAAGATAACTCTATCCTGCATTTTATGCAAGTTATGGTACTTTTTTTACTTAGAAATTCTGGTTAAAGTTTTGCATGCAACTAAATTAAGAGTCCATATCTCAGTATTTACTTGATGCATTGCATTGCAACTTTCTACAACCTTACCCAACTATTACACCTGTGTAGATTATCAAGTATGATAACTCTATTCTGCATTTTATGCAAGTTATGGCCCTTTTTTTACTTAGAAATTCTGGTTAAAGTTTTGCGTGCAACTTAATTAAGAGTTCACGTCTCAGTAAATACTTGATGCATTGCATTGAAACTTTCTACAACCCTACCCAACTATCACACCTGTGTAGATTATCAAGTATGATAACTCTATCCTGCATTTTATGCAAGTTATGGCCTTTTTGGACTTATAAATTCTGGTTAAAGTTTTGCATGCAACTACATAAAGAGACCATCTCTTAGTAACTACTTGATGCATTGCATTGAAACTTTATACAGCACTTACCAACCATCACATCTAATCATCTATGTAAACAATCAAGTATGATTACTCTATCCAGCATTTTATGCAAGTTATGGACCTTTTTGGACTTAAAGTTTTGCAACTACATTTAGAGTGTAATCTCAGTTACAACTTGAAAAATTGTATTGAAACTTTATACAACCTTTCCCAATTGCACAACTATAAACACAACCAATTATGATAACTCTATCCTGTATATGGTACAAATTGTTGACCTTTTTTTAACTTAGAAATTATGGTTAAAGGTTTGCGTGAAACTACATTAAGAGTCCATATCTGAGTAACTACTTGATGCATTCCATTGAAAGGTTATACAACCCTTTCTAACCATCACACCTATGAAAATAATCATGTTAAATAACACTATCCTGCATATAATGCAAATTATCACCCACTAAGAAATTGTGGTTAATGTTTTGCATGCAACTACATTAGTATTAAGCCGATATATTTTGTTCGTACCAACAGCGTAAGTTTTTGTGGTCAAATAAGGGTTTAAAAATAAAATATGCCTAGTTTTTAGAGTTCTTCAGTACGTGACTGCTGATGGCTTCTAGAAACATGTACCTACTTAATAACTTGTTTTTTTTAAATATTATAATTGACATTCATAGCTAAGGATCTATAATGCTGTCGTGTCCGTTATAATGTATTGACAAATTACATTTTAATACACATACACTATTTAACCTAACGCACATTAAAGTATTTAAAGGGTTAAATTGTCGTTGAGTATTGCTTTAAATAGAACTCTATCATTTAGTGCCTCATTTAAATGACGATATGCACTTTTTCGTTCGTTGCTATAATATGCGTAGGTTACTGGTCTGAGACCCGCTGTGTGTAACAACTTGCACTCTTACTTCTAAATAATCAAAACCGTTGCACAAATCGGTTCAAATCCCATCGCCTTTCTCTTCAAGAAACGTACGGTAATGTTGGACAAAACCTAACACCTCTCTACCATTGTAGACGGAATACATTGTAAAGGGTTCAATCGGTTGGGGTATCAGTAATAATACACATTTTTTCGTGTGAATCTTTAACTCTTGAAAACAAATCTTTTGAACTGTACCATTTTGTATTATAATACATATTATACAATTATAATTGTATAGCATTATATATATAGTAAAGCTTACATAATGTGACGCATACCCTTATAATCACGACTCACATGGAAAGATTATAGTTTGTAAAATGTCTTGTCTGACAGATCCGTTATTAGCAATTTAAATTCCAGTAAACGTTGTAAATGTATTAATAGTTCTTATCTAAGGTGTTTGACATAGTCGTTTTAACTGAGTGAATAATGCGACTAGACAGAATTCATAATCACGGCTTATGTGGGAAATATCTTATTTCTAAAAGGTATTGGCTCACACATTCCGTGTGTTCTATGTGGGGCATTACAGATAAACCAACAAAATGACATTGGCGACCAGTGGAGATCCAGATCACCCTGAGCGTCTGAGCTGATTTCGGTCTGTATTGTTCGTAAATAAATAAAAACAAAAACAGACAAGATGCCTTCGGTTATATATTTACTCAACAACATTGACATGAGTTTGATCTTGTGAAATAGTATTACCTTACCATATTCACCCGGTGATTAACTTTGTAAACAATATTTACTCAACAAAATTGACCTGATCCTGACCGTAATAGAATATTATGCACACTATTGACCTGTACCTGACCTTAATACATTATAATACCTAACAATAACGACCTGTACCTGACTTAACACATTATAATACTCAACTATATCGACCTGATTCTGATCTTGTAAAATAGTACTACCTTACAATATTGACCTGTACACGACCTTTGTAACAATAACGACCTCTACCTGACTTTAAGAGATCATAAATACTATACAATTATGGACTTTTCAGCTGTTATACATGATGTGATATGCACCAAAAAAATCATTATTGACCGAGGCGATAGCCGAGGTCAATAATGATTTTTTGGTACATATCAACATCATGTATAACAGCTGAAAAGCCCATAACTGTTTTATTGTATAACCCTCAATTTATCATATCGTTTTGATATTGATCAACTTAAAAGAAAACAGAGGACCACTCAAGGAACATTTCTGTTGTATGTTGTATAAATTTCTGTCTCATGATAACAGTACGTTTTTGACATGATAACAGTCTAAAATGCGCGTCTAAAATGTTGGTAATGCACGTGCATGACGTCATTTAACAAAAATTACGTCACCGGAATGACCACTCGGAAGTTTCCGTGGTCATTCGGAACGCACCTCGGAAAATTCCGCAGCGTACGGAGTCTATTATCTCAGTAACTTAAACAAGCGGTGGAATAGTCGAGCACGCTGTCCTCCGACAGCTCTTGTTTGGTAGAATTATGGTCCATTTTCAATACATTGAATCTGGGTAAAATTTATTTTACCATTTAGGATATTGCTGTGAAACTTGGAATACTTGTTTACCATCATGACTCCAACTGTAGACAAGAGAAGGTAACTCTGTCAAGGATTTTTGTTTTGTCTATTACTGCAAAAAGTTTTATTTTATTATCAAGCATTAAAAAGTCGAGCGCGCTGTCTCATGACAGCTCTTGTTTCGTGTTGTTGTCTGGTTTGTTGCAGCTTTGAAAATAAAGCATCATACCAATTATGTATATTACAAGTTGTTCTTTATCGTCAACATAAATTTTCAAACTACAAGGAAGATAATCTGATCGTATAACAAATTGTTATTAAATGTGGCCAAAATGGTACGCAAATGTCTTGAAACATAAATGTAGAAAATTTAACGTCCCGTGACCTATATAAGTTGGAAAAATATTCTTTTTTTTCTTACTAGTTACTAATACAGTTCATAATGCTTTAAAGTTATAACAGTTAACAGACCTTCGAGTAAGTCTTCATGTATATATTTTTAGCTCAACTTTTCGAAGAAAAGGCTAGCTTAACTACTCGCCTCTGCGTCGGCGTTGGTGTCACACCTTGGTTAAACTGTTTGTACTAATTCACTTTTTTGTCAAAACGATTACAGATATTGCTTTCAAACTTACCAAACTTATTAACCATCATCACCTCCATCAACTGATAAGAGTACATAACTCGGTTAAGGTTTTTGTAAGAATAATGGTCCTATTTCGTCTTAGAATTTTGGTTAAGTTCTTTGTACCAATTCACTTTTTTTCAATACTATTACAAATATTCCTTTGATACTTAAAACACTTAATTACCTTCATTACTTCCATCAACAGACAAGATTACATAACTCTGTCAATGTTTTTGTAAGAATAATGGCCTATTTTTAGACTTAGAATTTGGGTATTTTTTTTTGTACCAATTCACTTTTTTGTCAAAACCATTACAGATACTGCTTTGAAACTTACAACACTGTTTCACCATCATTACTTACAGTAACAGACAAGAGTGCATAGCTCTGTCTATGTTTTTGTAAGAATTATGGCCTTTTTTCGACTTAAAAGTTTGGTTAAGTTGTTCGTACCACCCCACCTTTTTTCAAAACCATTAGAAATATAGCTTATACACTTTAAATAATTATTAATCATCATTACCTCCATCAACAGACTAGAGTACATAACTCTGTAAAGTTTATTTTAAGAATTATGACCCTTTTTATACACCCGTTTTGAAAAAAACTACACCCGTTTTGAAAAAAAAGGATCGTATTATAGATTTACCTGCGGCGTACAGGCGGGCGGGCGGCGTCCAGTATGTTGTCAGCTCAATAACTTTGGAAGCCTTTGTCCAATCATCGCCCTTTAATTATAGAAATTACCCAAAATTAGTCATGTCAGCTGAATAACCTGAGAAGACTTTGTCCAATCATCACCAAATTTATCAGAATGTGTATTGGGATAATATCTTGGACAAGTTCGATTTTAATTATAGAAATTACCTAAAATTGGTCTTGTCAGCTCAATAACTTTAGAAGCCTATATTTAATCATCACCATATTTGGTCAGAATGTGAACTGGCATATTATCTCGGACAAGTTTGATAACTAGCCTTATCGCTTTAATCCATTGAGAATTATCGCTCTTTAATTATAGAAATTACCTAAGATTGGTCTTGTCAGCTCAATAACTTTAGGAGCCTTTGTCCAATCATCACCAAATTTAATCAGATTGTGTATTGGCGTTATATCTCAGACAAATTTGATAACTAGCCATATTGCCTTTTAATTATAGAAATTATCTAAAATTGGTCTTGTCAGCTAAATAACTTGTGAAGCCTTTATCAGATCATCACCAAATTTAAACAATTTGTTGATGGGCAGAATATCTTGGTCAGGTTAGATAACTTACAACGTTATCTTAGTCACTACACAATTATGTCCCTCGAAATGGCCAAAACTGTACTAACAGTGTCCACTCTCTAAGTTTGGCTGATGTACAACCAATTATCACTATACTTGGTCTCAAAAAACCATGACGGGCGTATTTTGTGACATTTGGCGCTCTTGTTTTATTTAGAATTACGGTAAAATTATTCATACCAAATCATTTTTTTTTAAAAACAATTACAGATAAAACTTAAACACTTACAAACATCTTGTTACCATCATTACCTCCAACAACAGCGAAGAGTGCTTAATTTAGTAAAGGCTTATGTAAGAATTATGACCCTTTTTTCGACTTATAAAGTACTTTGCTTATAAATAATATGATAAAGTACATGGTTATGTTTTCTGTACCACCCAAAAATGTTTTGTTTTATTGGCAAGCACAACAAAGTTGAGCGTGCTGGCCTCCTACAGCTCTTGTTAGCTCTTCTGGCCTTTGGCCAGAAGGGCTTATGTCGTGGCGATTCGTCCGTCGTGCGTCCGTCCGTTCATAAACAATTTCTAGTTAACACGATGCAGTCTTCACTTTTGATTGTATCTCAATCAAACTTATACAGTAGTTAGATATCCATGAGAGTTTGGTTCATTTCTAAAAAACGGCCAGATCTACCCATGCATGGCTGGATTATGGCCCTTGAAATTGTCAAAATTTTGGTTAAGGTTTTTGCATGCAAGTTCTAAAATACTACCTGTATTGCATTGAAACTTTCTACAACCCTACCAAACTATCACACCAATGTAGATTATCAAGTTAGATAACTCTGTCCTGCATTTTATGCAAGTTATGGCCCTTTTTTACTTAGAAATTCTGGTTAAAGTTTTGCGTGCAACTAAAGTAAGAGTCCATATCTCAGTATTTACTTGATGCATTGCATTGAAACTGTCTACAACCCTACCCAACTATCCCACCTGTGTAGATTATTAAGTAAGATAACTCTATCCTGCACTTTATGCAAGTTATGGCCCTTTTTTTACTTAGAAATTCTGGTTAAAGTTTTGCGTGCAACTAAATTAAGAGTCCATATCTCAGTATTTACTTGATGCATTGCATTGAAACTTTTTACAACTCTACCCAACTATCACACCTATGTAGATTATCAAGTAAGATAACTCTATCCTGCACTTTATGCAAGTTATGGCCCTTTATTTACTTAGAAATTCTGGTTAAAGTTTTGCGTGCAACTGAATTAAGAGTCCATATCTCAGTATATACTTGATGCATTGCATTGAACCTTTATACAACAACCCTACCCAACTATCACACCTATGTAGATTATCAAGTTAGATAACTGTATCCTGCATTTTATGCAAGTTATGGCCCTTTTTTTACTTAGAAATTCTGGTTAAAGTTTTGCGTGCAACTAAATTAAGAGTCCATATCTCAGTATTTACTTGATGCATTGCATTGAAACTTTCTACAACCCTACCCAACTATTACACCTGTGTAGATTATCAAGTATGATAACTCTATTCTGCATTTTATGCAAATTATGGTCCATTTTTTTCTTAGAAATTCTGGTTAAAGTTTTGCGTACAACTGAATTAAGAGTCCACGTCTCAGTAAATACTTGATGCATTGCATTGAAACTTTCTACAACCCTACCCAACTATCACACTTATGTAGATTATCAAGTATGATAACTCTATCCTGCATTTTATGCAAGTTATGGCCTTTTTGGACTTAGAAATTCTGGTTAAAGTTTTGCATGCAACTACATAAAGAGACCATCTCTTAGTAACTACTTGATGCATTGCATTGAAACTTTATACAGCCCTTACCAACCATCACATCTATGTAAACAATCAAGTATGATTACTCTATCCAGCATTTTATGCAAGTTATGGACCTTTTTTGGACTTAGAAATTCTGGTTAAAGTTTTGCAACTACATTTAGAGTGTAATCTCAGTTACAACTTGAAAAATTGCATTGAAACTTTATACAACCTTTCCCAATTGCACAACTATAAACACAACCAATTAAGATAACTCTATCCTGTATATGGTGCAAATTGTTGCCGTTTTTTTACTTAGAAATTATGGTTAAAGGTTTGCGTTAAACTACATTAAGAGTCAATATCTTATTAACTACTTGATGCATTCAATTGAAAGGTTATACAACCCTTTCTAACCATCACACCTATGAAAATAATCATGTTAAATAACACTATCCAGCATATAATGCAAATTATCACCCACTAAGAAATTGTGGTTAATGTTTTGCATGCAACTACATTAGAGTCCATTATCTCAGTAACTTAAATAAGCGGTGGAATAGTCGAGCGCGCTGTCCTCCGACAGCTCTTGTTATGAAAGTGTTTGTCTGATTTTAAAAAAATATAATACGAATCTTACTGTAATGTTCCTCTATTCAATTTGTTTAAGCCGTTTTGATTGGTTACACAATCATATCAACCAGGTGTCATCACAAAAAGGGTAAATTGAACTTTTAGCTACAAATGACAACCAACTCCTCCAATCCAATAGACCAATTTCCACAAAACATCACAAGAATGTTCCTTTGGTGGTCCTCTTTCAAAATTATTCAAAGATTTAAATTCCATTGAGAACTTTGATTGCTGCGGCATCAGAAAGTGAGAAAAATACCCAAATTTTAAAATCCTTTTCCTCCATAATCTACTTGTGCGATTGCAAGATTATTTGGTAGAAATGTTCCTTAAGTGACCCTCTAAATAAACTGTTGAAGCCATATTGATTTCGTTGAAAAACAGCGCAGCAAGGATGCATCAGGAAAGGTGCAAAATGAAAAAAACTTTATAATTCCATTCTTATTCAAGTTCTTGTTAGATTTCAAGATATAAATGGCCTTTCCTGATAAGCTGTTTCTTGAGAAGTGTCCACTCCTTGCAGTTTCATTTGCACTCCCTGATAAAATTCTCCCAGATATTTGCAGTTAAATATTTGCTACTAATTTACTATCAATTAGGTGATCGATTTAGGGCCATCTTGCCCCTCTTGTTAACTTGAGCATGTTAAAACTCAGAATGTTTGTCTTGATGATATGTAGGTCATGTCTGTTTAAAAACGAGATAACTAGGCCAAATTGAAGGGAAATCTTGTTAACCCTTTCCCACATGCAGACGCATTTTGACGCGATAGCGACAGACAACTTTTGAAAATATTGTGGCCAACGGGGAAATTGCTCATTATGAGCAGTTTCTCCTTTGGCCACAATTTTTTCAAATTTATTTCTTTTATGGAGATTTTCAGGATTTTGTCACTATGTTTTCAAAGTTGTCTGCTGCTGATTTGTTGTATGTGGGACAGGGTTAAAACTGTAGAAGCCGCATATTTTGCTTCAGCAGCTTACAATTTGGGCAGAATGTTTATCTCAATGATATCTAGGTCAAGTCTGGTCAATTACGAAAATAGATCATATATTGAAGGAAAATCTTGTAAACACTCTAGATGCCGCATGTTTGAAGTGTTGTCAGAATGTTTGTCTTAATGATATCTAGTCTAAGATCGAATATGGGTCATATTGGGGTTGAAACTAGGTCACTAGGCCAAATTGAAGGAAAATAATGTTAAAACTCTGGAGGCTGCATTTTTACTTTGAGCAAGCTGAAACTTTGTCAGAATGTTTGTCTTGATGATATCTAGTCCATGTTCGAATATGGGTCATATAAGGTAAAAAAAAAAAAAAAATGTCACTTTAGCGAAATGAAGGAAAAACCTCTGGAGGT
This sequence comes from Serripes groenlandicus, assembly GCA_031761405.1. Lineage (NCBI taxonomy): Eukaryota > Metazoa > Mollusca > Bivalvia > Cardiida > Cardiidae > Serripes > Serripes groenlandicus. The sequence continues at coordinate 257,530 of JASEVX010000203.1, read as the reverse complement.
ATTATTTGACTCTTTGTCAGAATAATTGTCTTGATATGTTTTGCATTAGAAATCACATTGCATAATTCAGGTGAGCAATCTAGGGCCATCATGGACCTCTTGTTTACAAATACTGATATCTTCTATACCATCAATAATATTTGCTTCAACTTTGGCATATTTGTTTCTAATGACAATAAAAACATCTGCAGCAAGTCACACAACTCTGTCAACCATATTAATAGAGTTTGCCCCTTGTTAGCTCACGAGAGCACAAAGTGCTCAAGGTGAGTTTTCGTAATTGCCTTTTGTCCTTTGTTCGTCCGTCGTCAACAATTTGCTTACCAACTTGAGGCCAACTATTTTCATTCAATCCAAATAAAACTTATTCAGTTTTTCTATCTTGCTGATTTCTAGGCCAAATTAAAGGAAAATCTTGTTAACAATCTGGAAGCAGCCTTTTTGGATTGAGCATGATTAAACTTTGACAGAATATTTGCCTGGATGATATCTAGGCTAAGTTAGAATGAGGGTCAGGTCTGGTCAAAAGCTTGGTCACTAAGCCAAATTGTAGAAAAATCTTGTTTACACTATAGAGACTACATTTTTGTCTTTGTGATATCTAGGCCACGTTCGAATATGGGTCATGTTCGGTCAACAACTAGGGCACTAGGCCAAATTGAAGGAAAATCTTATTGTTCGCTGCATTTTGTTACTTGAGCATGTTGAAACTGTCAGAATGTTTGTCTTGATGATATATAGGCTAAGTTCGAATAAGGGCCATGTTTGATCAACAACTATGTCACTAGGCAAAAATGTAAAATGTTGCCTTGATACATTTAGACTATTTCTAAATATGGGTCAAAATCAAGGCTAATAGGCCATATTTGAGCAAACTTTTGTTAACATTTTACAGATCACATTTTATTAGCTCGACTTTTGAAAAAACGAGAGCTATTGTCATGACCCTGGCGGCGTCGTCAGCGGCGGCGTGATCGTCCGGTTAAGGTTTTTCATTCAGCTCAGCTTTTTAGCTCCACTGGCTGAAAGCCAGTTGAGTTTATGTCATGGCGAATTGTCCGTCGTGCGTGCGTCTGTGCATGCGTTAACTTTTTCCTTTAAACGATTTCTTCTCCCTAACCACTTAGCCAATTTGGTTGAAACTTCATAGGAAGCATCCTCTCAATGTCCTCTCTTAAATTCCGTCATTTTTTTTTATCCATCCATAATTCTGGTTTCCATGGCAACCAAAAGAAAAAAATATTGAAAACTTAAAAAATCTTCTTCTCCAAAAGTGTTCAGCCGATTTTCAAATAATTTTATAGAAATGTTCATTGGGTGACCCGCTATCAGATTCCTTCAAGCCATGTTGAATGATAAAAATACATGGACGCCAGAGGGCGGGGCTCTTTTGCCTATATGGCTATAGTGAAAACTTAAAAAATCTTCTCCTCCGAAAGTATCCAGCTGATTTTCAAATAATTTTGTAGAAATGTTTCTATGGTGACCTTTTATTAGATTCCTTAAAGAAATGTTGATTGGTTGAAAAACATGGCCGCTAGGAGGCGGGGCTATTTTGCCTTATATAGCTAAAGTGAAAACTTAAAAAATCTTCTTCTCCGAAAGAGTTCAGCCGATTTTCAAATAATTTTGTAGAGATGTTCCTTGGCTGACCTTCTATCAGATTCCTTCAAGCCATGTTGATAAGTAAAAAAGCATGGCCGCAAGAGGGCGGGGCTATTTTGCCTTATATGGCTAAAGAAAAAACTTAAAAAATCTTCTTCTCCGAAAGTGTCTGCCTTATATTCAAATAATTTTGTAGAAATGTTCCTAGGCTGATCTTCTATCAGATTCCTTCAATCCATTTTGATTAGTTTAAAAATATGGCTACCAGGGGGTGGGGCTATTTTGCCGTATATGGCTTTAGTGAAAACTTAAAATATCCTCTCCTCCGAAAGTGTCGGGCCAATTTTCAAATAATTTTGAAGAAACATTCCTTGGGTGACACTCTACACGATTCCTTTAAGCCATGGTGGTTGGTAAAAAACATGGCCAACAGGGAGCAGGGCTGTTTGGAGATTTGATGTTTGCCTTATGGCCGTGGAGCGATACTGGCCCTCTTGGGCCTCTTGTTTTCTGTGGCGGCGGCGTGGTCATCCGGTTAAGGTTTTTTGTTCAGCTCAGCTTTTTTTCTGTTTTCTATCAGTCAAGCGTCTGTGCTGTACGCGGTGCTCTTGTTTTACTTGGGCCTGTTGAAACTTTTTCAGAATAGTTATTGTGAGTTTTCTCTATTGTTTTGCGAAATACAACGAATCTGTTCAGATATAAAGTATATTCTATTATGTATGTAATTATAAATATTAGGTCATATTCATCAACTTCATTTATTTAAATTTCAAATTATTCTTCAATTAACATTAACATGATTAGCTCACCAGAGCACGAAGTGCTCAAGGCGAGTTATTGTGATCGACTTTTGTCCGTCGTTCGTCGTCAACATTTGCTTGTTAACATTCTAGAGGCAACATTTTGCATCTAATCATCATGAAAGTTTATCAAAACATACATCTTCATCAAATCTAGGCCAAGTTCGAAACTGGGTCATTTGGGGTCACAATCTAGGTCACTAGATCAAATTAAATGAAAATCTTGTTAACGCTCTTCAAGCCGCATTTTTGGCTTGATCATCTTGAAACTATGTCAGAATGTTTGTCTTAGTGATATCTAGGCCAAGTTTGAATATAGGTCATGTCGGCCTCAATATTTGACTAGGTCACTAGGCCAAATTGAAGGGAAATCTTGTTAACACTCTGGAGGTTGCATTTTTTGCTTCGGCAGCTTGAAATATTTTCAGAATGTTTGTCTGAATGATATCTAGATCAAGTTCGAATGTAGGGTCAAAAACTAGGTAGCTAGGTCAAATTTAAGGAAAATATTGTTAACACTCTTGAAGCCGCATTTTAAGTTTGAGCATGTTGAAATTTTATCAGAAAGTTTGTCCTGAGGATATCTAGACCAAATTCGAATATGGGTCATGTCCTGTCAAAAACTAGGTGACTACGCCAAATTTAAGGAAAATCTTTTTAATACTCTGGAAGCCACATTTTTGGCTTGAGCATGTTGAAACTTTGTCAGAGTGTTTGTCTTAGTGATATCTAGGCCAAGTTATAATTATATAAGTATAGCTGTCTTAATGATATTTAGGGTAAGTTCGAATATGGGTCAAGTATGGTCAGCAACAAAGTCACTAGGCCAAATTGTAGAAAAATCTAGTTAACACTATAGAGATTGCATTTTCTTGAAATTTGGTCAGAATGTTTTTCTTGATGATATTGCCATTGGTGCTGAAAGAGTTAAGTATTAAATAGCCCATTCTCAGGTGAGCGATTCCAGGGCCTCATGGCCCTCTTTTTTTAATCAAAATCGCCGTCGATGATAAAAAAAACAAGAACACAAAGATGATAGCCATTTGTGAGCTGGTGCACATCAACATTATAGAAGATTTCCTGATGATCCGATGAGAAATCTGGTATCATAAGGATTTCTAAAATTGAACCTAGTGACCTAGTTTTTGTCACTCTAACAAGATTTGACTGAAACAATAGCAATGAACATTGGAAAATACATGTGTTCACAACGTATTTTTAAAAATTGGCCTTACGTGATGCAGTTTGAATTTGACAAGAGATTTGATTGAAATGAATATTTTGATTAAAGTTTCAGGGACTGGATTTTAAAAAAAATGGCTAAAAAGCGTAATCCCAAGGTTTTCTTAATTCTGATCTAGTCTTTGACACCTTTCACACTTGAACAAGATTTGAGGAAGATGATGTTCTGATAAAAAAGGTTGAACTTAAAAGTGTTCAGAGGTTTTTTAAGCTCACCTGGTCAGGCTAACTGTATTTTGTGTAACGGAACAAGTGATGGGGCACCAGACAGGGAATATCTGTTTCCATACTTATATATTGTACTTGCGGTTTAATAAAAATTAAGTAATATCTGGTTCAGGAGGGGCATACTGTTATCAACTGTCTCTTTTATGAGTCGATATAAATTAATTAATAAATCAAAGTCATAAGATAGAAATATATATCATGTGCGGAGTTAAATCTATAAATCTGTGAAAGCTAGTGAGTAATAATCGGCAGATAATCATTAAGAACTGGTCAAACTATAATTATTAAAAAGAATGCAGTTATATACAATTTAACATGCGTGAAAATAGATGCTTTATGCTTTTGTTCAGGTCCGCAAAATACAGTATAATGTAACTGTATAATGCGGAACTGAACGGAACAATAAATTTATATATTTATCTTTATATTAATTGTTGAAAGAATATATACATTATCAGTAGCTCAATATCAAATGAATATTGTAAAACAGCAAGAATCTAAAGCATGCAAAATCAATTAACCATAACGTTATACGCGTGTTGTGTTTGATGAATTCATTTTGCGGATTTTTTTTTGTTGGGGAGGGGGGAGGAAATTCAAACCCATTGCAAGTGAACTTTGATTTACTTACCTCTAGACGTCACTTTTATGTACATGCTACAAGTAATGAATAGTTATGTAGGTCGTTGTTCTGTTCGGTTTCGCAAAATACAGTTACCCAATTGTTATTGTCCGTCTGTACGTCCACATTTCTTGTCCGGCCTTTATCTCACAACCCCTTTGCCACATTTCTATGAAACTTCACAGGAGTCATCGGTACAATGTCTAGTTGCGCATATTACGAGGGCGTTTAATTTGACCTACTTTTGGATGAGTTATTGCCCTTTTTAGCTCACCTGAGCTTTGCTCAAGGTGAGTTATTGTGATCGCCTTTTGTCCGGCGTCCGTCGTGCGTCGTGCGTTGTGCGTCGTCTGTCGTCCGTCAACTTCTTCTCCTCAGTAACCAGTGGGTCAATTGGGATGAAACTTCACAGAAAGCATCCTCTCAATGACTTCACCAGATTTCCTTCAAATTTTTGGGATCCATGCAGAATTCTGGTTTCCATGGCAACGAAATGAAAAAAACTTCAAAATTCTTCTTCTCCCAAACTGGTTGGCAGATTTTCAAATAATTTTGTAGAAATGTTCCTTGAATGACGCTCTATAAGATTCCTTCAAGCCATGTTGATTGGTCAAAAAACATGGCCGCCAGGGGGGGGCGGGGCTATTTTGCCTTATATGGCTATAGTGAAAACTTAAAAAATCTTCTCCTCCGAAAGTGTCAAGTCGATTTTCAAATAATTTTGTAGAAATGTTCCGTGGATGAGCCTCTATCAGATTCCTTCAAGCCATGTTGATTGGTTGAAAAACATGGCCGCCGGAGGGGGGGGGGGGGGGGGGGGGGGGGGGGGGCAGGGCTATTTTGCCTTATATGGCTATAGTGAAAACTTAAAAATTCTTCTTCTCCCAAACTGGTTGGCAGATTTTCAAATAATTTTGTAGAAATGTTCCTTGGATGACCCTCTATAAGATTCCTTCAAGCCATGTTGATTGGTCAAAAAACATGGCCGCCAGGGGGGGCGGGGCTGTTTTGCCTTATATGGCTATAGTGAAAACTTAAAAAATCTTCTTCTCCGAAAGTGTTTGGCCGATTTTCAAATAATTTTGCAGAAATGTTCCTTGGATGACCCTCTATCAGATTCCTTCAAGCCATGTTGATTGGTCAAAAAACATGGCCGCCAGGGGGCGGGGCTATTTTGCCTTATATGGCTATAGTGAAAATTTAAAAAATCTTCTCCTCCGAAAGTGTCAAGTCGATTTTCAAATAATTTTGTAGAAATGTTCCGTGGATGAGCCTCTATCAGATTCCTTCAAGCCATGTTGATTGGTTGAAAAACATGGCCGCCGGAGGGGGGGGGGGGGGGGGGGGCAGGGCTATTTTGCCTTATATGGCTATAGTGAAAACTTAAAAAATCTTCTTCTCCGAAAGTGTCAGGCCAATTTTCAAATAATTTTGTAGAAATGTTCCTTAAGTGACCCACTTTCAGATTCCTTCAAGCCATGTTGATTGGTAAAAAAACATGGCCACCAGGGGGGCAGGGCTATTTTGCCTTATATGGCTATAGTGAAAACTTAAAAAATCTTCTTCTCCGAAAGTGTCAGGCCGATTTTCAAATAATTTTGTAGAAATGTTCCTTGGATGACCCACTTTCAGATTCCTTCAAGCCGTGTTGAATTGTAAAAAAACATGGCCGCCAGTGGGCAGGGCTATTTTGCATTATATGGCTATAGTGAAAACTTAAAAAATCTTCTCCTCCAAAAGTGTCAGGCCGATTATCAAAAAAAATTATAGAAATGTTCCAAGGGTGACTGACCCTCTATCAGCCAATTCCTTCAAGCCAAGTTGATTGGTCAGAAACTATGGCCGCCATGGGGCTTATATAGTTAAAGTAAAAAAAAAAAAATCAGGTGAGCGATTCCAGGGCCATCATGGCCCTCTTGTTTTAAATTGCCATTTCATTCTTGTCCGGCCTTCATCTCACAACCCCTTGGCCACATTTCTATGAAACTTCACAGGAGTCATCGGTACAACGTCTAGTTGCGCATATTACGAGGGCGTTTAATTTGACCTAATTTTGGTTGAGTTATTGCCCTTTTTTTAAAATTGCCATTTCATTCTTGTCCGGCCTTCATCTCACAACCCCTTTGCCACATTTCTATGAAACTTCACAGGAGTCATCGGTACAATGTCTTGTTGCGCATATTACGACGGCGTTTAATTTGACCTACTTTTGGATGAGTTATTGCCCTTTTTAGCTCACCTGAGCTTTGCTCAAGGTGAGTTATTGTGATCGCCTTTTGTCCGGCGTGCGTCGTGCGTCAACTTCTTCTCCTCAGTAACCAGTGGGTCAATTTGGATGAAACTTCACAAAAAGCATCCTCTCAATGACCTCACCAGAATTCCTTCAAATTTTTGGGATCCATGCAAAATTCTGGTTTCCATGGCAACGAAACCGAAAAAACTTCAAAATTCTTCTTCTCCCGAATTGGTTGGCAGATTTTCAAATAATTTTGTAGAAATGTTCCTTGGATGACCCTCTATCAGATTCCTTCAAGCCGTGTTGATTGGTCGAAAAACATGGCCGCCAGGGGGGGGCGGGGCTATTTTGCCTTATATGGCTATAGTGAAAACTTAAAAAATCTTCTCCTCCGAAAGTGTAAGGCCGATTTTCAAATAATTTTGTAGAAATGTTCCTTGGGTGACCTTCTATCAGATTCCTTCAAGCCATGTTGATTGGTCAATAAACATGGCCGCCAGGGGGCGGGGCTATTTCGCCTTTTATGGCTATAATGAAAACTTAAAAAATCTACTCCTCCATAAGTGTCAGGCCGATTTTCAAATAATTTAGTAGAAATGTTCCTTGGGTGACCCTCTATCAGATTCCTTCAAGCAATGTTGATTGGTCGAAAAACATGGCCGCCAGGGGGCGGGGCCTATTTTGCCTTATATGGCCAAAGGTGAAAACTTAAAAAATCTTCAACATCTTCTCCTCAGTAACCAGTCGGTCAATTGGGATGAAACTTCACAGAAAGCATCCTCTTAATGACCTCACCAGAATTCCTTCAAATTTTAGGGATCCATGCAGAATTCTGGTTTCCATGGCAATGAAACGAAAAAAACTTCAAAATTCTTCTTCTCCCAAACTGTTTGGCAGATTTTTAAATAATTTTGTAGAAATGTTCCTTGGATGACCCTCTACCAGATTCCTTCAAGCCATGTTGATTGGTCAAAAAACACGGCCGCCAGGGGAGCGGGGCTATTTTGCCTTATATGGCTATAGTGAAAACTTAAAAAATCTTCTCCTCGGAAAGTGAGGCTGATTTTCAAATGATTTTGTAGAAATGTTCCTTGGGTGACCCTCTATCAGATTCCTTCAAGCCATGTTGATTGGTCGAAAAACATGGCCACCAGGGGGGGGGGGGGCTATTTTGCCTTATATGGCTATAGTGCAAACTTAAAAAATCTTCTTCTCCAAAAGTGTCAGCCCGATTTTCAAATAATTTTGTAGAAATGTTTCTTGGATGACCCACTTTCAGATTCCTTCAAGCCATGTTGATTGGTCAAAAAACATGGCCGCCAGTAGGCAGGGCTATTTTGCATTATATGGCTATAGTGAAAACTTCAAAAAATCTTCTCCTCCAAAAGTATCTGGCTGATTTTCAAATAATTGTGTAGAAATGTTCCTAGAGTGACCCTCTATCAGATTCCTTCAAGCCAAGTTGATTGGTCGGAAACTATGGCTGCCAGGGGGCGAGGCTTATATAGCTAAAGTGAAAAAAAAATAAAAAATCAGGTGAGCGATTCAAGGGCCATCATGGCCCTCTTGTTTAAAATAAATCACTAACTGACAAAATACAGTCAGCCAGACAAATACCCCTTGGGGGAGACATACGTTTTTCCCAAAAACAACCTCTAGTTCTTTATGGAATATATACATTATCAGTTGTTCACTATCAAATGTATATTGTAAAAAAATAAGAAGCTAAACATGCAGAATCAATTAACTAAAGCGTTATACTTGTGTTGTGTTGGGTAAATGCATTTTGTGGATTTTTTTTGGGGGGGACTCAACCCATAGCAATTGAACGTTGATTTACCTCTAGACGTACGGCACTATTATGCACATGTTTACAAGTAATGAACAACATGTAATAACCTTAACCCTAACCCTTATTTCACATACAGACTTCTGTTGACTTCTGTTGACCCCTCTACAACAGAATACTTTTTAAAAAAATAAGGCAAAAGGAGTAATAACTCAGGGCTATTTATATGACTGTAATGTGTTAGCGTAACATCATATTTAAAGAATTAGGACATAACTCATAAAGAACAACTTCTCCTTTTGCCACAATGTTTTAAAAACTTTTAATAAATTAGCAACCATTAAACCTTTTTTTCACATATAGACAATGTTTGACGCTTCTATAGCAGAAGACGTTTTAAAACATTATGGAAAAATGAGAAATTGCTCATAATGACCAGTTTCTCCTTTTGCTGCAATGTTTTCAACAATTTTCAGTTATTTGCGACATTTAAACCTTGTTGACTAATGTGGAGTCCTAACATTATGGAAGGCTTTAACGGGCTTACGGTTTGCACCAGAACTATGCTGTTGGTATGTACATATTGCACAGTTCCTTCACTACATGCATGGAACCAATATATTGTTTTAATGATTGCAATAGTGAGGAAAAATGTTTTTCATTCTAAGTCAATGTGACATGCGTCATTCGTCTTCCACTATTGGGCTTAGTCTATGTGGAAAAGCAGCCACTTGCTTGGGAAGATTGTTGTGTGGAGTACTGGTGTGAGAAAACCAGGAAATGCATGAGTAGGTGAACTGGCCGCCGTGATATAACTGAGAAATTGTTAAAAACGGCGTTAAACCCCAATCAATCAATCAATCGTATGCCCTAAAGGTCTTACAATTGCATGTTATTGTACAGAGTTATGGCCCTTTTACTTATTAAGTTGTTGGTCATATTTTGTCCACAAATTACTGGGTGGAATTCAATAAAATTTTACATGAAGCTTCTATGCCAAGAGGAGATGTGCATACCCTAAAGGTCTTACAATGGCATGTTATTTTCGAGGACTATAGGTTTGGTCTATTGTCAGTCAGTCACGCTCAGTCAGTCACGCTTAACCTTGTCCGGCCCGTGTCTTCACCACGAACATAGGATTTCAAAGAAACTTGGCATAAACGTTCACCATGATGAGGCGGCGTTTTGCGCACAAGACCCAGGCCTGTAACCTCAAATGTCAAGGTCACACTGAGAGGTCAAAGGTCAAAATGCGTACTGTTTGATAGGATTACCTTGTCTGGCCATCATCTCCACCATGCATCATAGGATGCTCAAGACCCACGTATCTCAAATGTCAAGGTCACACTTAGAGGTCAAAGGTTAAAATTAGTACTTTTTGATAGGACGGTACCTAGTCCGGCCCACATTGTCACCATGCATCATAGGATTGCAAAGAAACTTGTCAAAAATGTTCACCATGATGAGTCGGCGTGTCACGCACAAGACCCAGGCCTGTACATACAATGTCAAGGTCACACTTAGAGGTGAAAGGTCAAAATTATTACTGTTGTATAGGATTACCTTGTCCGGCCCACAATTTCACCATGCAGTATAGGATTTCAAAGAAACTTGGCACAAATGTTAACCATGACAAGGCGGCGTGTCGCACACAAACCACAGGACTGTAACTCAAATGTCAATGTCACGCTTAGAGGTCAAAGGTAAAAATGAGTACTGTTTGATAGGACTGTACCTTGTTTGGCTCATATCAAAGGTCAATGTCACATTTAGAGGTCAAAAGTCAAAATGAGTACTGTTTGATAGGACTACCTTGTTCGGCCCGCATCTCAACCATGCATCTTAGGATTTTCAAGTTACTTGACCCACATGTTAACCATGATGAGGTGGCTTGTACCTCAAAGGTCAACGACACACTCAGAGGTGAAAGGTCAAAATGAGTACTGTTAGATAGGACAACCTTTTCCGCCCTGCATCTCAACCATGCATCGTAGGATTCTCAAGTAACTCACTACACATGTACATGATGAGGCAGCGTGTCGTGCACAAGACCCAGGCCTGTACCTTAAAGGTCAAGGTCACACTTAGAGGTCAAAGGTCAAAATGAGTACTGTTTGACTACCTTGTCCGGCCCGAATCTCAACCATGCATCTTAGGATTCTCAAGTTACTGGACACACATGTTCACTGTGATGAAGTTGCTTGTACCTTAAAGGTCAAGGTCACACTCAGAGGTCAAAGTTAAAAATGCATACTGTTTGGTAGGACTACCTTCTCCGGCCCGCATCTCAACCATGCATCGTAGGATTCTCAAGTAACTGGGCACACATGTTCACCATGGTGAAATGGCGTGTTGTGCACAAGAACCAGGCCTGTACCTCAAATGTCAAGGTCACTCATGCTTGAATGGATTTTGATATTACTTATAACAAGTATTGGTAGGGTTCTTTGTATTGCTTGCAACATACGACATTAACTTGTTTTACAGAGTTATGGCCCGTTTACTTATTAAGTTGTTAGGCAGTCGGAAGCCAGATTCTGTCCGGCCTATTTCTTACAAACCACTGGGTGGAATTCAATAAAATGTAACATGAAGCTTCTATACCAAGAGGAGTTATGGCCCTTTTATTAGCTCACCTGTGCACGAAGTGCTCAAGGTGAGTTATTGTGATCGCCCTATGTCCGGCGTCCGTCGTCCGTCAACATTTTCTCCTCTGTAACTGGTGGGTCAACTGGGATGAAACTTCACAGAAAGCATCCTCTCAATGTCCTCACCAGAATTCCTTAAAATTTTCGGGATCCATGCAGAATTCTGGTTTCCATGGCAACGAAATGAAAAAACTTCAAAATTCTTAAAAAATCTTCTCCTCCGAAAGTGTCAAGCCGATTTTCAAATAATTTTGTAGAAATGTTCCCCGGGTGACCCTCTATCAGATTCCCTCAAGCCATGTTGATTGGTCGAAAAACATGGCCGCCAGGGGGGGCGGGGCTATTTTTCCTTATATGGCTATAGTGCAAACTTAAAAAATCTTCTTCTCCAAAAGTGTCAGGCCGATTTTCAAATAAATTTGTAGAAATGTTCCTTGGGTGACCCTCTATCAGATTCATGGCCGCCAGGGGGGGCGGGGCTTTTTTGCCTTATATAGCTATAGTGCAAACTTAAAAAATCTTCTCCTCCAAAAGTGTCGGGCCGATTTTCAAATAATTTTGTAGAAATGTTCCTTGGATGACCCTCTATCAGATTCCTTCAAGCCATGTTGATTGGTCAAAAAGCATGGCCGCCAGGGGGCGGGGCTATTTTGCCCTTTATTGCTATAGTGAAAACTTAAAAAATCTTCTCCTTCAAAAGTGTCAGGCCGATTTTCAAATAATTTTGTAGAAATGTTCCTAGGGTGACCCTCTATCAGATTCCTTAAAGCCAAGTTGATTGGTTGGAAACTATGCCCGCCAGATGGCGGGGCTTATATAGCTAAAGTGAAAAAAAAAATCAGGTGAGCGATTCCAGGGCCATCATGGCCCTCTTGTTTATTAAGTTGTTGATCAGTCGGAAGCCATACTTTGTACGGCTTATTTCTTACAACCCACTGGGTGTTATTTAATAAAATTGTACATGAAGCTTCTATACCAAGAGGAGATGTGCATATCATAATGGTCTTACAATTGCATGTTATTTTACCCTTATGGCCCTTTTGTTGGTCAGTCAGAAGCCATATTTTGAGTCAAGGTGCTGTTTTGGGGGTATTTATCATCTCTAGTAATAGTTCTAAATTCAATAGCAATAACTATACCGTGGGTATAGTACATACTAACATCATAGTTCTCGTATACATCCTGTAAGACTAACAGAATACATGAGAACGATAGGTTGACATTATAAATGGGATGATAACTAATTATTAGGTGTTGATAAAGTTTGACAGAATTGACGGTCGGAATATGCTTTTAACTCTAAACCAGCGTATTAAATTACATGTAGTATATTGTTGTATGCATGCGTCTTAAATAGCAGTTTCAGTTTGTAAAAAGTACTAATTGTGATTGCAAGCAAGTCACATATATATCCCCAGAACCGGCAAACATTTTGACGGCCATATTGAAAGTGGCGTGCGACGATAAAATTTCGATACCGGAAATGAACTCGCCACACCTATATCTACTTGAAAACCAAATTTCATCGAAATCGGAGCATTTTTAGGTATTTGCGCCCATTTTGAATCAAAAATGGCCGCCGCGGGATAAAATGTCAACACCGGAAATGAACTCGCCACACCTATATCTACTTGAAAACCAAATTTCCTCGAAATCGGAGCATTTTTAGGTTTTTTGAGGTTTTGAGCGGCGGCCATTTTGAAATGGCGACCATTTTGAAAATTACGAAAGTCAATTGCACATCTTTGAGTGGAGGCCTATCTTTGTGCAAAGTTTCATTAAGATCGTTTCAAGCATCTCCGAGTAAATCACCGCACAAAGGTAAATGTAAAGAAAATAAGAAAATAAAAAAATAATAAAAACAACATAGCCCCAAACTTTGTTTTGGGGATATAATAATAAGCAACGTCTTCTTATTCCACAATGTTTTCATAAACCTTCATAACCTTTTGTCACATACAGACAACTTTTGACGCCCTACAGCAGAAGACGTTTTAAAACATTATGGCAAAAGGTGAAAATGCTCATAATGACCAGTTCCTCTTTTTCCTACAATGTTTTCAACTCTTTTCAGCTATTTCACGAGCAACTTCTCCTTTTGCCAGAATGTTGTTAACTATTTTCGGTTATTCGCCACATTAAGACCTTTTTTCACGTACAGACTACTTTTGATGCCTCCAGAACAGACCGTGTTTGGCTTATTAAGGGCCTTTGTATAGTGTAAACCTGAAACCCTATGTTGTAGATTTTTAGATTTTGATGGGAGCCTTTGTATCATGCGGATTGCTTCATGAAACTTGGATTTGTCCTTCATATAGTGTCAAACGAGAACAATTTTTTAATTGCTCCTTTTTCTCAAGATAGAAGCATTAGTCAAGTAAACGTTAAATTATCTATCAGGTATGTTGGCTCTACCATCTGACCAATTAGGAAGCTACTGTGATTAGCCGTTACTGCTGATCTCGATCAGAACCCTACCGGCCTTTGCATAGTATGACAACCTAGGGCCTCTGTATAGCGATCAGCAAACCCAAACTTATTTCTTCTCCGTTTCCCTAAATATGAGCATAAGTTAAGGAAACGCGTTGAATTATCTATCCGGCATATAGGCTCTACAATCTGACCAATTGAAAAACGATCGGATTAGCCGTTACTACTGATCTCGATCAGAACCCTACCGGCGTTTGTATAGTATGATAACCTAAACCCTAGGGCCTCTGTATAGCGATCAGCAAACCCAAACTTGTTTCTGCTCCTTCTCCCAAAATATAAGCATGAATCAAGGAAACGTGGTGAATTATTTATCCGGCATGTAGGCTCTACAGTCTGACCCATTTGGAAGCGACTGTGATTACCCTTTATTTGGATTGGGATGAAACTTGGATTTGGCCTTTGTCCGGCGTCTGTCTGTCCGTCCGCATGAGAGAGTACTTGTGGGGTGCGTGTTTTTCCTAAAGCCCATCCACCACCCTTATAAAGACACTTTGATAACTAGTTTTTTTTATTTTTTATAACGGGTATCTCATTTGCATATTAATGTTATTCATTCCGTAAAAGGGGGTTAATTACGGAATGAATTGAATACTTGTGGGGTGCACCCCTAAAAAAAAAACATCAAACGAAATAACCCCACAAGGGCTCTCCCATGAGTCCGTCCGTCCGTGCGTCTCTCTGTCCGTCACACTTTTTCGTCACGTTTTCAAATTACTTTTTTTCTACTCAAAGGATTACATTGAAACTTTTGACAAATGTTTATATCAATGTGTGTGATTGGTTCACAAAAGGGGGATAATCAAAATATTTTTATATCAGAGTTATTGCCCATTTTCTGTCAAAAATTTAAATTTTCTGACAAGGCCCCTGCGGGTGACACACGTGCTCCGGGGAGCACTCCATTCTAGTTTACAATATTCATTTGATAATGAACTACTGATAATGTATATATTCTTTCAACAATTAATATAAAGATATATATTGTTCTGTTCCGTTCCGCATTATACAGTTACCTGTGTGGGTAACTGTATTTTGCAGAACGGAACGGACAAAAGCATAAAGCATCTATTTTCACGCATGTTAAACTGTATGTATAACTGCATTCTTTTAATGATTATAGTTTGACCAGTTCTTAATGAATATCTGCCGATTATTCCTCACTAGCTTTCACAGATTTATAGATTTAACTCCGCACATGATAGATATTTCTAGTGTATGACAGTAAAGACATGCATTAGTGAATAAAGGCACAACTTTGATTTATTAATTAATTTATATCGACTCATAAAAGAGACAGTTAATAACAATATGCCCCTCCTGAACCAGATATTACTAAATGTTTATTAAACCGCAGCTACAATACATAAGTATAGAAACAGATATTCCCTGTCTGGTGCCCCATCTCTTGTTCCGTCCCGTTCCGTTCCACATTTTGTCCGTCGTGCGTCGTCAACTTTTGCCTTGTTAACACTCTACAGGCTAAAATTTGCATTTCATCTTCATGAAAGTTATTTAGAACATTTATCTCCATCAAATCTTGGACAGGTCCGAAAGTGGGTCATATTGGGTCAAAAACTAGGTCACTAGGTAAAATTAAAGGAAAATCTTGTTAACACTATGGAGGCAGCATTTTGAATTTGAGCATGTTGAAACTTTATCAATATGTTTGTCTTGATGATATATAAGCCAAGTTTGAATATGGGTCATGTCAGGTCAAAAAGTAGGTCACTAGGCCAAATTGAAGGAAAATCTTGTTAACATTCTAGTGGTCGCAATTTTTACTTCAGCAGCCTGAATTGTTATCAGAATGTTTGTCTTAATGATATATGTCTAATTCGAATATGGGTCATATTGGGTCAAAAATAGGTCACACGGTCAAATTGAAGGAAAATCTGTTTAACACTCTGGAGGCTGCATTTTAACTTGAAAATATTGAAACTTCGTCAGATTGTATGTCTTGATGATATGCAGACCAAGTTTGAATATGGGTTGTGTACGGTCAAAAACTAGGTCACGAGGCCATATTTAAAGACATTTTTTTCAGAATGTTTGTCTTAAAGATATCTAGGTCAAGTTCGAAACAAGGTCACTAGGCCAAGAATATTTTTTCAACACTGGAGACTGCATTTTTATTTCAGCAGTTTGAGATTTTGTCAAGTGTTCTGCATTAGAAACCTCAGGTGAGCGATCTAGGGCAATTATGACCCTTTTGTTTCTACACATTGACGGAGTGACCTCGGTTTTAAACCCATGTGACCCAAGTTCAAACTTTACCGAATTTATATGAAGATGATTGTTCTTAGCACTTCAATGAAAATTGGATGAAAAATGTGGCGTCTACAATGGTCACAAGGTTTTTCATGAATTTGGATGAGTGATTAGTGTTTGACTCCTCATAACAAATCATAAAAATTGAAGGAGATTTGATGGAGATACAACTTGAGCCAGTTTTAGACTTAGCAAATGCATGATGCAGATACGTATTCTGTATTTGTTTCACGAATATTGGGTGTAAATATGGCCTAGATTGTGCCTTATATGTTTCTAAACTTTGACCTTGTGACCTAGTTTTGAACATTTTTGATGTTTAGGAGATACATTTGTAATTGACTTTCATGAAGGTTGAATGAAAAGTATGGCCTCTAGAGTGTTCACAATGTGTTTTCTAGAAATTGACTTGATGACCTAGTTTTTCATCCGACCTGACACAGTTTCAGAATAGACATATAGCTCATGGAGATAAATGTTCTGATATCATTCATGAAGATTGGATGGACAACTTGGCATCTTGAGTGTTCACAATGTTCTTTTCTAAAATTTGACGTAGTAATCTAGTTGTTGACTCAACGTGACCCAGTTCCGGTAAATCATGAAGACAATTGATTTAATGAACTTTCATGAATATTGAATAAATTACTAGGTTTTCATATGATAGCAATGATATAGTTGAATTGAATTTAAACAATTCTTTAACTCGAACATGCCCACTGATGTAAAACGTGTGTTTCCGATGTAACCAAAGAGTATTACAATGAACAATGTATTTATTATTGAAGGAAATGTCTCAGAATTTGCAAACAAATAATGTACCAAATATACATACATTGCAGATTAACACTTTATAAAGACAAAGCATTCTTATTTCGCATACTTCATATCTGATATGATGTGCTCTTCGTGAGTATTTTCATTGATGGTTACATCTGCTCACAAAATAGTTAACTCTAATCCCAGCTCGGCCAACATTCTTTCCGATGTTTGACAAAAGTCACTGTAAAATGCGTCATTTTTCTTTTGCCAATGGACTTTTGTCAAACACCGGAAAGAATGTTGGCCGAGCTAGGATTCTAACTCACAACCCCTGGATTGACAGCCCGCGTTGCTACCAACTGAGCTACTAAGAAAATATCAAACTGTTAGTTTAATCGTTAATCAATGACAAAAGATGACCTTCATGTTGATGATTTAGAATTCATTTATCCTTGTCATTTAGAGTTAACTATTTGTGAACAGATGTAACCATCAATGAGAATATTCACGAAGAGCGCATCAAATAAAGCAGCCAGTTGCTTGGAAAGTATGTTGTGTTGAGAACTGGTATTATAAAGCCAGGAATCGCATGAATAGGTGAACTGGCCGCCGTGAATATGACTGAAAAATTGTTGAAAACGGCGTTCAACCCAAATCAATCAATCAACTTATATTTTCTCTCAACAGAGCTAAAGGAAGAGATAGTCGACCACTACATTGGCAAAGGTTACTGTGTATCATCCATACCAGTTCTTAAACAAGGTGATGAGGCACTCGTAGATGATTTCTTCATGATGCCAGAGATGAAACGTGTTAAGCCTGCAACCAACGAAAGCAATGTTAACACAAAATCATCAGACAGTATATCATCGATTCATGGATTGTTTCTAAAGAATAAACGAAGGATTAGAACAGTTTGTATTGTTGGTGAAGCAGGTCAAGGTAAGACTACACTTTGCCAAAAGATGATTTCATCCTGGTGCACGATTCACAAAAACAAAGAAACTGCAACTGACAGTGAACCAGCAAATAGAAGTTTTGATAATGATGATGAACAGTTTCTAAAATCATTCAAATTTCTATTTTATATACCTCTTCGTTACCATAACACGTCAAAGGTTGATGAAATGATAAAAAATTGCTTGGTCAGAAAAGGCTTGCACGATTTGTTAGATGAAGTCTTGGGCAAGGAATCTGATTCATGTTTAGTCATTCTTGATGGGTTAGATGAATGGACACCTGCAGAAACAGACTATACAGGCACATTACCGTACCTTGATCCAAGAGAGAAGTTCTCTGTTATGATAACCACCAGACCGTGGAAACTCGAAGTTCTTCAACCAAAACAACCTGATATTGGACAAGAAATTGCACTAAACGGAATTTCAAATGAGAAACTGTTTGTGGAGAATGTGCTTAAAGTATTGGGCAGGATAGTACACAAAGAAAATAAAACATCCGACTCTTTTTTTCATCACATTAGATTTAACAAGATGACGAATTTAATAGGGATTCCGTTGATTTTTACACAACTTATTTGTATGTGGTATGATGATTTATTAGATTGTCGTTACACGCAAACAGAAATCTACTTTGAAATGATAGAGTATTTCTTTGACGTGGCAGCCAGACGTCAAAAAAGCCAAAATCAAACAGTCATACCTGATTCACAGGTTTCAATTAAACATAGTTCAGTACACTCACTACACATATTCAAGGGTCGTACTCATTGTCAAAAATACGGTCAACTCTTAGTCAAATTGTCTGAATTAGCTTATTGCACCTTATTCAATGAGAAAAGAGAAAACGCCCTAGTGTTTAAGCATTCTCTGTCTGAAATATATAATTTAACAGAAAAAGATGTTCAATTTTGTTTGCAAGTTGGTTTACTTTCACAAGCAAAATATTGTAAAGAAGTATTAGCTCCTTCAAAGAAGTTGTCTTTTCTCCACAAGACTTTTCAAGAACTGTTGGCAGCTATGTATATTGCTAATTTGGATGATGACGGTCTTAAGTCAATGTTACAAACATTTAAATGCTTGAATGATGTACATGAAATGGCACAGGTATTGATATTCCTTAGCGGAATGAGGCCAGACTGTGTTGGTGCTTTGAGTAGGCAGATTGCTGAACTAGCAGATAAAGATGAAAAAGTGCTTAAAGGGAGACAATCACTGTGTTTCGGTTACAATTATCTATTTATTGACGGTTCTTTATCCATTCAGCGTGTCTTGTCGGATTGCATTAAAGAAGGATATATAGATGGAACGTTTCCAGATGAGCTCGTGGTGCATGATATGGATTTAATGAGACCTGCGTTTTTGAATGATGTTTTTTCAGCTAATGTTAAATCTGTGCTGCAGCGTCTAAATACAACGAAGATCAAGTCACTCTCTGTTGATCCTGAAATGTTGAAGGATATTGATGGACAATATAAAAATATTGTCAGATTAAATGTAACTAATGTTTCTTCACAGAGACGTGTCATCGATCTTACTAGTTTAATAAAAGGATGTGTGTCATCTCTGGCATGTCTACATGTAGAAGGAAGGGGTTCTTCGGATACTTATGTGAATATGGATGATTTTATATCTACAATACATACATTGAATCATATAACCTGCATTGGATTAGGCGAAATTGATCTCTCACATTCAAATATTGAGAATTTAGCAAAATACCTATCAGGGGGTACACAGTTAAAAGAAATAAGGCTCATACGCATACGTTGTACCAGTTGTGAACAGAACCAGTGTTTTTATAAGATAGACCTGTTACGCCATAAAACGCTGAATTATTTAAGCTTGAATTATCTGGAGGGTCACGTTGAAATAGGTCAAGGTATACCTTTGACGGAATGTGAACTTAAAGGTGTGAACATTGGGATGTCCTTTGTGGAGTGTTTGGAGAACTCAACAAGTCTACAAGAACTCATGTTAGTTAATACATATTTGCCCCGAGTTATGGAGACGAATTCATCCATATACACTGTTTATCAGAAGATGTTGGGTGTAGTCCTACCAACATTGAAGAACTTGCGCTATTTATATCTATGGGGTTTAGACTGCGGACAAGAATTGTTGAATTTTTCACAGCTGACAAGTCTAGAAGAGATAGTGCTCAGCAGAGTAACAATGACATTAGAGTGTGTACAATGTTTGGTTGACAGTCTGTCTCAGACAAACAACGAAATATACATTTTTATGTTTGAAGTAACAGTTAATCCTAAACACGACCTGTCCGCAGTAAAGGAATACATCTTGGATAAATGGGGGATTGGTTTTGTTGAAGAGGATGGTGTTACCGGAACATTTACTATAAGAAATACAATAGATTTCTCTAGGACTCCATACGTACAGACGGACAGTGAAGACTGATGAGACCGTGTGGATGCAAAGGTTCGTCCGAGTTTTCACTCTACGCAGATGCAGTGAGACCCAAAATCGACAGACGCGGCTTAAATGTATTCATTATCGATGATAAACCACAACAAAATGCAATTCTGATGTACTGATAGGGGTTATAAAGGGTCACAGATTTCTGTCCTTTTCCCACAATGTTTTCAAGTCATCTGCAGAGGAGTCTAAATTTGTTTGTAATTGTGAAGGGTTTAAGGGGATTGAACTAAATTAGAAGTGTGTAAAGACTGGGATAAGTCGATGTGTATTTTTTCCCCACAAAATGTCATTTGAATGAGTGTTTTGTTCGAGTTAAACGACATATTCGAATTTTCACATCTTTGCAAAAAATAAGGGAATTATGTTTAAATGAAATTGTTATCGTTGAAAAGAATAAAAACTAATGCGGCAAAAGGAGAATTTGCTCAATAAGTGTGAAAGACAAGCTATTTTATCATTTAGTAAATTGAACAAAACTGTTCACTACGAAAAAAAACGCCGTGGCCTAGTGGTTAGCGTCGGCGATTTGGAGCCGGGCGTCCCGGGTTCGATCTCCAGTCGCGGCACTGTGGTCTTTGTCTAGTGCCATTGTACAAGGCACATTTCCTAGCCTATATCTGGTTTGTTTAGACAGGGATCATGAATAAGTGAACTTTCGCCGTGATATAACTGAAATAATGTTGAAAACGGCGTCAGACTTCACCATAACAAACAAACAAATCATTCATTTATAACGTTCTTAATGTATGCATATATAATGTATTTATTTGTTTGTAGGTAAAAACTGTGTACAATTACTCAATAAAGAATACATGTACATATTCATGTATATATATCTATCTATGTATCTGCTCACATTCTAGCCTAGCAACCGTCTTTGAAACCCCCGGAGAATAACCCTTTTTCCACGTATAGACACATTTCTTCTTTTTGCCTCGTAGTTGAAAACAATATGGCATAAGGAGATATTGCTCATGATGACCAATTTCTTCTTTTGTCGTAATGTTTTCAAAAATAGTCGGTCTCCTAGAAGAAAGTTTAAACACAGATCAGACTTGCGAATTTTACTGTCTGATCTAAAGTACACCAGGGTTACAATGTCCGCTTTACGCCTCGGTGATGTGTAGTGGTCCTCCTCGGTTCCGGGATGTCGTGGGTTCGATCCCCGGCAGGGTCATACCACAGACACTTCCAAACAAGTAGTAATGGCTGCCCTCCTTGGAGCTCAGGATTGCTGGGTTCGCATTACGGCTGACTGGCTGGTGTCAGGATAAATAGACCAGTAGCACTGGTAATTTACCCAGGAAACGTCGTGATATTAATGAAAAATTGTTTAAACGGCGTTAAAAACATACAATCAATCAATCAACCATCTAATCGCGCAGGCATCTTTGAAACTTCCCGAAAACCATTTGGACCAAATATCTCGCTATACTTGTATGTAATAAAGACGAATATACTATTTATGTCATATAACACTGAAGGTCGGTTTCATGCCGTTGTCAACGGTATTTCAGTTATATCACGGCGGCTAGTTCAGTGTGTTTCCTGACTTTCGCGCAACAGTATTCCTTATAACCAACTTCCCATGAAACTAGCTACCATCTTATATAGACAATTCGGCCCACTGTCGGAAGAAGAATGACGCTGGTCGCAATGACGTTTTATATCATCGGAAAGAATAAATGGTCAAGTCTGGATTCAAACGCACAACCCCTGGATTAGCGGTTCGAAGAGAAAACTAACGCAACGGATTCTGCGTAATGTATCGACCCAGATCAGCCCGCGCAGGCTTAATCTGGGCCGACACATTCCGTCTCGGGGGCGGGGGGGGGGGGGGGGGAATAGAGCTATAGAGTAACGAGTCCTGAAACACGGGATACGAAATGTGTATGTCCGTGTTAGCCTGCGCTGCATGCTTAGGCTGATCCGGTGAATACTTTACGCAGAATCCATTATGTTGATTTTCTAGCGGGACGGTTCACATATTCTGCGAGGGAAACCATTTTTAGCTCTACTGGCCAAAGGCCAGAAGGGCTTATGTCGTGGCGATTTGTCCGGCGTGCGTGCGTGCGTCCGTCCGTAAACAATTTCTTGTTAACACGTTACAGTCTTCACTTTTGATTGTATCTCAACTAAACTTATACAGTAGTTAGATATCCATGAGAGCTCGGTTCCTTTCGAAAACCAGCCAGATCCGCCCATGCATGACTGGATTATGGCCCTTGAAAATGGTCAAACTTGCTATAAAAGAGCTTGTTAACACAATAGTCTTCTTTTTTTATTGTATCTCAACCAAACTTATACAGTAGTTAGATATCCATAATAGCTCGGTTCCTTTCGTAAACCAGCCAGATCCGCCCATGCAAGACTGGATTATGGCCCTTGAAATTGTCCAAATTGCTATAATTGTGCATGTGAACACAATAGAGGCTCCATTTACTATCTGATCTTCACCAAACTTAAATAGTAGTTAAATATTGATGAGAGCTTGGTTCCTTTTGAAAATCAGCCAGATCCGCCCATGCAAGACTGGATTATGGCCCATGAAATTTTAAAAATTGCTATAATACAGCTTGTGAACACAAAAGAGCCTCCATTTACTATCCGATCTTCACCATACATACATGCTCTGGATTATAAATGACCAAAGAACCATACCAGTAGAGCATAGGCCCTCATGGGCCTCTTGTTCTATCTTTGGAAAAGGGTCCTTGGATTTATATTTTTGAAAACTATTGTGTTAAAAGGGATTCAAAGCTTCGATCTGATTCCCGTCGTATTTACAGATGACGACTATCAATATTACTCGTCGTTTTAACAAACGTCTACTGCTAAATAGTCGCCAGATGACGACTATCAATATTACCCGTCGTATTTACAAACGTCGTCTGCTTAAGAGTCGCCAGATGACGACTGTGTCAATTTGACCCGTCGTATTTACCCATGGATCAGGAATAATTAAATTTAATTGCGCGCTAAATGACCTTAGCTGTCTATGCGCCAATATACATTCCGTCGTATTTACAGATGACGACTGTATCAATATTACTCGTCGTATTTACAAACGTCGTCTGCTAAAGAGAAGCCAGTGTACGACTGTTTTAATAATACCCGTCGTATTAACAAACGTCTTCTTTTAAAGAGTCGCCAGATGACGACTCTATCAATATTACCCGTCGTATTTACAAACGTCGTCTGCTAAAGAGGCGCCAGATGACGACTCTATCAATATTACCCGTCGTATTTACAAACGTCGCCTTCTAAAGAGTCGCCAGATGACGACTATCAATTTTACCCGTCGTATTTACAAACGTCGTCTGCTAAAGAGTCGCCAGATGACGACTGTATCAACATTACCCGTCGCATTTACAAACGTCGTCTGCTAAATTGTCGCCAGATGACGACTGTATCAATTGTACCCGTCGTATTTACAGATGACGACTGTATCAATATTACCCGTCGTATTTACAGAAGTCGTCTGCTAAAAAGAAGCCAGAGGACGACTGTATCAATTGTACCCGTCGTATTTACAAACGTCGTCTGCTAAAGAGTCGCCAGATGACGACTGTATCAACATTACCCGTCGCATTTACAAACGTCGTCTGCTAAATTGTCGCCAGATGACGACTGTATCAATTGTACCCGTCGTATTTACAGATGACGACTGTATCAATATTACCCGTCGTATTTACAGAAGTCGTCTGCTAAAAAGAAGCCAGAGGACGACTGTATCAATTGTACCCGTCGTATTTACAAACGTCGTCTGCTAAAGAGTCGCTAGATGACGATTGTATCAATATTAACCGTCGTATTAACAAACGTCTTCTGCTAAAGAGTCGTCAGATGACGACTGTATCAATTTGACCCGTCGTATTTACAAACGTCGTCTGCTAAGGAGTCGCCAGATGACGACTGTATCAATATCACCCGTCGTATTAACAAAAGTCGTCTGCTAAAAAGAAGCCAGTGGACGACTATTAATATTACCCGTCGTATTAACAAACGCCAGATGACGACTCTATCAATTTGACCCGTCGTATTTACAAACGTTGTCTGCTAAAGAGTCGCCAGATGACGACTGTATCAATTGTACCTGTCGTATTTACAAACGTCGTCTGCTAAAGAGTCCCCAGATCACGACTGTATCAATTTTACCTGTCGTATTTACAAACGTCGTCTGCTAAAGAGTCGCCAGGTGACGACTGTTTCAATTTTACCCGTCGAATTTACAAACGTCTGCTTAAGAGTTGCCAGATGACGACTGTATGAATTGTACCCTTCGTATTTACAAACGTCGTTTGCTAATAAGTTGTCAGATGACGACTGATTAAATATTACCCGTCGTATTTACAAACGTCGTCTGCTAAAGAGTCGCCAGATGACGACTGATTAAATATTACCCGTCGTATTTACAAACGTCGTCTGCTAAAGAGTTGTCAGATGACGACTGTATCAATATTACCCGTCGTATTTACAAACGTCGTCTGCTAAAGGGTCGCCAGATGACGACTGTATCAATATTACCCTTCGTATTTACAAACGTCGTCTGCTAAAGAGTCGCCAGATGACGACTTTATCGATTGAACCCGTCGTATTTACAAACATCGTCTGCGAAAAAGTCTCCAGATGAAGACTGTTGCAAATAAAGAGTGAGAAAAGACAGAAATCTGCGTAAAACAGCGGATTTGCTTATTCATTTTCTACTGTACGCCATCCACACGGCTATTTACGAAAAGCGATGATGTACGAATTAAGACGTCATTTAACTCGGCTATTTACGAAAAGCGATGATGTGCGAGTTAAGACGTCATTTAACTCGGCTATTTACGAAAAGCGATGATGCGCGAGTTAAGACGTCATTTAACTCGACCGTATTTACTAAAAGCGATGATGCGCGAGTTAAGACGTCATTTAACTCGCCTATTTATGAAAACCAAATGTACGAGTTTAGTCGAGATGCTCCGATGGCCATACAAAAGACCACGGAGCTTCAAACACGTTTATTCGGTGTAAATTGCAGATGGCTGCTTTTCCACATTGACTATTAGCCCATTGGTGGAAAACGAAGGACGCTTGTCGCGTTGAATGTTGTCAAACGTCGGAAGTAATGTTGGCCGAGCTAGGTTTCGAACTCGCCACTTATACATAGTTTTAAACCCTTTCCAATTTGCAGACACATCCTGGCGCATCTGTGGCAGACGACCTTTGAAATAAATAAATCCGAAATGAAAAATTGCTAATAATGAGTGAATTCTACGTTTGTCACAATATTTCAACTCTACACTTTCATTTGAAGAAATGTCCATGTATTTCTCCAGAAGATTTCAAAGTCGTCTGCTGCAGATTTGTTGTATGTAGGAAAGGATTAGGTCTGTTTATTTTATACCGATTATGAAGCTCTTACAACATATATTAGAATATTCAAACCAGGAGTCAAGTTGGAAAATCCCTTAGGCTGTCCCCGATGACTATGGGTTTCAAACCTAGGACCTTTCAACCACGAGGTCGTTGTTCAAGTTCTGATTAAAAGACGTTATTGATATATTTAAGCCACCGGCCAATAATGTAAATCTATAGTTTATATCCAACAAAATGCAATCAATTATAATTTAATGTCCATGTGGTTGTTATGAAACAAAAGATAGGTGTAGATAAAAATCAGACTACTTGGATGTTTGATGTTAAGGCTATGCTTTTCATTTCTTATCAACAACAGTTTGTGCACCATTTTATATATATAATGTTTATTAAAAAAATATATTGATCTGTTACTTTGTTTTAATCCGTTTTCAACATTATTTCAGTTATATCACGGCGACAGTTTACGTATTTAGGATCCCTTGGTAAACAAACCAGTACCAGGTTTGGAAATGAGCCTTGCCCAAGGGCACTCCACCATGTTCGATGCACCGCGACTGGTGATCGAACCCGGGACGCCCGGTTCCAAACCCCGACGCTAACTTATCGACCACGGCGGATTACTTTGATCTGTTGTAGTTCGTCAAGAATCTAATGAACGAGTCGTTTGTTTTTATCATTATATCATCATATAATTTTTACTGAATTCTTCATATCGTTTGCAAAAGAATAAGACATGGTATTCATCCTCACTTACCTCAATTGCGAATTTTTGAAGACAATTAGTGCAAATTCTCTTTTCTCTTAGAGCATTGTCTACTTCAATATATAGTTTATGATTCGAACACCGAATGTTTCAAGACAA
Source organism: Serripes groenlandicus (assembly GCA_031761405.1). Lineage (NCBI taxonomy): Eukaryota > Metazoa > Mollusca > Bivalvia > Cardiida > Cardiidae > Serripes > Serripes groenlandicus. Next base: position 231,213 of record JASEVX010000203.1, on the reverse strand, counting down.
TTAGTGCAAATTCTCTTTTCTCTTAGAGCATTGTCTACTTCAATATATAGTTTATGATCCGAACACCGAATGTTTCAAGACAATTAGTGCCAATTCTCTTTTCTCTTAGAGCATTGTCTACTTCAATATATAGTTTATGATCCGAACACCGAATGTTTCAAGACAATTATTGCAAATTCTCTTTTCTCTAGGAGCATTGTCTACATCAATATATAGTTTATGATCCGAACACCGAAGTTTTGAAAATTATGTATTAAGGTTTAGGTATAAATCAAAAGTTAAATAATATTCCTAACTTAAAGGTGATTTAAATTGTATATGATAACGTTTTTCACTAGAATAAATTAAACCATTATGCTGATCTCGATGAAAAGCATCCTTAAGCTTTATTTTGAATTTCTGAAATAAACCTATTTATGTTTTCAATATCCGGTGAAATCTAGATGGATTCAAACCTGTAACTAAATGATAAATGTATGTCTTCTGTGGTCATATCAATCTTCTCACACAAAACAAACCATTGTTTTGAAAATAAATTGGGTGGCATTTGAATTAATCTACACCAGTACTTTTAGAAATCTAGCAAAATACTCGATGCATAAAGGGAATCAAACACATCGACCTACAACCATTTGATTTCAAGTGATTTTATAAACTCCAAGGAATAGTTAACAAGCGGAGATGTGAGTCTCTTCAAGAAAAGAGAGAACGAGGGGGTTTAGCACGGCAACAGTTTACTGACTTTGTGTGTGTCTCTTCAAGAATATATCTGTATCTCCATAGTTCTGCCCCGTAACATAATATTGGTTCTACCGTTGTACAACGAGGGGGTTTAGCACGGCAACAGTTTGCTGACTTTGTGTGTGTCTCTTCAAGAATATATCTGTATCTCCATATCTCTGCCCCGTAGCATAATATTGGTTCTACCGTTGTACAACGAGGGTGTTTAGCACGGCAACAGTTTACTGACTTTGTGTGTGTCTCTTCAAGAATATATCTGTATCTCCATAGTTCTGCCCCGTAACATAATATTGGTTCTACCGTTGTACAACGAGGAGGTTTAGCACGGCAACAGTTCATTGACTTGTTGTGTGTCTCTTCAAGAATACCTCTGTATCTCCAGAGCTCTGCCCCGTAACATAATATTGGTTCTACCGTTGTACAACGAGGAGGTTTAGCACGGCAACAGTTCATTGACTTTTTGTGTGTCTCTTCAAGAATACCTCTGTATCTCCATAGCTCTGCCCCGTAACATAATATTGGTTCTACCGTTGTACAACGAGGAGGTTTAGCACGGCAACAGTTTACTGACTCTGTGTGTCTCTTCAAGAATACCTCTGTATCTCCATAGCTCCACCCTGTTACATAATATTGGTTATTGGTTCTACCGTTGTATAACGAGGAGGTTTAGCACGGCAACAATTTACTGACTTTTTGTGTGTCTCTTCAAGAATATATCTGTATTTCCATAGCTCTGCCCCGTAACATAATATTGGTTATATCGTTGTATCAAATGTTTGAAAATAGCCCCTGTAATCCAAGGCTCCAAAACGAGGGGGTTTAGCCCTTTCCCTTATATATTCGCTTCCTGGCGCCTATGCAACAAACGACTTTTGATTTTTTTTTTACAAAAGTAGAAATTGCTGAAAACGAGCAATTTCTACGTTTGCCACAATGTTTTCAACTTTTTCAGTATTTATACCTTCATTTAAAGAGATTTTCTGTGTTTTTGTCTATATGTTTCTAAAGTCGTCTGCTGCAGGTTTTCTGTATGTAGGAAAGGGTTAACACGGCTACAGTTAACTGACTTTTTAGGTTTAATTGCTAGACATAAAAACGTTTTTCACCATTTCACTTTCGCGGAATATATTTGTAAAATGAAACTATCAGATGGGCTTACTAAAAATATACCATTTTTTCCTTTTTCTCAAAGGACCACCATTTCTAAACACAACTGCCATTATATATATTTTTTTAAATTTACGGATAAACCAACATTATTTGAAAAGTCTTCTGTTGCATTTAGTTGTCTCTGTAATAATGCGACTCCATCAGCTGGGCTTGCTAAATCAACTAAGAACATTACAGCTATAATATTAGGAATGTAAGTGATTGTGAAAATACCTGAGTTACATTTATTTCTAACAAGAGAACAAATGGCCAACTAATGGCGCTGTCACACTGTTGCGTATCGTACTAGCGTATGCCAGCGTATGACACATCACTCATACGCTGGTATACGCTGACATACGTTAGGGGTACGTTATGCATAGGTTTTATACGTTTCAAGCACGGTCGCATACGCTGGTATACGCTGACATACGTTAGGGGTACGTTAGGCATAGGTTTTATACGTTTCAAGCACGGTCGCATACGCTGGTATACGCTGACATACGTTAGGGGTACGTTAGGCATAGGTTTTATACGTTTCAAGCACGGTCGCATACGCTGGTATACGCTGACATACGCTAGGGGTACGTTAGGCATAGGTTTTATACGTTTCAAGCACGGTCGCATACGCAGGTATACGCTGACATACGTTAGGGGTACGTTAGGCATAGGTTTTATACGTTTCAAGCACGGTCGCATACGCTGGTATACGCTGACATACGCTACGGGTACGTTAGGCATAGGTTTTATACGTTTCAAGCACGGTCGCATACGCTGGTATACGCTGACATACGTTAGGGGTACGTTAGGCATATGTTTTATACGTTTCAAGCACGGTCGCATACGCTGGTATACGCTGACATTCGCTAGGGGTACGTTAGGCATAGGTTTTATACGTTTCAAGCACGATCGCATACGCTGGTATACGCTGACATACGTTAGGGGTACGTTAGGCATAGGTTTTATACGTTTCAAGCACGATCGCATACGCTGACATACGTTAGGGGTACGTTAGGCATAGGTTTTATACGTTTCAAGCACGGTCGCATACGCTGACATAAGCTAGGGGTACGTTAGGCATAGGTTTTATACGTTTCAAGCACGGTCGCATACGCTGGTATACGCTGACATACGCTAGGGGTACGTTAGGCATATGTTTTATACGTTTCAAGCACGGTCGCATACGCTGGTATACGCTGACATACGTTAGGAGTACGTTAGGCATAGGTTTTATACGTTTCAAGCACGGTCGCATACGCTGGTATACGCTGACATACGCTAGGGGTACGTTAGGCATATGTTTTATACGTTTCAAGCACGGTCGCATACGCTGGTATACGCTGACATACGCTAGGGGTACGTTAGGCATAGGTTTTATACGTTTCAAGCACGGTCGCATACGCTGGTATACGCTGACATACGTTAGGAGTACGTTAGGCATATGTTTTATACGTTTCAAGCACGGTCGCATACGCTGGTATAGGCTGACATACGTTAGGGGTACGTTAGGCATAGGTTTTATACGTTTCAAGCACGGTCGCATACGCTGGTATACGCTGACATACGTTAGGGGTACGTTAGGCATAGGTTTTATACGTTTCAAGCACGGTCGCATACGCTGGTATACGCTGACATACGCTAGGGGTACGTTAGGCATATGTTTTATACGTTTCAAGCACGGTCGCATACGCTGGTATACGCTGACATACGTTAGGGGTACGTTAGGCATAGGTTTTATACGTTTCAAGCACGGTCGCATACGCTGGTATACGCTGACATACGTTAGGGGTACGTTAGGCATAGGTTTTATACGTTTCAAGCACGGTCGCATACGCTGGTATACGCTGACATTCGCTAGGGGTACGTTAGGCATAGGTTTTATACGTTTCAAGCACGGTCGCATACGCTGGTATACGCTGACATTCGCTAGGGGTACGTTAGGCATAGGTTTTATACGTTTCAAGCACGGTCGCATACGCTGGTATACGCTGACATTCGCTAGGGGTACGTTAGGCATAGGTTTTATACGTTTCAAGCACGGTCGCATACGCTGGTATACGCTGACATACGCCAGGGGTACGTTAGGCATAGGTTGTATACGTTTCAAGCACGGTCGCATACGCTGGCATACGCTGGCATACGGCGAGGCAGATTTTTTTTTTAAACATGCCTAAAATATGTGTGCGTATTCGGACGTATGGTTTATACGCAAAGCAGACGCAATGCATACGCTGAAAACGCTCAAGTTACGCTAAAGGTACGTTACTCATAGGTCGAGTATGCTGGTCATTCGCTGGCATGAAGGTGTAGCGTACAGCTAGCGTACTGATGGCGCATGAGTAACGTAGTTCTAACGTATATTTGACGTATTTGCAACGTATATAGACATCTTGGCGTATGTCTGACGATTGAGTAACGTATACATTACGTACAACTAGCGTATGATTGGCGTATGGCAAGCGTATCCGCTGCCTATGGTCAGCGTTTTGATAAAGTGTATATAGAGGATCCCATTTCTAGATCTTCTACAGTTCTTCGTGAACTTAGATGGGCACTTTGTCACGTGATAGCGGTACGCTAGACATGCGCAGTTCATACGCTACTCATTCGCCAGCCATACGCAGACTACGCTGGGAATACGCTGGACATACGCTGGCGATACGCTGGCGATACGCTGGCGATACGCTACTCATAGGTTCAATACAGTAAGTATACAAACAATTCTGTATTTTCAAGGGTTTTTTGTGCGTATGAAAATAAATGTCTACATACGCAATAGTGTGACAGGGCCATTAAATCGCATCGACGGGTATATACACGTGTTCGAACAAGGGAAGTAACTAGTACGGGAATCTTAAACTTTTACGCAAGAGTTATAACTCTTGTAAATACAGAAAAGAAAGGGCAAACGAACGTCCTGAATCATCTGATGGATTTTTACAAATCTTACGTTACAGATAGTGTTGGGGAGGGTTTGTCCCGTTTTTCGCTAAGCCATACTTCCGGTAATGGTCGCTTGAAGATCCGGTTGGATTCTCAGTAGTATCATACCAAAGACTTTGACAGATGGCAGTTATAGTGGCTTCCCTCTTCCGCGCTTTGGGTTGCGCTGACTGGTATACGTGTGTGTGGATAAATATAACTGCGGTGACTGGTACACGTGTGTGTGTGTGGATAAATATAACTGCGGTGACTGGCACACGTGTGTGTGGATAAATATAACTGCGGTGACTGGTACACGTGTATGTGGATAAGTATAACTGCGGTGACTGGTACACGTGTGTGTGTGGATAATTATAACTGCGGTGACTGGTACACGTGTGTGTGTGGATAAATATAACTGCGGTGACTGGTACACGTGTGTGTCTGTGTGTGGATAAGTATAACTGCGGTGACTGGTACACGTGTGTGTGGATAAATATAACTGCGGTGATTGGTACACGTGTGTGTGGATAAGTATAACTGCGGTGACTGGTACACGTGTGTGTGGATAAATATAACTGCGGTGATTGGTACACGTGTGTGTGTTGATAAGTATAACTGCGGTGACTGGTACACGTGTGTGTGGATAAATATAACTGCGGTGACTGGTACACGTGTGTGTGTGTGGATAAATATAACTGCGGGGACTGGTACACGTGTGTGTGTGTGGATAAATATAACTGCGGTGACTGGTACACCTGTGTGTGTGGATAAATATAACTGCGGTCCCTGGTACACGTGTGTGTGTGGATAAATATAACTGCGGGGACTGGTACACGTGTGTGTGTGGATAAATATAACTGCGGTGACTGGTACACCTGTGTGTGTGGATAAATATAACTGCGGTCCCTGGTACACGTGTGTGTGTGGATAAATATAACTGCGGGGACTGGTACACGTGTGTGTGTGGATAAATATAACTGCGGTGACTGGTACACGTGTGTGTGTGGATAAATATAACTGCGGTGACTGGTACACGTGTGTGTGTGGATAAATATAACTGCGGTGACTGGTACACGTGTGTGTGGATAAGTATAACTGCGGTGCCTGTTACACGTGTGTGTGGATAAATATAACTGCGGTGACTGGAACACGTGTGTGTGGATAAATATAACTGTGCTGACTGGTACACGTGTGTGTGGATAAATATAACTGCGGTGACTTGTACACGTGTGTGGGATAAAAGATAACTGCGGTGATTGGTACACGTGTGTGTGGATAAATATAACTGCGGTGACTGGTACACGTGTGTGGGAATACATATAACTGCGGTGACTGGCACACGTGTGTGTGGATAAATATAACTGCGGGGACTGGTACACGTGTGTGTGTGGATAAATATAACTGCGGTGACTGGTACACCTGTGTGTGTGGATAAATATAACTGCGGTGACTGGTACACGTGTGTGTGTGGATAAATATAACTGCGGGGACTGGTACACGTGTGTGTGTGTGGATAAATATAACTGCGGGGACTGGTACACGTGTGTGTGTGGATAAATATAACTGCGGTGACTGGTACACCTGTGTGTGTGGATAAATATAACTGCGGTCCCTGGTACACGTGTGTGTGTGGATAAATATAACTGCGGGGACTGGTACACGTGTGTGTGTGGATAAATATAACTGCTGTGACTGGTACACGTGTGTGTGTGGATAAATATAACTGCGGTGACTGGTACACGTGTGTGTGTGGATAAATATAACTGCGGTGACTGGTACACGTGTGTGTGGATAAGTATAACTGCGGTGACTGGTACACGTGTGTGTGGATAAATATAACTGCGGTGACTGGAACACGTGTGTGTGGATAAATATAACTGTGCTGACTGGTACACGTGTGTGTGGATAAATATAACTGCGGTGACTTGTACACGTGTGTGGGAATAAAGATAACTGCGGTGATTGGTACACGTGTGTGTGGATAAATATAACTGCGGTGACTGGCACACGTGTGTGTGGATAAATATAACTGCGATGACTGGTACACGTGTGTGTGGATAAATATAACTGCGGTGACTGGTACACGTGTGTGGGGATAAATATAAATGCGGTGACTGGTATACGTGTGTGTGGATAAATATAACTGCGATGACTGGTACACGTGTGTGTGGATAAATATAACTGCGGTAACTGGTACACGTGTGTAGGGATAAATATAACTGCGGTGACTTGTACACGTGTGTGGGAATAAAGATAACTGCGGTGATTGGTACACGTGTGTGGGAATAGATATAACTGCGGTGACTGGCACACGTGTGTGTGGATAAATATAACTGCGATGACTGGTACACGTGTGTGTGGATAAATATAACTGCGGTGACTGGTACACGTGTGTGGGGATATATATAAATGCGGTGACTGGTATACGTGTGTGTGGATAAATATAACTGCGATGACTGGTACACGTGTGTGTGGATAAATATAACTGCGGTAACTGGTACACGTGTGTAGGGATAAATATAACTGCGGTGACTGGTACACGTGTGTGTGGATAAATATAACTGCGATGACTGGTACACGTGTGTGTGGATAAATATAACTGCGGTAACTGGTACACGTGAGTGAGGATAAATATAACTGCGGTGACTGGTACACGTGTTAGTGGATAAATATAACTGCGGTGACTGGTACACGTGTGTGTAGGGATAAATATAACTGCGGTGACTGGTACACGTGTGTGTGTGGATAAATATAACTGCGCTGACTGGTACACGTGTGTGTGTGGATAAATATAACTGCGGTGACTGGCACACACGTGTGTGTGGATAAATATAACTGCGGTGACTGGTACACACGTGTGTGGGGATAAATATAACTGCGGTGACTGGTACACGTGTGTGTGTGGATAAATATAACTGCGGTGATTGGTACACGTGTGTGGGGATAAATATAACTGCGGTGACTGGTACACGTGTGTGTGGATAAATATAACTGCGGTGACTGATACACGTGTGTGGGGATAAATGTAACTGTGCTGACTGGTACACTTGTGTGTGTGTATATATATCTACTTGCTTAAATGGTTATCTACATAGACAACCTGATATAACTGAATCACGGTTGAAAGTGACTTAAAACACCATCCATTTCAATTTCATTCAATAATTGCGCTTTCATTTATGGGGGCTTTGAACAAAAAAATAACTAAATGGTTCCAGAGCTGTCTGCTGTATGTTTGTTGTATGTGGAAAAGTGTTATAGAAACATGGGCATTAGTAGCACTACTATTAAATATTTGTGTCCGAAGATGCTTCTTTTACATGTAGGCGGACGGAAAAGGCCCACCGTCGGCTTCAGTGTTCGCAAACAAATCCAATGCTTCATTCCGCTATAAGCGATTAAGTTTTATTTATTTTCTGTATCAAATTGCAAGCAACAGTCTATTGGTGACATATCAGATACTAGGTATAAGGCATGTCCCGGTGGTCCGTTATTTAACATGCTGAACCGTCAATGCAGAGGTCAGGGGTTCAAATCCCGGTCCAGGTTTTGGGACTAAATGAGGTGTTTTAGATGTACCCAACCCTACTAAGGTAATGTACGCGTCCTTTCCAGCGAAAAGGGATCTCGTGTGTACATCGGTGCTACACACTGCGTGTATCGCACCCGGATTCCCATGTTCTATATAGCCCAGCCCCGGTAGTTCAGTAGGTAAAAGGGATCTCGTGTGTACATCGGTGTTACACACTGAGTGTATTACACCCGGATTCCCATGTTCTCTATAGCCGAGCCCGGGTAGTTCAGTAGGTAAAAGGGATCTCGTGTGTACATTGGTGTTACATACTGAGTGTATCTCACCCGGATTCCCATGTTCTCTATAGCCGAGCCCCGGTAGTTCAGTAGTAAAAGGGATCTCGTGTGTACATCGGTGTTACACACTGAGTGTATCTCACCCGTATTCCCATGTTCTCTATAGCCGAGCCCAGGTAGTTCAGTAGGTAAAAGGGATCTCGTGTGTACATCGGTGTTACACACTGAGTGTATCGCACCCGGATTCCCATGTTCTCTATAGCCGAGCCCAGGTAGTTCAGTAGGTAAAAGGGATCTTGTGTGTACATCGGCGTTACACACTGAGTGTATTACACCCAGATTCCCATGTTCTCTATAGCCGAGCCCCGGTAGTTCAGTAGGTAAAAGGGATCTCGTGTGTACATCGGTGTTACACACTGGGTGTATTACACCCGGATTCCCATGTTCTCTATAGCCGAGCCCCGGTAGTTCAGTAGGTAAAAGGGATATCGTGTGTACATTGTTGTTAAACACTGAGTGTATCGCACACGGATTCCCATGTTCTCTATGGCCGAGCCCCGGTAGTTCAGTAGGTAAAAGGGATCTCGTGTGTACATCGGTGTTAAACACTGAGTGTATTGCACCCGGATTCCCATGTTCTCTATAGCCGAGCCCCGGTAGTTCAGCAGGTAAAAGGGATCTCGTGTGTACATCGGTGTTACACACTGAGTGTATTACACCCGGATTCCCATGTTCTCTAAAGCCGAGCCCCGGTAGTTCAGCAGGTAAAAGGGATCTCGTGTGTACATCGGTGTTACACACTGACTGTATCACACCCGGATTCCAATGTTCTCTATAGTCGAGCCCAGGTAGTTTAGTAGGTAAAAGGTATCTCGTGTGTACATCGGTGTTACACACTGAGTGTTTCGTTCCCGGATTCCCATGTTCTCTATAGCCGAGCCCCGGTAGTTCAGTAGGTAACAACTCGGATTTCCATGTTCTCTATAGCCGAGTCCCGGTAGTTCAGTAGGTAAAAGGGATTTCGTGTGTACATCGGGGCTACACACTCAGTGTATCGCAACCGGATTCTCATGTTCTCTACAGCCGAGCCCCGGTAGTTCAGTAGGTAACAACGACGGCTGTCAATCCCCCATCTCTCTGACAAAATGCTTTCTGACGTTTGACAAACGTCAGGTGACAAGCGTCATTCGTCTTCCACCAACAGGCTAACAGTCTATGTTGAAAAGCAGCCGGTTGCTTGGCAATACTGTTGTATGGAGTACTGATGTGAGAAAGACTGGAAAAACATGTGCAGGTGAACTGGCCGCCGTGATAGATATGACTGAAACATTGTTGAAAAAGGCGTTAAGCCCCAATTAATCAATCAACCTGGTCTCTTAACCTGATTTTCACCTGTCAGATGCGCGTACATAGTGTTCTATATCCGTCCATCTATCTTGCTTGATTAGTAAACCTTCTTCAATAAAGAAATTATTAATAAATAAAATAAACATAAAATAAATTCGTCCGCCTCGGGTGCGGGAGGTACGGTGAGTTCGATCCCCGACCTGGTCATAGACTTACACAATGGTATTCATGGCTTCTTGGCGCTCAGGGTTGTGGGGTTAGCATTACATACCATAGACCTACACAATGGTATTCATGGCTTCTTGGCGCTCAGGGTTGCGGGATTAGCATTACATACCATAGACATACACAATGGTATTCAAGGCTTCTTGGCGCTCAAGGTTGCAGGGTTAGTGTTACATAACAAAGACTTACACAATGGTATTCATGGCTTCTTGGTGCTCAAGGTTGCAGGGTTAGCGTTACATAACAAAGACTTACACAATGGTATTAATGGCATCTTGGCGCTCAAGGTTGCAGGGTTAGCGTTACATAACACAGACTTACACAATGGTATTCAAGGCTTCTTGGCGCTCAAGGTTGCAGGGTCAGCGTTACATAACAAAGACTTACACAATGGTATTAATGGCATCTTGGCGCTCAAGGTTGCAGGGTTAGCGTTACATAACAAAGACTTACACAATGGTATTCAAGGCTTCTTGGCGCTCAAGGTTGCAGGGTTAGCGTTACATAACAAAGACTTACACAATGGTATTCATGGCTTCTTGGCGCTCAAGGTTGCAGGGTTAGCGTTACATAACAAAGACTTACACAATGGTATTCATGGCTTCTTGGCGCTCAAGGTTGCAGGGTTAGCGTTACATAACAAAGACTTACACAATGGTATTCATGGCTTCTTGGCGCTCAGGGTTGTGGGGTTAGCGTTACATAACAAAGACTTACACAATGGTATTCATGGCTTCTTGGCGCTTAGAGTTGCGGGGTTAGCGTTACATAACAAAGACTTACATAATGGTATTAATGGCTTCTTGGCGCTTAGAGTTGCGGGATTAGCGTTACATACCATAGACTTACACAATGGTATTAATGGCTTCTTGGCGCTCAGGGTTGCAGGGTTAGCGTTACATAACAAAGACTTACACAAAGGTATTCATGGCTTCTTGGCGCTCAGGGTTGTGGGGTTAGCGTTACATAACAAAGACTTACACAATGGTATTCATGGCTTCTTGGCGCTCACGGTTGCTGGGTTAGCGTTACCTAACAAAGACTTACACAATGGTATTAATGGCTTCTTGGTGCTCAAGGTTGCAGGGTTAGCATTACATACCATAGACTTACACAATGGTATTAATGACTTCTTGGTGCTCAAGGTTGCAGGGTTAGCGTTACATAACAAAGACTTACACAATGGTATTAATGGCATCTTGGTGCTCAGGGTTGCGGGGTTTAGCGTTACATACCATAGACTTACACAATGGTATTCATGGCTTCTTGGTGCTCAAGGTTGCTGGGTTAGCGTTACCTAACAAAGACTTACACAATGGTATTCATGGCTTCTTGGCGTTCAGGGTTGTGGGGTTAGCGTTACATAACAAAGACTTACACAATGGTATTCATGGCTTCTTGGCGTTCAGGGTTGTGGGGTTAGCGTTACCTAACAAAGACTTACACAATGGTATTCATGGCTTCTTGGCGTTCAGGGTTGTGGGGTTAGCGTTACATCACAAAGACTTACACAATGGTATTCATGGCTTCTTGGCGTTCAGGGTTGTGGGGTTAGCGTTACATAACAAAGACTTACACACTGGTATTCATGACTACTTGGCGTTCAGGGTTGTGGGGTTAGCGTTACGACTGACTGGCTGGTGTCAGGATAAATGTATCAGCAGCACTGGTAAAATTACCCAGGAAACGCCTTGAAATAACTGAAACATTGTTGAAAGCGGCGTAAAACAACTAATACTCAGTCAATAAATCCAAGGAAACGTCATACATACTTAGGCACAAGTTTAACCCATTGGTGGAAGATGCATGACGTGTGTAACAAATCATTTAACCTTCTATCACCTACAACAAATACTCAGTCAATAAATCCAAGGAAACGTCATACATACTTAGGCACAAGTGTAACCCATTGGTGGAAGACGCATGACATTTGTAACAAATCATTTAACCTTCTATCACCTACAACAAATACTCAGTCAATAAATCCAAGGAAACGTCATACACACTTAGGCACAAGTTTAACCCATTGGTGGAAGGTGCATGACGTTTGTAACAAATCATTTAACCTTTTCCCACCTACAACAAATACTCAGTCAATAAATCCAAGGAAACGTCATACACACTTAGGCACAAGTTTAACCCATTGGTGGAAGGTGCATGACGTTTGTAACAAATCATTTAACCTTTTCCCACCTACAACAAATACTCAGTCAATAAATCCAAGGAAACGTCATACACACTTAGGCACAAGTTTAACCCATTGGTGGAAGATGCATGACGTTTGTAACAAATCATTTAACCTTTTCCAACCTACAACAAATACTCAGTCAGTCAATCCAAGGAAACGTCATACATACTTGTGTACAAGTTTAACCCATTGGTGGAAGATGCATGACGTTTGTAACAAATCATTTAACCTTTTCCAACCTACAACAAATACTCAGTCAATCAATCCACGGAAACGTCATACACACTTAGGCACAAGTTTAACCCATTGGTGGAAGATGCATGACGTTTGTAACAAATAATTTAACCTGCTATCGCCTATAACAAATCTGCAGCAGACGACTTCATGAACAGCTATTCAATAACATGATAATACTCTGTAAACGAAAGTACAATATTTAAATAAAGCTGAAAGCATTGTGATAACAGGAGACATTGCCCGCTATAAGCTTTCTAGCTTTTGATAGTTATCATATTGTGGCTAAAAGGGAGTTTCATACCTGTGTATATATAATGTCGATATTATCCAATATCCTAAAAAGTTGGAATATGAGATATCTGGTGTCATCACCTTCAACAGACAATATGAATATGGAATGATGAAATGAATGCGAGTGTTATTGACGCCAAATAACGTCGAAATGACGTCTTTAAATCGACCTATTCTTAGGGGTCGTACGTGTTCATTCAAAGGGTATTTCTCCGAATTGTGAAAACCGATTTTCAATATTTAACTGTCCTTTATTAAGTGAATAGTTGCTCTTTTGATAATAATATTTTTAAACACTATTTCAGTTACCTCACGGCGACTGAACGCTTTCATGAGATGTAACTTAAACATAATTCCTATTGGTGATCATGTCCTTAAGATGAATGGTTTTCACATGTGAATTTTGTAACATATCGACTAATAATCAATGGCAACAAACAGATTATTCTAGTTCATAGTCCGATTTTAATTACTTACAGATTATAGTTACAAAAAAAGAAAGAGAAAAAAAGAAAATCAAAGAAACCACAATTATGATAATGATAATAATAAACTGTATCGCATAAAACATACATACATGTTTAAAGCAACATATACAGTTGAACACAAATTGATATGGAACATCTAAATGAATGGACTGCTGCCACCAATGAAGGATAACTCCGTCAACATTATTTCGCATGGTAAATATAGTGAGCTCCCTTTGGGCATTCCGACTCTTGCCTCACATCACACAACCCGGCACACACTATCTTAGCGTTGTAATGGTTACCTTAGCAAACACTATCTTAGCGTTGTAATGGTTACCTTAGCAAACACTATCTTAGCGTTGTAATGGTTACCTTTAGCGGGATGTCCGTGTTCGATCCCCGATCGGGTTGTACAAACTACTTTAGCCCTTCCTATATGCAGACGCTTTCTGACACATCTGCAACTGACAACGTTTGAAAACATTGTAGCAAAAGGAGAAATTGCTTATAAGGAGCAATTAATACTTTTGACACAGAGTTTTCAGCTCTCCAATTTAAGCGGTTTTCCATAAAAAAAAATCAGAGATGATTTCAATGTCGTCTGCGGAAGATTTGATGTATGAGAGAAAATGTGGGAAATGTGGTTAAATACGGTGGTGTCGGTAGTTGTTACGCTGTTCGGCATGCGGGGTTTCGATGGTACGCGTGATTTGACTGAAATACAGTTGACGGTTGCACACCATTAAGCCTTTCCCACATACAAACTACCTACAGCAGACGACTTTGAAAACATTTTGCATTTTTACCAGTTATGGACAATTTTTTATGAAAGCATAGTTGAAAACATTTTTGCAAAAGGAGAAATACTTCAAAATGAAAAATATCTCCTTTTGTCATAATGCTTTAAAAAGTCATATGCTGCAGAGGCATCAGGAAACAAAGACATATGGGAAAGGGTGATTCCATCCAAACGAAAGTCACTTCTTGCAACCCGACATAACTCGACTCAAATACGGGAATTGCCTTTTAGCCGAGTTGACCCGATTATCCATTCGTATTAAAATCGAATGTTCGGTAATATCCGGTCAATTCGTTAAACTCCGTCGATGTTACAATCCAATTTAAGTGATGTCATGTTATCAATTTATTTTAAAGAGGGGTGACTTTCGGCGTCATCGTAAATTATTTTGGAAACCATGATAATCACTACAGTTTGGCAAGAATGCCTGTCAAACAAAACATCGGGATGCATTGGTTGTTGCTAGTTTACGTAAATAATGTAAAGGATTAAAGTGTGATAGTCCATGCATTGGTTGTTGCTAGTTTACGTAAATAATGTAAAGGTTTAAAGTGTGATAGTCCATGCATTGGTTGTTACTAGTTTACGTAAATAATGTAAAGGTTTAAAGTGTGATAGTCCATGCATTGGTTGTTGCTAGTTTACGTAAATAATGTAAAGGTTTAAAGTGTGATAGTCCATGCATTGGTTGTTACTAGTTTACGTAAATAATGTAAAGGTTTAAAGTGTGATAGTCCATGCATTGGTTATTGCTAGTTTACGTAAATAATGTAAAGGTTTAAAGTGTGATAGTCCATGCATTGGTTGTTACTAGTTTACGTAAATAATGTAAAGGTTTAAAGTGTGATAGTCCATGCATTGGTTGTTGCTAGTTTACGTAAATAATGTAAAGGATTAAAGTGTGATAGTCCATGCATTGGTTGTTGCTAGTTTACGTAAATAATGTAAAGGATTAAAGTGTGATAGTCCATGCATTGGTTGTTACTAGTTTACGTAAATAATGTAAAGGATTAAAGTGTGATAGTCCATGCATTGGTTGTTACTAGTTTACGTAAATAATGTAAAGGATTAAAGTGTGATAGTCCATGCATTGGTTGTTGCTAGTTTACGTAAATAATGTAAAGGATTAAAGTGTGATAGTCCATATACAAATGAGCCGTTCCAAAAACAAAAAAACAGAACTTAAAGTGTCGACCCGGTTCAGCCTTAGCATGCCACACACTTTTCGCCGCCTGTGGATTTTCTGTTTCAGGATTCATTACTCTATACATCTATTCCCCCTCCCCCTCTGCGTAATGTGTCGACCCTGATCAGTCTGCGCTGATACATTGCGCACATGCTATTTGTCTTAACCCTTAACCTTACTGTATGCGACATTATCCCTTTCCTACTCGCTTTTGAAAACATTGTGGCAAAAGGAGAAGTTGCTCATAATGATCAATTTCTCATTTTGGCACAATGTTTTCAATTCTACAAATGATCATACTTGCATTAATTTTATAGAATTTTTCCATATTTTTGCACGGTGTTTTTAAAGCCCTCTAATGCATTTATAAAATGTCAATTTCATTTATAAAATATTCTTTCATTTATAAAATGTTTCTATATTTTTCAACTTAATGTTTCCAAAGTCATCTGCTGCAGATTTGGTGTATACTTATGGGAAAGAGATTTACAAATATTAGTGAACGATGCAAACTAAGCTTCATCTGTATTTAGTTTGTGTGACATACAAACCAGTGTTCAGTAAATACGAGTACATAGATGCACTTAGATGTCAACCGCCTAGATGGTGTAGTGGTAGAGTGTCCGCATCGGGTGAGGGTGATTGCGGCTTCGATCCCCGGCTAGGTCATACCAAAGACTATAAAAATGGTAGTAATGGCAACCCCGCCTGGCGCTCAGCGTTGTGGGGTCAGCATTATGACTGACTGGCTGATGTCAGGATAAATGGACCGGTAGTACTGGTAACTTTCCTATAAAATAACTTAACAATTGTTGAAAGCGGCGTAAAACTCAAATAAAGGCTACGGAATGTGTCATGCTTGATTTACTTTGATAACGACATCCGATAACGTCAATATATGTAGACCTAACGGACGTGGGCTCGAAGCAAGGAAACAAACGGCCATTCATTTTTTTCCGATTAATAAACCACATGCGTTATTCGTCTTTGGTCAGTATAATGGAAGTCTATGTGGAAATGTTTTCTAGTTGCATAGGGAGAATGCTGAGCGAGAGGGCCAATAATCATGTGAGTAGGATAACTGACACTCGTACTAGAACATGTATATTGCTAAAATCGATGTGAAACTATCAATTCACTCCATTTCCATTTGTATGATGCCAAACAATATATGCTGCAAGACAAACTGTATACTTATAGAGCCATTTTGACATGCGTTATTCGTCTTTAGCCAATATAATGGAAGTATATGTGGGAAAGTTGACAGTTGCATAGGAAGAATGCTGTGCGAGAGGGTCAATAAGCTTGTGAGTAGGATAACTGACACACGCACTAGAACATGTATATTGCTAAATTCGACGTGAAACTATCAATTCACTACATTTCCATTTGTATGATGCCAACACAGATATGCTGCAAGACCAACTGTCGCTGGGCGCGGCCTGGCGTTTTAAAACTGCAAGTTGACAATTTTCTTTTACGTGATGAAATCAGTACAGTTAGTATCCACATTGTTACGTTGTTATTTATTACTTCACATCAGTATGTTAAAAGACAGAACTATTTTACTAATGATGACGCATCGACCAATTTCCCCCTATTCCAGTTTAATTATTACATAATTATCATAAGATTTATCGGTGTATATAACTAAAGACATTATATTGTGATTTTCAACATTGTGGACTCTGCGTAAAGTATCGACCCGGATCAGCCTAAGCATGCCGCGCAAGCTAATCCGGGCTGAAACTTTTTGCCTCCTGTTGATTTTCTGTTTCAAGAATCATTATTCTATACCTCTATCCCCCTGAGACGGAATGTGTCGGCCCGGATCAGTCTGCGCGGACTTCGCAGGCTGATCTAGGTTGATACATTACGCAGAGGCCATAATGTTGGTTTACTTGCGGGACGAGCCCGGCCGGGTAGCTCAATTGGTAGCGTATCTGACTCGTGATCTGGAGGTCACGGGTTCGATACCCGGTTGCGGCGACATTCTTTCGGGCGATTTTTCCATCGCCTCTCACCTCTGATCTATGTGAGAAAGTAGTCAGTGGCTTCGAAAGAATGTTGTGTAAGTACTGGTGTAGTTAAGCCAGGAAAACATGGGTAGGTGCACTGACCGCCGTGATATGACCAAAGCTGTTGGAAGCGGCGTTAAACTCCAAACAAACAAACAAACAAACAAACTTGCGGGACGGCTCATATACCGAGTGCTTATGTCGACAGTCAAATCATTCACGCAGCGAAATTAATTCTTTGCATATAATGTTACAGCACTATTGTGTTGAATTGAACATAATTGATTTATCTAGATTGTTTTTGAAATGTTTCACATGTTGAATTATATCTATAACGTACACAGATAAATAACCTTTAACTTGTTAATTTAAGTTGGTACGGTTTTTTACGCCTGCTACATCCCTTTAACAGTGATATCACGGCATTTTCTGGGTAAGTTACACCAGTTCCACTGATCCGTCAGTTATAACAAAAACGAGTCAGTCTTTTAAATGACCCGACCTGGGATCGAACCTGCGACATACCGCACCCGAGGCGGACGCTCAACCACTACAACAACGAGGCAGTATGTTGATGTAATTCTCCGTCCAAATCGAGGTAAACTTTAAAAAGGCTTCCCATAAAAAAACCTGTCGAGAATCAAAGTTTCGAGCAACGAATGTTTGGATACTCAAACCTAGAATAATCCTTTCCAACCCACAGACGCGTTTGACTCATTTGAAGCAGATGTCTTTTGACAATATTGTGACAAAAGACAATATACATGTAGCTCATAATGAAACTCTTTTCCTTTGTCTATTATGTTTTCAACTCGATTCAATGTTTATACTTTGATTTATAAAGAATTTCCAAATTGTTGCAGAGACGTTGTAAAAGTCGTCCGCTGCAGATGGGTTGTATGTGGTAAAGGGAAAACTACATACGACGTGTCAACAGTATGGCTTTGTTATCAACGACACTCTTTAACCCTTTCCCATAAATAACTAATCTGCAGTAGACGACCTTGTAAACATCTAGGCTCCAATAGGAAATATCTCTATAATTAGTTGTAAAATTATAGAAAAGTGTTGAATAAATTGTGACAAAAGGAGAAAGTGCTCATCATGAGCAATTTTGACTTTTGTCATAATGTTGTCAAAAGACGACTGCTGCAATAACGTCAAAATACATCTGTATGTGGGCAAGGATTAAGTCAGTTTATTTTGTTTCGATCTATAATTAATTAATCTCTAAAAATAGGCCGTCCATTTGTAGGAATCTGTCCTTTGCGGTTTCATAACAGATGGGTTCTGTAACGAGACGTTGCCCGCGGAGGAATACAATTTGGACACATCCGTGTTATCGTATTGCACCACGTGACAATACTCATGTCACGAGACGTTGCCCGCGAAGGAATACAATTTGGACACATCCGTGTTATCGTATTACACCACGTGACAGTACTCATGTCACGAGACGTTTCCCGCGGAGGAATACAATCTGGACACATCCGTGTTATCGTATTACACCACGTGACAGTTGTCATGTCACGAGACGTTTCCCGCGGAGGAATACAATCTGGACACATCCGTGTTATCGTATTACACCACGTGACAGTATTCATGTCACGAGACGTTGCCCGCGAAGGAATCCAATCTGGAACAATCCGTGTTATCGTATTACACCACGTCCCTTAAAAACAACAACATTCAGATGTTTAGATAATGTTGGTTTTACGCGCGGGACGGCTCGTTTGTCTAGTCGGAATATTTAAAAAAAAAATCTCTTTATATCATGTAGGTGCTTGTACGACTGGATGTCAAACAATAAAGAGCCTGATCAGACTGCACGGCGGGAGGGTACAGTTGTCTGATTTGGATCGTTGATTGTATTAATATCCAGACGGTAGGTGTTTGGTATGATGTGCATCATATCATCGTCCTATTATCCTCAGAGTAGCTTTCATTTTATCTGTAATTGAGTAATGGTTATATAATTAAGGCTATTAATGATTATCAAACCAATGTTAACGTTCGCAAGGTTAAAGAGGTAAGCACGTTACGAAGTACATTTATCTGAGGCATGCCCAGCGAAAGGGAAAGCTTACGGCAAAATGGAAATGATTTTTGCAATTAAACCTGCTGTGTCACACTTCCTTGTGTATTTACCCTTTCACACATACAAAAAACCTACAGCAGACGAATTTTAAACGTCAGGCAAAAAATGTGAAAACTCCCCATAAATGACAGTTTTATTATTAAAAAGAGATGAAAACATTGTGGCAAAAGTTGTCTATTTTAGATGCGTCAGAATGCGTCTGTAAGAAGGATAAGGTTATGACACCTTTTATAAGCGACGCATACATATGAGCCGTTCCGCGAGAAAACCAGCATTGTGGACTCTGCGTAAAGTATCGACCCTGATCAGCCTAAGCATGCCGCGCAGGCTAATCCGGGCAGACACTGTTCGCCTCCTGTTTCAGTAATCATTACTCTATACGTATATCCCCCCTGAGACGGAAGGTGTCAGTCCGGATTAGCCTGCGCGGGCTACGCAGGCTGCTGTGGGTCTACACATTACGTAGAGGCCATAATGTTGGTGTTCTCGTAATTCGGCTCATATGATAAGAATTGATGAATTTTCATGTAATCACGTTGTCGAACAGTCTAGGAGAATCCTTCTTCATCATTGATACAAAGGACACTGGAACCATAGTAACAAACTGATGTAATACTAAAATTTGACTTTTTTAACAATTTCTTTTTTGTTTTAGCCCTTTCGATACTCGTAGGCTAACTGTGGTTCTTACTGTATACTATTGTAAGGCTGACTGCCAGTATGGTAAGGATTAAGGAAAAATCTTTTTATTTTTCTTCATTTTAATATAACTGTGAGAGCTGAAAAGGGAAATTCTCTCTATTTTTTCTCACATCTTATTTATACATCAATGTGTTTCTCTGGTGCAAGTGACACAGGATGCCTGACTCATTTTATCCTGAGCATGTATTGAAAGCAGTCTGTATGAATGACGTCATTAACGGTGCGCAAATAAGGTCCAAATGTGACACAGAGTGCGTCCTGAATTACATTACAGAAATGCTGTAAGCCCAAACCATCAATCACATTACAACTTTTAACTTGCATTTACCCGCGTGTTCTATGTGTTAGTAACCGAGCCCCGGTAGCTCAGTCGGTAGCGACGCGAGCTGTCAATCAAGTGGTTGTGAGTTCGAACCCCAGCTCGACCAACATTCTTTCCAACGTTTGACAAAAGTCACAATGACAAGCGTCATTCGTCTTTAGCCAATAGGCTAACAGTATATTTGGAAAAGCAGCCACTTGCTTGGAAAGTACATGGTGTGGGCTACTGGTGTGAGCAGACCAGGAAACATCTGAGTTGGTAAACTGGCCGCCGTGATATGACTGACAAATGGTTGAAAACGGCGTTAAACCCCAATCAATCAATACTATTACATCGGTGTGTTTACTCTGCCTGATTCATAAATCCATTAACTCGTATTGAAGGCAGTCTGCATGCATCAGAATGACGTAATTAACGTTGCGCAAATGTGACACAGAGTGCTTTCTGAATAACATTACAGAAATGTTGTTAGCCCAAACCATCAATCAGGTTACATCTTTTAACTTACACTTGTCCGAGTACTCCGTGTGTATGGTAACTCTACATACAACCCCCAGACCATTGATGTCTATATATAACAATGTTAAATAGACTTCAGAACAAAAGAAGAACATGTTGCTTTACACTTAAGAGTTGTTTATTTGATAAAAAACGGTAATAACTATACATCACGTGCTCGTTCGTTAAACATAATTGAATGAAGGAAAGTCCGGGTTTTTACCAACGTATAATGAATGGGGCACCCACATCGTTTCAAACTTCAACGAACTCGGTCACAGTTTAACGGTAATGATAAAATAGTTAACGGTTTAACACGGAAATACTGAAATAGGTGACAGTTAACTAGAAATAATAAAACAGTTAACAGTTAAAACCGGAAATACCGAAATAGGTGACAGTTAACTAGAAATAATAGAATAGTTAACGGTTTAACACGGAAATACTGAAATAGGTGACAGTTAACTAGAAATAATAGAATATTTAAAGGTTTAACACGGAAATACTGAAATAGGTGACAGTTAACTAAAATTAATAAAATAGTTAACAATTTAAACGCAAATTCCGAAAAACATGTAGGTGACAGTGAGCTAGAATTAATAATATCTGTAGAAGTTAAATTTAAATAATGAAAACAGGAAGAATTACATGGAAATAATGAAATCGGTAAATGTAACTCGGAAAATTATGAAACCAGTTACATGTACGATTACAAGGAAATAATGAAATTGGTAACGATTACACAGATATAATGAAATGTGTAACAGGTTAAACAGAAATAATGAAATCGGTAACGGTTAAATGGAAATAATGCAACCAGTAACAATGTAACGGAAGTAATGAAACTAGTAACAATAAAACTGATATAATGAAATTAGTAACGTTTTAACAGATATAATGAAATTGATAACGATTATACAGATATAATGAAATATGTAACAGGTTAAACAGAAATAATGAAATCGGTAACGGTCAAATGAAAATAATGCTACCAGTAACAATGTAACGAAAGTAATGAAACCAGTAACGATAACACGGATATAATGAAATTGGTAACGTTTAAACAGAAATAATTAAATCGGTAACAGTTAAACCGATATAATGAAATAGGTAACGGTTAAACCGATATAATGAAACCAGTAATCGATTCAACGGGAACAAAATTAAATCGGTAAAGGTTTAACGGAAATAATGAAATCGGTAACGTTTGAACAGAAATAATGTAACGGCTACGTTAAAAGGGAAATTATCAAAGCGTAAATTAGATAGATGTGATGACAAGTTTGCCTACCGCATTTTTAAAATTATTTCTTTTAAAAGAAGCCATGTAAGTGTATTTTCTATTCGCTGTAGTATACTTTTATCCCTTGATTTAGAGAGTGAGTGGTCTGCCAGATGCTATTTTTGACATAATATGCTGGCTTAGTTTTCAGATTATGTCAAATTTCTGAATACGTTCGGAATCGCATCATGTAGTAAAGGCTCATTTCGTACTACTACACGACAGTTTCTCAATATCTCAAAGGACCACAGCACTGACATGTGTTGTCCAAATTGTATATAAGACTTACGGACTACATGTGTATTGGCATGACTCGGTCCCCTTATAGCTTCAATTTAATTGCGATAGTTAGAACCCAAGTGGTTATGCTGCGATCATTTCTAGTATAGCGGGTTGTGGAGCCGCCAGCCACTTAAATACTGGTATTGAAGGTCAGCCTCTCTGGTACCTGGCAAAAAGGGCAGTATTCGGTAAGGAAACGAAATGACTGACCCCTTAAATAGAGATGATATTAATTCCTATATTGAATCAAATTAATTACTTGTGTACATCCTTACAGTAAAGGATCTGGTCATACTACCTCCACAGGCTCGCCTATTGCTTCTACAAAGCGATCCTGCCCGGCATTTAACTTTTTTTCGACAAAGCGTCATTCCTCTTCAACAGTTTGCTAAAGCTATATGTGGGGAAGATAGACAGTTACCTTAGAATGCGTTGGGTAACGATGCGAGAGAGTAACGGCATACATGGTTAGGTTAATCTTCACCGTGATAAAACTGAAATACGGCTGATATTGTTCAAATCCAAGTAGGGATAGTTATATCCGGATAAAGATCTGGTCAGACTGTATACACAGGTTCGCCTAATGGTTCATTGCCCCACTTAACATGTCCAAGTAGGGATAGTTATATCCGGATAAAGATCTGGTCAGACTGTATGCACAGGTTCGCCTAATGGTTCATTGCCCCACATCACATGTCCAAGTAGGGATAGTTATATCCGGATAAAGATCTGGTCAGACTGTATACACAGGTTCGCCTAATGGTTCATTGCCCCGTATCACATGCCATAAGACTCCGTTTTGGCATGACCAAGTTTTTATGATTTTCTAGACGTGTCTTCGAATTATACAGGAATGATGAATTTGACTAGGTTATAATTGTATTTCGTATACATATGGGAGACCAGTACGTCTGTAGATTTGACTACAGTAATTATTGTGATAGCTTGGTACAAGATAGACGTAGATAAATCTACTTCTTTTGTTTGAAAGGTTTTGTGTTTTTACGTCGCCTTCAATGGCATCTTAAGTTATACCACGGTATTTTCTTAAAAAATACCAGTACTATTACTACTGCAATCTCATTGCAATCAGACCAATATACTTCTATGCGTGTATTGGTTCTGACCATTCTCAAATTGACCCACTACATTTAAATATTCACGAACAGGTGCTCGTTTGACTGTCCAATGAAATATCACGACACAACGAACTCTTAGATCTGCATTTAAAATCGGAACATTCGGATTGTTTTATTTTGAATATTGTGTTCACAATTAAATCATGCAAAGCGGCATGTAGCGTTATTCGTTCCTTTGTATTAAAACTAAATATTGGGTTGCTCTGGTCAAAATGATACGAGGGTCGGTTTCCCGTGTCGGAATTAATTGCAGATACTCCAGTCTGCAGTTGATTCAAAGAATTGTCAAAATGAATCATAATATTTGTCTGTAGTAATTAGTGATAGTTGTTATAACACAAGATTACTTGTTAACACATTGTTGAATAACGTACCATGGGCGTATATAGTTGGACATTGGGTATCTAATATCACGTGATGTCTTCCATTAATTCTTTAGGGGAAAAGGGTAAATCAGTTTTAAGTATATAATGGGTAGAAGTTACAACAAATTAGCCGTTCCATGAGAAAAACCAATAGTATGGACTATGCGTAACGTATCGACCCGGATCAGCCTTAGCATGAATTACGAATTACGCTAATCAGGAATATGTCAGTCGTCGGAAAGAATGAATGGCCGAGACGGGATTCAAACACACGACCAATCGACATTATCGCGGGTACAGAAGAACATTTGTTTTGACTTTGATTTTCTTTTTACCGATGGTTGTAAATGTTTTGTAAATTTTATGCTATTTCTAATTGAAACTTCAAACACAATCCAATCTATGTCATTTTTCTTCCATCGAAGATCCATTTGATTTTGGTCATCGCCAAAATGAGCCTTCCACATGTAATTGATACTAAAGGAGGTCATAAATATTTTAAAGGCGATCATAGATATTTTAACGGCGATATTTTCTAAAAATGTCTTCAATGATTTGAAAGATTGCTGAACAATTTTACCTCCTTTAAAACTTTCTCACATACAACAAATCAGCAACAGACGACTTTGACTTATACAAAAAAATGCCAGAAATCTCTATTTATGAAATGAAAGTATCTATTATATAACTAGTTATAGTACATACGTACTTGTTATAAAATCCATTTATTTGAAGAGTACAACTGTACTCGTGATAACATTCATTTGGAAGAGTGCTAATTTAATTCCGTCTTTTTGTTTCTAAGAAACCATTTACTTCGATCGATGTACGGTAATCATATTTTATCTTTCTGTCTCTGTCGGATTTAATGACGTCATATCCGGTTTATTGTCGGGAAAACACATGGCAATAACGGTTAAACAATGATTTCTTATTATTTATTGAGAGTTAATGAAATTCCAACGGTATATAAGTTATTTTGCTTCTACCGTGGCTTATGATCACTTGGCGACTAAGGCTAGGATATTGAGAGTTTAACAATTATATTTGTACGCATATATATGAGCCGTCCCGCGAGAAGACCAACATTGTGGACTCTGCGTAAAGTATCGACCGGGTTCAGCCTAAGCATGCCGCACTGGCGAACCCAGACAGACACTTTTCCTCTCCTGTGTATTTTCTGTTTCAGGAATCATTACTCTATAGATCTATCAGCCTGAGACGGAAAGTGTCGGCCCGGATAAGCCTGCGCGGACTGTGCAGGCTGATCTTGGTCGATACATTACGCAGATGCCATAACGTTGGTTTTTCTCGCGGGACGGCTCAAATGGTGTTTTTACGTCGCTTTCAACACATTTCCAGTTATAATATGGCTTGACCTAGGTGCAACTGAGGGTAAACCATTACTACACTTTTAAAGTATTTGGTATGACGCAACCGGGGATCTGACCCAGGACCTCCTGCAACCAAAACGGACGCTCAACCACTAATCCATCAAGGCGGTCACGTTTTTCAACGAAACTCCATCATGACTGCTGCGCGACCAGGGATCGAACCATAGACGTAAATTACAAATCAGATCAGGTGCAAGAATAGTGCTGTCATTGCCTTTCTCTAAAGAATGTACCAAAGATTGAAAAAGAAATGTTTTAATTAATGGAGTTGTAAGGAGAAAAGGACATATCTGGTTCTACTATATTGCTCCCATTTTACCCGATACAATAATTTGCCTCTGATACAACTAAGGCACAAAGGAGACGATTGAACTTTAAGAATTTCGCATGGGTGAACTTTATATCTTCCATTTTATGGGATTTGTCTGGATTTATTAATATCTCAATACAAGTTATAATATTTTAAGTGTCCTTTGCTTTTGAAATATTAGGGGAGACATGACAAATATTTGATTTCTGGAAATTACCCAGTCTGATTTCAAATCCAAAGTTATAAACGTTATTGAGAATAATGAGAAATTGTTTTGTTCAATTCGAGCATATTATATATTTATGATCCTACGTCATGTCACAAAGATGAGCTATAAAACCCATACAAAGAACGTCACGTTTTCGTCTTCAATCTATCTGACTAATTGACATTTATCAAAGGTTTTATTGGTACCATAGGAATATTTGAGCCGTTCCACGAGAAAACCAACATTATGGCCTCTGCGTAATGTATCGACCTAGATAAGCCTGCGCAGTCCGCACAGGGTAATCCGGGCCGACACATTCCGTCTCCGGGGGATTTATTTATAGAGTAATGATTCTTGAAACAAAAAATCCACAGGAAGCGAAAATGGATGTTCGGGTTAGCCTGTGCGGCATGCTTAGGCTGATCCGGGTCGATACTTTACGTAAAGTCCACAATGTTGGTTTTCTCGCGGGACGGCTCATTTCATTATAACGACGTCATTGCTTGACAAACACTTTATCCGGAATCGGGAATGACAATCCTATTTAATATTTAATATTCCCGGTAAATCATTCTGTAGTCTTTCACCAATGAGCTAACCAGTCTGTGTTGAAACGCAGCCGGTTGCTTGATACGACTGTTGCGTAAAGAACTGATGTTAGAAAGCCAGGAAACACACGGGTATGTGAACTGACCGGTAGGGAACTGATGTTAGAAAGCCAGGAAACACGTGGGTATGTCAACTGGCCGGTAAATAACTGATGTTAGAAAGCCAGGAAACACACGGGTATGTCAACTGGCCGGTAAAGAACTGATGTTAGAAAGCCAGGAAGCACAAGGGTATGTGAACTGACCGGTAAAGAACTGATGTTAGAAAGCCAGGAAACACGCGGGTATGTGAACTGGCCGGTAAATAACTGATGTTAGAAAGCCAGGAAACACGCGCGTATGTCAACTGGCTGGTAAATAACTGGTGTTAGAAAGCCAGGAAGCACAAGGGTATGTGAACTGACCGGGAAAGAACTGATGTTAGAAAGCCAGGAAGCACAAGGGTATGTGAACTGACCGGGAAAGAACTGATGTTAGAAAGCCAGGAAACACGAGGTTATGTGAACTGGCTGGTAAATAACTGATGTTAGAAAGCCAGTAAACACACGGGTTTGTGAACTGGCCGGTAGGTAACTGATGTTAGAAAGCCAAGAAACACGCGCGTATGTGAACTGGCCGGTAAGTAACTGATGTTAGAAAGCCAGGAAACACACAGATATGTCAACTGGCTGGTAAAAAACTGATGTTAGAAAGCCAGGAAACACACGGGTATGTGAACTGGCTGGTAAAGAACTGATGTTAGAACGTCAGGAAAAATGCGGGTAAACTGGCCGGTAAAAAAAGCTGAATAATTATTGAAGACGACGTTAAACACCCGTCAATCGATATATAGTTGACTCTCGTTATGTTGAACTCATGTGGACATTTAAAAATAATCGACATGAACATAGTCGGTAGCTTAGTCGGTAGCGACGCGGCCTCTCATTCCAGGGATTGTGAGTTCAAACTCCAGCTCGGCTAAAATGCTTTCCAACGTTTGACACGTGTCAAACGTCTTTCACCAAAGGGTTAACCAGTCTATGTTCAAACGCAGCCAGTTGCTTGGAAAGACTGTTGTGTGTAGAACAGATTTGGAAGAAAAACAGGAAACACATGGATAGTTGAACTGACCGCCGACAAACTGAACAAATGTTGAAAATATCGTTAAACCCCCGTCAAACAATATCTACAGTCGACTCTCATTATATCGAACTCATGTGGACATTTAAAAACAATCGACATAAACATAGTTCGATATAGATATTGAAGGTAATCTTCTCGAAACTCATTGGACATGAAATTCATTGGACATGTATGACGAAAATGACCGCTTTATCGAAATAACAGGAAAACCGAGACTTTCGTTGTCAACCTAACGAGCGTACACCATAGGACCAGATAAGAGGGAGTAAACAGGTCTTTTCCCCACAATATCTCCCTTATTACTCAACCAAATCTTATGTTGTGGTACTCAAAAGAATCGTCTCACTGAGACGATTCTTTTGAGTACTCACAACATAGGGTTGAAATGTCGAATAATGATCTTAGAACATGAAAGATACCCGTTATCTAGAACTCTGGTACACTGTATTTAATATCATGAAACCTACTTGAACCGTGTCATCCGGAAACCGGCATTCAGAGGTTTATACGTCAATGACAATTACGCTTAAAGTTTGATAAGTTGGATAAGTTTATTCATTCAAATTCCTTTAGCCTTCCAGCTATTGAAATATATCACATTTTTATAGATATCACATTTTTCTACAGCTATTCTTATACCATCTTCCCCCTAAGCAGACGCACTTTTACCACGAATGTAGATACGATCTTATCTGCGTCCATGTTTTTGTGGATCTTAAGCAGATTACTTTTGAAACCATCGTGACAACGTTTCCCGATATATTCCGTTACACCTTCAATGACAGAGATTTTCCAATTATTTGTCTAGATATTTTCCAAAGTCGTCGGCTGTAGATTTTGGTTTTTGAGAATAAGGGTAAGGCGCACACAATGTAAAACTATCAGATCCTATAAACGTTTATGAGGTAACCGTCTCCAGTTACAGTCTAGATTATATAATCGAGAGCGGTACACCGTTCATAAAGGGCATGAATAAGCGGGCACTTAATCCTAGCTCTTCCTGCATACATTCCTTTCATCCGTGTGTCAATCTATCGAAAAGCAAACAATATCCATTTAACAAACTAGGATTTAGTTAATGTCTGTCGGATTCGCATACATAAGAATACTATCTACAACTTTTTACATCAATATTCTTATAGGAAAAACCGACATTGTGGACATTGTGGACATTGTAGACATTGTGGACATTGTGGCGTTAAGTATCGATCCAGATCAGCCTGTGCAGTCCGCGCACGTTTTCGGATGAGTCAGGTTAGGTTCGCGTGTTTCAAGGACCGTATGGGCCGTCACGAAAGAAAACCGACATTATGGCCTCTGCGTAATGTATCGATCCAGATCAGCCTGTGCAGGCCGCGCACGTTTTCATATGCTAATCTGGGCCGAGACAATCCGTCTCAGGCAGATAGAGGAAAAGATTAATGCTTCTTGAAATTGAAAATCCACAGGAGGCGAAAAGTGTCTGTCCGCGGCATGCTTAGGCTGATACGGGTCAAAACTTTACGCAGAGTCCACAATGTTCGTCTCATATACAGGTGTAAACGGTTTCTGCGTGTATCACCAAATTCAGTTTATAGACCAGTGTACCTTACAGATGATTTAACCCCTTTGATTAATTGATTGGGGTTTAAGCCTGTTTTCAACAAATTTCCAGTCATATCACGGGGGTCAGTTCAACTTCTCATGTGTTTCCTGACGTTCTCACACCAGTACTCCACACAACATTCTTTCCAAGTGACTGGCTGCTTTTCCACATAGACTCTTTGCCCATTGGTGGAAGACGAATGACGCTTGTCACTATGAATGTTAAACGTCGGAAAAGAATGTTGGCCGAGCTGGGGTTCGAGCTCACAGCCCCTGGATTGACAGCTCACGTCGCTACCGACTGAGCTATCGGGGCTCAGTTTAAACTGCCTTGAGGATACGCATGAAGAAAGTAGTCTGAAGGATTCCCCATGTTCTTTTATTCGGGAGGGAAATGTACACTGTGTGTATAAAGACAAACATTACAAGATCAAGTCTCCGGATGATATCGTTAACGACCTCAATGTCGACGTGGCTGATACCATGATCGATCCGAGAACTTGGGCAGAGAACTTTCTTTTTGACGGGCTGGAGAACTTTCTTTATGACGGACTGGAGAACTTTCTTTTGGACGCGCCGGAGATTTTTCTTCATGACGGGATAGAGAACTTTCTTTATGACGGGCTAGAGAACTTTTAGGACGCGACGGAGATTTTTCTTTATGACGGGCTAGAGAACTTTCTTTAGGACGCGACGGAGATATTTCTTTATGACGGACCAGAGAACTTTCTTTAGGACGCGACGGAGATATTTCTTTGTGACGGACCAGAGAACTTTCTTTAAGACGCGACGGTGATTTTTCTTTGTGACGGGCTAGAGAACTTTTATTAGGACGCGACGGAGATTTTTCTTTGTGACGGACTGGAGGACTTTTATTAGGACGCGACGGAGATTTTTCTTTGTGACGGGCTAGAGAACTTTCTTTAGGACGTGCCGAAGAACTTTCTTTATTACGGGCTAGGGAACTTTCTTTATGGCGGGCCGGAGAACTTTCTTTATGACGGGTCGAAGAACTTTCTTTATTACGGCCCGGAGAACTTTCTTTATTACGGCCCGGAGAACTTTCTTTATGACGGGCTGGAGAACTTTCATTAGAACGGTCTGGAGAACTTTCTTTATGACGGGATAGAGAACTGTCATTAGGACGGGCCGGAGAACTTTCTTTAAGGCGGGCTGGAGAACTTTCTTTATGACGGACTAGAGAACTTTCATTAGGACGGACCGGAGAACTTTCTTTAGGACGGACTAGAGAACTTTCATTAGGGCGGGCCGGAGAACCTTTTTAGGACGGACAGGAGAACTTTCTTTAGGGCGGCCCGGAGAACTTTCTTTAGGACGGACCGGAGAACTTTCTTTATGATGGGCTGGAGAACTTTCATTAGGACGGATCGAAGAACTTTCTTCAGGACGGGCTGGAGAACTTTCTTTAGGACGGGCTGGAGAATGAAATTTTAGTTTCAAATTGGGCAACATGTTGCTGTAGTAGTAATATTTCAATTTCTTACCAATCACTATGAAATAGATGCATTTCTAGCCAACCCCATTCTGACATGAGCTGTCAATCCAGGGGTTGTGAGTTCGAACCCATTCTGACATGAGCTGTCAATCCAGTGATTGTGAGTTCGAATCGATTCTGATAGTTCATATGATATTATTCACCAGTGCGTTATATTAACAAAAGTTGTTGTCAACCAACTTTACATTCAGAATATAACTATTGTAGTAGGGAGTTAAGGGAGACTAAAGGCAAAAAAGGGTTTGATATTGATATTTCAAATAAACGTAACTAAATCAGTATGATACGTAGTGGAAACTAAATTGGATTCCTTTGATGACCCTTGCATCGATAGTTATCCATTTAAAGAAACAAAATCGTGAGCAATTTAAAAATCAATCTGGTATCTTTTTCATAAAAAAACTAAGTTGTTTCTTAAATTAAAGTTTTAGACCTTTGTTATGAAAATCGTGTGTAATATATTTTTAAACGTTTTTTTAAACTATATTATTACAGTGGCTTATGTCCCCCAGAAGGATATCAATAGAGTATCATTGGTATCTTTTAATTGATGTTTAGAGCAATATCGACAGCTTCATGAATTAAGATCGTTCCTTTTCACAATCATCCCGAACAAAACAGTATGTCATTTTATATAAGTAAATGCGTGCAATTGTATGTATATATATGTTTTTTTGTGGGTTTTTTTCGGGTTGCCCTCATCTCCGCGTGGGTGTTAATGGTACATATATAAATGTTTTGTGACTATTGTAGTTAGAGTCAGACATATTGAAACGTATATAAATTTTATGCATTAAGATCGTTCTTTTTCACAATCATCTCGGACAAGACAGTATGTCATTTTATATAAGTAAATGCGCGTAATTGTATGTATATATATGTTTTATTTGTTCGGGTCATCTCTCTCACTCATCTCCGCGTGGGTGTTAATGGTACATATATAACTGTTTTGTGACTATTGTAATTAATGTCAGACATATTGAAACGTATATAAATCAATCTTCGTTGATATAGGCACATTGTGAAAAGAGGAGAACTGGTCCAAATAGGCGGTTTCTTATTCCCACTTTCCACATTGTTGTTGTAACTGTATATTTGTTCATATTTCAAACATTTCCAAGCGAAGATTTTTACGGCGGTTAAAGGCAAACTTATGAAAACATTAATTATATTTAGCCACCAAAACCTTTGAAAACTTGTATGTATGTTTTTTTTGTCTCTGTTGTGTTACTGTCAGTCAGCTGTGTATATAACATGTATCCTCATGGGCTGGAAGGCTAAAGGAATTAGAATGAATAAACTTATCCAACTTATCAAACTTTAAGCGTAATTGTCATTGACATATAAGCCGAGCTCCGGTAGCTCAGTCGGTAGCGACGCGGGCTTTCAATCAAGGGGTTGTGAGTTCGAATCCCGGCTCGGCCAACTTTCTTTCCGACGATTGACAAAAGTCAATGCGACATGCGTCATTCGTCTTCCACCAATGGGCTAAGTCTATGTGGAAAAGCAGCCAGTGGCTTGGGAAGATTGTTGTGTTGAGTACTGGTGTGAGAAAACCAGGAAATGCATGAGTAGGTGAACTGGCCGCCGTGATATAACTGAGAAATTGTTAAAAACGGCGTTAA
Organism: Serripes groenlandicus; assembly: GCA_031761405.1. Taxonomy (NCBI): domain Eukaryota; kingdom Metazoa; phylum Mollusca; class Bivalvia; order Cardiida; family Cardiidae; genus Serripes; species Serripes groenlandicus. The sequence goes on along the minus strand of JASEVX010000203.1, from coordinate 198,772 downwards.
ACCTCAATCAATCAACTGATGCATTTTAATAGAACGATAATCCGTTACGGTACGGACAAAAGTATACATACAATTACGGGTCATCAGTGCTATAAGCGTTCAATTATTTTATGTATTTACAAAAGTAAATCTGTATAACCCAATCGTCCGTGCAAATTGAGTGGATTCTATAAGTACGATAATATCATATACGTCTTCAGGATAAGCAATGTAAACATATGATACTGTTCTTTAGAAAGAAAACACAGTAAACACGTGTAATTACATTTAAATAGCGGAATAAATAATGTACAATCCTGAAGTCAATAATGATTGGATGAATGGTCCATCAAGCAAACAACGTAGTTTAACACTTCAGCATTTACGTCAATTGATAAATGAGCCGTTCCGCGAGAAAACCAACATCATGGCCTTTGCGTAATGTATCGTACTAGATCAGTCTGCGCACTCCACGCAGACTGATCCGGGCCGACACATTCCGTCTCAGGGTGGTATAGGTATAGAGTAATGATTTCTGAAACAGAAAATCCACTGTAGGCGAAAAGTGTCTATCCGGGTAAGCCGGCGCGGCATGCTTAGGCTGATCCGGGTCGATCCTTTCGCAGGATCCACAATGTTGGTTTTCTCGGTTGACGGATCAAATGTATGAAATATTGTACCAGGAAGTTTAATATTGATACGGAGTTTAGATAGTTATGGGCACATAAAATAATGACCGTTTAGAGCAGTTACTCAACTTTCAACAATTATTTCATTATTCTTCTTTTGCAAAGGCATCAACACTCGACGATCTTAGGCAAAGGGTTAAACATAATACAGATAATTGAACATTTATTAATTTAAATACATTTCACAACTTATATCAGTATAGAAAACGAACAACAAAACATAAAATGCGTCAACACTCGACATTCTTAGGCAGGGTTAAACATGATACAGATAATTGAACTTTTATAAATTTAAATACATTTCACAGACATTTCACAGCTTATTTAAATATAAAAAAACAAACAACAAAAACATAAAATAATACTTTTCATATAGAATAAAGGAATCCAAACAGTTCACAGATATGGTGATCTTTAAAACAGATCTCCGTTAAGTAGAACAGATCTCCGTTAAGTAGAACAGATCACAGATATGGTGATCTTTAAAACAGATCTCCGTTAAGTAGAACAGATCACGTTTATCCTTTTTTATATACACCATATGTACAGCAGACGACATTGAAAACAACTTGGCAATAATTTGGAAAATTACTCTAAACCTTGGTATGGTTATTGAAAAAACGGCAAAACATTATGGCAAACGGTGAAATTGCTAATACAGAGCAATTTCTCCTTTTGCCACAATGTTTTCAAAAGTCGCCTACGGTAGAAATAGTTTAGCTGCTTGTAACTGTAAGGGACTGGGTATATCAGCTGCCGTATTTTTCCACTGCAGATTCATCCTTAAAATGCACACGTCACCAACTCCCGTTGCACGTGTCTTTCATCCTTTCCCACTTGTAGACGTATTATAACTCATCTGCAGCAGACGCCTTTTGAAAACATTGTGGCAAAAAGAGAAATTGCTCAAATCGAGCAATTTCACCTTTGTACTATGTTTTCGATTTTTTTCAGTACATATATATTCATTTATAGAGATTACCAAAGTTTTTGCATGATTGTTTTAAAAGTCGTCTGCTGCATATTTGCAGTATGTGGGAAAGGGTTAAACAACAGTTGCTCATACATAACTTTAACAGTATTTGCGAACAATGCACGTGTAGTATGTGGGAAAGGGTTAAACAACAGTTGCTTATACATAACTTTAACAGTATTTGCGAACAATGCACGTGCGTGCAGTCGTATCTAAGTTCGTTAATAATCAGTTACTTTTTAGCAAAAAACACCCTATCAGCATCGATAGTCACTAATTCGTTAACAGTTCAGATTGATGATACCGGTTACTGGTATTCTGCAGGATCGGGGTCAAATGCCACGTTAAACCTAAGATAAAATCCATCCATCTTTAACGCATAGGCACTCATTAAACCCGGTCACACTAATCAGGAGGCACCGTCCGCCCTTCTGTCCACAGCGACCTATACCCCCGAAGTTCCTTCGTCTGCTTCCTCTGTCGATACATCTGTTCCTTAACCGATGTCTAAAACATACTGCTTTGGAGTCCACTTTCAATGTTACTAATGACAGAATTGTTGTGAAGAGCAGTACTGAGATGAAGGTAGATTGTATGCTAATGTTGGCCATGATAACTAAAATGTTTCCGAATCCCTGAAAAGAAAGAAGTAACGTTTTATTAAACGAGTTCAATAAATGTGTTATTAAGCGAGCCATTTGGACGAGTTTAATAACACTTTATGAAATGACAACGAGTGTCAGATGTTTTGTATTACATGACGAAACACAAAAAGAAATTCTATGTTTCGCTGTCAGAAAATAGTCCAAACATGTAATACTTAATAAACTCGTACCTAATCACACAACACTATTTTTATGTCACCTTTGGTTTAAACGTATTTATTTTGCGAAGCAAGCATTCAGCTTGTATTAATCACGCTGTCTGCTTCCCTGGAAACTTTACCAGTACTCGCGGAACAATCCCAAAGTCAGAACCAGATCATCACGGGACTCGAACCCGTCACCTTTCGACCAGCAAATGTCAAGATAGGCTTGCATTTCCGCCCGCGCAATCTGACCAGGACCTTCTTTGTTCGTATCAGAGTGGCCCGGTGGTCAAATAATTAACATGTTAGATGTCAATCCAGAGGTCCGGGATTCAAATCCTGGTTCGGGTTCTGGATCTTTCTGAGGTGCGTTCAGTGTCTCCTACTCTACTTAAGTTCAAGTACTGGTCCTTTGCAAGACAAAAGAGCCTCGCGTGTATCTATGCTATGCACTGAGCACGTTAAAGAACCAATTAGACTTTTTCGGAAAGAGCTAAAGTTTCGCACCCGAACTCCTTTGTATCTAACTCTGTCTCTTGTATATTTATGCACCTGTCACATGCGTGTGCATAATATAGTGTACACTATCAAATGGGTCTATAGAAGCTAAGCAAGCTTATGCTCGATCAGAGTAATTGGTCTCTATAACTATGATATAACATTATATATAACAAGTCCTGCAATCACACCGGAAGCATCAAGAGGATGCCAATAACGAACAAGCTTATGCTCGACCAGAGTAATTGGTCTCTATAACTATGATATAACATTATATATAACAAGTCCTGCAATCCCACCGGAAGCATCAAGAGGATGCCAATAACGAACAAGCTTATGCTCGATCAGAGCAATTGGTCTCTATAACTATGATATAACATTATATATAACAAGTCCTGCAATCACACCGGAAGCATCAAGAGGATGCCAATAACGAACAAGCTTATGCTCGATCAGAGTAATTGGTCTCTATAACAATGATATAACATTATATATAACAAGGCCTGCAATCACACCGGAAGCATCAAGAGGATGCCAATAACGAACAAGTGACTGCAGAGTACAACCGTACTTAACAGTAACCGAAACACTCTTCAGAATGTCGATGTTTTGTGACATGTGTTCAGAAATGATACTTTCGTTAAATTTTCTGAAATGTATTTATTTAATAATAATTAAAATATCTTACCTTTGTTAGATATATCTTTGGCACTTTTACACCTATCACAGAGTTATGACTGCGAGTTTTATATGTTAATCTTTAGTAGATCTCTAATTGTTGATAAACAGTATTTTTTTTCTTCAGCAAATTTTTTAATTTCGCTA
>JASEVX010000203.1:0-190000 GCA_031761405.1 Serripes groenlandicus | reverse complement strand
CAAATAACAGAAAGATATACTTATTTTTAGATATACTTTATACCCTGTACGAAACCCTAACATGGGATGGGACCATTCAAAATGCTGATGAACTAGTTATTAACCATTCACTAAATGAGCCGTCCCACGAGAAAACCACGAGAAAACCAACATTATGGTCGCTGCGTAATGTATCGACCCAGATCAGCCTGCGCAGTCCGCGCAGGCTAATCCGGCCCGGCCCATTCCGTCTCAGGGGGGTAGAGGTATATAGTAATGATTACTGAAATAGAATATGCACAGGTGGCGAAAAGTGTCTGTCCGGGTTAGCCTCCGCGGCATGCTTAGGCTGATCCGGATCGATACTTTACGCAGAGTCCACAATGGTTTTCTTTCGGGACGGCTTAAATATAGCCACGCTTACAAGCATAACAGGCTACATTTGAAAAAGATTGTCAATCTAAATGTTCATATGCGTATGTTGCAGAGTTCATGTATGTGAGAACACGGGTAACATTTCACATGATGTTTCGACTATAAAAATATCGCACTCGGATGTCAAGGTCTTGAAATTATATCCCTAAACTATTTTCATCTTTTTTTTCCAATTTATCTGTCATTAATTTACTTCCGTCTAACTTGAGGTTTGGTCTATACAATAGAGCACGTCACACACAAAACCGGCAATGTCCGGATTTTTTTAAACGACCGAGTTGCATTACATCCCTTCGCAGCCGTTTTGTTCCATCCCAACCGATCACTATATATAACGCGATCACTATATATAACGTAATCACTATATATAACGTGATCACTATATATAACGCGATCACTATATACCGTGATCACTATATATAACGTGATCACTATATATAACGTGATCACTATATATAACGTGATCACTATATATAACACGATCACTATATATAACGCTATATATAACGCGATCACCACATATAACGCGATCACTATATAACGCGATCACTATATATAACGCGATCACTATATATAACGTGATCACTACATATAACGCGATCACTATATATAACGCGATCACTATATATAACGCGATCACTATATATACCGCGATCACTATATAACGCGATCACTATATATACCGCGATCAATATATATAACGCGATCAATATATATAACGCGATCACTATATATAACGTGATCACTATATATAACACGATCACTATATATAACGCGATCACTATATACCGCGATCACTATATATATCACGATCAATATATATAACGCGATCACTATATGACGTGATCACTATATAACGTGATCTATATATATAACGCGATCAATATATATATAACGCGATAACTATATATAACGCGATAACTATATAACGCGATCACTATATATAACGCGATCACTATATAACGAGATCACTATATATAACGCGATCACTATATATAACGGTATCCAGCATCATGCTTGAACGGCTAGATGGACTGACGAACGGGATACATACTGATCAGACTGCTAGGAATATTGGATTGATCTGGATCTTTGTTGATCGCAACATCCCAACAGACCGCTTTTCGTGTGGCGATACCATATTTGTGTTGCATCATTAAAATTCACTTCTGACATAAATAAGGTTTGGCCTGAATATTTTAACAGAAAACCCATTAAAATCACCTTTTTTTTTTATATTATTTGAAGGCCATATGTTATAGTTTCTTTTTTTGGGTACACCTTCATTAACTTAAGACATTATTATCATTATTTATGTTTTTGTTATCATCATTACTATTATCATTATTAGTAGTAGTAGTAGTAGAAGAAGTATTATCATTATTATTATATATTTATGTTATCAGCTCGTTTGATGTTTTTTGATCTTCGTTGGCGTCGTTGGTTAAGTTTTGCGTTTAGGTCACTTACATAAAAACTATCAAACCTAATACTTTGAACCTTGGAAAACTTGTTCATCTAATACCCTTCTTCACATTGTATGCTAAAGATGCTGAGTGTGGCCTGTCTTTTCTGGTTAAAAAACAAGAATTTTTATGTATTTTGGTCGATTTTGAGAGTTACTTCTCAGACCACAAACCTATTTGGACAACATGCAGTCTGGCTTAGTAATGACTGAACTATTTTAAAGACTATGTTTTGTACACCAATATGTCCACTTGATGTGCAGAAGTTTTAACAATGTTTAACTTACCATTTTTTCTAGATAAAAGAGTGATACCATTGTCAAATATGTAGTGATTGATCAACAGGCATCGACCGGCGTATCTCATTTGCCTGTCCATACACAAGACTCAGCGGATGATCTTGACTGATTGTGACAGCTTTCGACGTGCAGATCTTCCTTATCATGTATATGTACTTGTATTTATTTCCACTAGGTAAATCTTGTTTTCAATACTTTAAAAATAGCAGTTGTTTGCAGTAATTATAATATGTAAATATTCATTCCGAATTTGAAGATTTTTTTTTATATAAAATAAATAAACAGTAAAAGGATTATATCAGACAAGCGATAGGCACCCGCAGGCGGTGCTCTTGATATTTTAATCATTATAATCATCATTATTATTATTATTATTATTTTTGTTATTATTATTAGTAGTAGTATTGTTGTTATATCATATTTGTTTATTATTATTACTATTACCCGGCAAAAAAAAACATATTTAACGTCGTTACGCCCAAGAGTTCATAAGATCAAAACCAAAACAGCGTACAATGTATGATCTATTAGCAACACTGAATGTATATGAACTGTTCACACATGCGTTACGCAGAGGACTAGATAAGAAGGACTGAACGGGTCTTTTCCCCGCAATAATTCCCTTATTACTCAACACAATTCTATGTTGTTGGTACTCAAAAGAATCGTCTCACTGAGACGATTCTTTTGAGTACCTACAACATAGGGTTTGAATGTCAAATAAGGATTTTAGAACACGAAATACGCCTCTTATTCAAAGATCGGATCACGTGTTCCACGAAGTTAAGTCCTTCCCTGATACAGACGAATCCGTGACGCTACGGCAGCAGACGGCTTTTGTAAACATTGTAGATAAAGGAGAAATGGCGCAAGACGAGCAATTTCTCCTATTCCCTAAATGCTTTCATCTCATATAATACAAGGTCGATCTAGGAATGTGACACATCAGCTGATTCAAAAAACGTTATATCGGGTAAATGGTAAGCCTAATTGATCCGATTGGTGAGGCAAAATGTAAAACATCCTTTTCCTACATCGTTTTCATTTCTGTATTATTAAAACAAAATCGATTTACCATATCTCTTTTACGACCGAATTTGACAACGTCAACTCTTCCATGTTGAAAATTGGACGACGCCATTTTTTGTTCCACGGGTAATTTGGTATAATGTTATGTCCGAATGGCAAACACTGCAGAGTTCAGGTGATACATCTCGTTATCAATTGCCTTTGGCTTTTTTTTTTAAATCTGATTTTGTCAGGACAGAGAAGTAATCCACCATGCCCGAGTGGTTAGCATCGGGGATTTCGAACCGGTTGTCCCCGGTTCGACGGTCATGGTTGAGTGGTTAGCATCGGGGATTTCGAACCGGTTGTCCCAGGTTCGACGGTCATGGCCGAGTGGTTAGCATCGGGGATTTCGAACCGGTTGTCCCGGGTTCGACGGTCATGGTTGAGTGCCCTTTGCGAGGCACATTTCCTAGTCTAGTACTGAAACATGGATCATTAGTAATTGAGCTGTCGCCGAGATATAACTGAAATAATGTAGAAAAAAGGCGTAAAACCACAAGAAAAGTAAAACAAAACAAAAAGACCAGAGGAATGCAAATGTACATAGTCCGTTAGCATCCTCCGTACCCAGGCGATTCATGAAATATATGATACCCTGGGTGAATTGGCTAACTATACTGTGGCTATACCCTGGATAAATTGGCTAGCAGAACTTCGTAAATTCCTCCGTAACTACACTGTGGCTATACCCTGGATAAATTGGATAGCAAAACTTCGTAAATTCCTCCGCAACTACACTGTGGCTATACCCTGGATAAATTGGCTAGCAGAACTTCGTAAATTCCTCCGTAACTACACTGTGGCTATACCCTGGATAAATTGGATAGCAAAACTTCGTAAATTCCTCCGCAACTACACTGTGGCTATACCCTGGATAAATTGGCTAGCAGAACTTCGTAAATTCCTCCGGAACTACACTGTGGCTATACCCTGGATAAATTGGCTAGCAGAACTTCGTAAATTCCTCCGCAACTACACTGTGGCTATACCCTGGATAAATTGGCTAGCAGAACTTCGTAAATTCCTCCGCAACTACACTGTGGCTATACCTTGGATAAATTGGCTAGCAGAACTTCGTAAATTCCTCCGCAACTACACTGTGGCTATACCCTGGATAAATTGGCTAGCAAAACTTCGTAAATTCCTCCGTAACTACACTGTGGCTATACCATGGATAAATTGGCTAGCAAAACTTCGTAAATTCCTCCGCAACTACACTGTGGCTATACCCTGGATAAATTGGCTAGCAGAACTTCGTAAATTCCTCCGCAACTACACTGTGGCTATACCCTGGATAAATTGGCTAGCAAAACTTCGTAAATTCCTCCGTAACTACACTGTGGCTATACCCTGGGTAAATTGGCTAGCAGAACTTCGTAAATTCCTCCGCAACTACACTGTGGCTATACCATGGATAAATTGGCTAGCAAAACTTCGTAAATTCCTCCGCAACTACACTGTGGCTATACCCTGGATAAATTGGCTAGCAAAACTTCGTAAATTCCTCCGCAACTACACTGTGGCTATACCCTGGATAAATTGGCTAGCAAAACTTCGTTAATTCCTCCGTAACTACACTGTGGCTATACCCTGGATAAATTGGCTAGCAAAACTTCGTAAATTCCTCTGTAACTACACTGTGGCTATACCCTGGGTAAATTGGCTAGCAAAACTTCATTTCCTCCGTAACTACACTGTGGCTATACCCTGGATAAATTGGCTAGCAAAACTTCGTAAATTCCTCCGTAACTACACTGTGGCTATACCCCTGGTAAATTGGCTAGCAAAACTTCGTAAATTCCTCCGTAACTACGCTGTGGCTATACCCTGGATAAATTGGCTAGCAAAACTTCGTAAATTCCTCCGTAACTACACTGTGGCTATACCCTGGATAAATTGGCTAGCAAAACATCGTAAATTCCTCCGCAACTACACTGTGGCTATACCCTGGGTAAATTGGCTAGCAGAACTTCGTAAATTCCTCCGCAACTACACTGTGGCTATACCCTGGGTAAATTGGCTAGCAAAACTTCGTAAATTCCTCCGCAACTACACTGTGGCTATACCCTGGGTAAATTGGCTAGCAAAACTTCGTAAATTAATCCGCAACTACACTGTGGCTAAGTTCATGACGAACTCAAGGCGGGTAGGGTCAGGGGGCACGTGTATCGATGGCGCATGCGCAAACACTTCGTTCTCGTGAAAGCACATCTCTATCTTGGAGTTAAAATTGTATCCGCTTGTTTCATTATCGATACCAGAAAGCACGTTTTCCTGTTGTTTAAATAAAGGTGCCCAATTATTTGCAATTGCCCAATTAAACACATCCTTATTTATCCACCTTACAAAAAGATACATCTTACAATTTTGAACTAACATTTTTTTCAAGATAAAAGAGTCAAATATACAGTGATTGATCAACAGGCATTGACCGTAAAAGGATGATATCAGACGAGCGACAGGGATCCGCAGGCGGTGCTCTTGATATTTTGATTATTTTAATCATCATTATTATTTTTGTTTATTATTATTATTGTTGTTATTACTTATTTGTTTATTATTATTCCTATTACCCATCAAAGAAGCCATATTTAACGTCATTACGCACAAGAGTTCATAAGATTAAAACCAAACAATGAATGTATATGAACGGTTCACACATGCATTACGCAGAGGACTAGATAAGAGGGAGTGAACTGGTCTTTTCCCCGCAATAGTTCTCTTATTACTCAACACAATTCTATGTTGTTGGTACTCAAAATAATCGTCTCACTGATGAGGTGCACAATTATTTGCAAGTGCCCAATTAAACAAATCCTTATTTATCCACCTTACAAAAAGATACATCACTGATAACTGAACTCAGAGGTCCATAATTAGGATCATTTACACACCAGCATTCAGAATTGCCACCCTCCGGCATTTTGGAACTCTTCTAACTCTCGCTCGAATCAGCGTTGTAAATAGTCGGGGTCGGAAGGTCATATGACGTCACTAGAGTTAAAACTCTTGCCGTTCATGAGGAACCCAGATAACTCTGGTCGGAACACGGGCTCGTAGTGAACTTAGCATGTAATTTTGGTATCGCATGAGGTTTTTGTCATCCGGCCAATCAAGCGGCTGCATTTCACCTCATAAGTTATATATGAGTAAGAGATTTCAACCACCAATTTTCCCAGGGTACCATATCTTTTATGAATAGCCTGGGTACCGAGGGTGGTCCGTTAGATGCAACACAATATTGTTTTCTATGACTCAACTAGAGAGTCCATTCGAATTGATATGTCACGTGTCTTGTCACGTGTAATTACGGGTTTTACCAAAATAGCGAGAACAAATATGCAATGTATCACATTCCTGTATTTGGTAATTTTTATGTTGGAAACGGCGCAGGCTAACCCGGACATGCACTTTTCGCCTCCATGGGGATTTTCGGCTTCAGGAATCAATACTCTATACCTCTAATCCTCTGAGACGAAATGTATCGGCCCGGATTAGCCTAGTCCGCGCAGGTTGATCTGGGTCGATACATCACGCAGAGTCCATAATGTTATTTTTCTTGTGGAACGACTCATATTACACTATTAATGTCGTTCATTGTGAATCTAATATCGCGACCATCCTTACAGTATTAGTGTAAGGTTATGCACATGTTAACCCTTTCCTACATACAACACATCTGCAGGAAACGATTTCGAACACGTCTTGGCGAATGAATATATAAATGAAAATATTATTATTGCACAGAATTGAAAACATAGTGGCAAAAGGAGAAATTACTCATTATGAGCAATTTAATCCTTTTGCCATAATGTTTTCATAAGTCGTGTCTGCTGCAGCATTGTCAGAAAGCGGCTGTACGTTGTAAATGATTAATACATTCTGACTGAATCTGGTTTTCAAATATCAAACTGCATCTATAATTTTAACTGGTAAAATACCTGGTCTAACAAGAGCTCTGAGTTCAAATCTCAGTGGGGACAAAATGTCACTGTACATAGCTAAATGCAATTTAAGCAATTCTGTGTTGATGGATTGATTGATTGGGGTTTAACGCCGTTTTTAACATTTTCTTAGTTATATCACGGCGGCCAGCTCACCTACTCATGTGTTTCCTGGTTTTCTCACACCAGTATTCCCCCAAAACAATCTTCCTAATCAAGTGGCTGCTCCCACATAGACTTAGCCCATTGTTGAAAGACGAATGACGCATGTCGCATTGGCTTTTGTCAAACGACGGAAAGAAAGTTGGTCGAGTCGGGTTTCGAACTCACAACCCCTGGAAGCAATTCTTTGTATGTAGTATTTCTGTTATTATAAATTCATGTGGTTTTTTTCCGGACACATTTTGAATAACATGCAAGAGATGAATGATAACGAGCAACCTTTGTGGAAAAAGAGGAAATGGGTCAGGATAGCAATTTTTCTCTTATTACGATGTATTCCAATGCCGTCTGCTGCACATGCGCCAAAAAGCGACTGTAAGCAAAAAAAGGTTGAACCGTTTCCGTTATAGCTACTTAGTTACATACGAATATTGAAAGTATTGTTTTCAAACGGAGCAATTGCTGACAATGAGCAATTCCTCCTTTTCAAACAATGCCTTGAAACATGATTTTTTTTCTAAGTCTAGATAACAAAAAAATCTGCTTAAAGTTATTATTTTTAACTTTGCCTATTTTAGGCAGATTTTGACTTACCCTAACAGATGAATGATAATCAGTTTGTCTTTTTCCACAATGATTTCATCACTATTCAAAATTATACTTTCATTTATTTAGTTCAATATTTTAGCCCTAGTTCAATGTTATTTGCTGTATATATAGTCTATGTGGTCAAGGGTTAGGAAGACTGTAAACAAACGTGTTATTACATAATTTGTCCTAGGAGAGAGCATCCTACTGTCTATACATACCATGCAATAATGGTACTAACGGTCTACCAGCTATTGGGGAATTGTCGGTAAAACAGGGCGCGTTTTCTGTTAAATATTCTCAGATGTCGCTGGAAAAGATATTTTTCTATCATTCCGTTTGTCTGTCTATGAGTACGTCGATCCAACTAGGAAATATAAATTCAATCTACAAATTAGAGATTAGTTAATTTCAACATACACACGAGTTATAACAGCAAGGTCAATATTTATTTTATAAGTGAGGCGCTTCTAGCGATTTTGGAACTTGAATTATAATGTATTTGCATACCATATAATATCATAACATGTTAACCCTTTCCTACACACAGACGTGTTTCGACGCATCGAACCAGTCTTCTGCAATCAAAACCGTATGTGTTGTCTCTGTCTGTAAAGCTTGGATGCATTATCCGGCGTCCGTCCGGCTGAATGTGGATTCGTTCGTCCGTCATGGTTTGCATTTATTGGTCAAAACGTTGTTTCTGTTGCGCAGATTCATTTCAAAGTGGTCGCACTTATACCGTGTGACCAAGAGAACGGTAAAATACTAGGTACATAACTCTGGTCTACTTATTTTAGTTCTCACATACAATATTTCGAACACAAATCTGATCTGTTGTTTTAGGTGTAAACTCATTTTTTCATATTTTTTCTTCGGCCATTATCTCAATAGATGTTCAATGTATCACTTTCAGACTTGGTGTATAGGAAACTTATGAGCTACAGATGTGCAGTACAATACGGAGCTATAGACAATTATTCTCTATTCAACTGATTTTCAAACAAATTACAAAACAATATAAGAAAAGTAGAACATTATTAATACATCTCTTTTTTCAATATGATTCTAGGCAGACGGCCACTATATTGAAATATGCACAGCTTAAGTCGACTGAAAGCAGATCGAAATGAGAAATCGGACGGATGTCTCAAATATCTTGATTAAAACATTGCGGTTTTTAATTAGAGGTTTGACATAGAAACATTGCAAACAATGGAGGAATTATCTGCAATATTTATATTTCCTGCATTATTGAAAGCAGATTGAAATGCGAAATCGGACGGACTATGCAGACAAATGGAATATAGAGGTAAAACGCAGACCAGTATAGACATTTGGTACAATGTTTTTTTTTTTCAGTTTGCATAAGTGTGGAAAATAAAACATCTTCAAAGACATAACAGCTTTTATCATCAGTAATCAGATTTTAATTAAAGAGAAATTAAATATGGATCTTCTTTTGAAATAGTTGCACCTTATTTATGCACATTATATAATAAACTATTTAACAACTTTGAATATCCCGAAAGCTGGGGATTGGGCTATATCGTACCAATTTTCAAATGTGGCGATCCAACCCAATCAAACAATTATCGTGGCATAACTTTGAATAATATCTTATCAAAATTGTATTCCCAAGTACTTTTAAACCGATTAACAAAATGGAATGACGAACATGAAAATATATCCGAGTGTCAATTTGGATATCAAAAGGGCAAAAGTACTATAAATTGTGTGTTTATATTACATGCAGTTATTACAAAAGTTTTAAATTCAGGTCAAAAACTGTATAATGCGTTTATCGACTATGTCAAATGATTTGATAAGATCAATAGAGCGTACCTTTGGCAAAAGCTTTTGTCACAAAATATCAGTACTAAAATAACAAAAGCCCTTCAATCCATGTGCTCAGTCGTTAATTCCGTTATCAAACACCATGACTATATATCAGATCCTATTGATTCATTTTTAGGTGTAAAACAAGGTGATGCAAGTTCATCTCTACTCTTCATGATGTTCGTTAATGATATTAATGAAAACATAAATACAAACATAAAAGGGATATTCACCTTAAATGAAATTAAACTATTCTTAATCTTATCTGCTGATGACAAAGTGTTATTTGCTACATCTCCTGAATCTTTACAGTCTATGTTAAATGATATCAAAGCTTACTGCAATAGATGTGACCTGAAAATTAATACGGATAAAACAAAGATTCTCATATTTGAAAAGGGATCTAGATACACTAATCATTTGTTTAAACTTTACAGTAGTAAGCTAGAAAAAGTAACTCAATTTAAATACCTTCGTATAAATTTTTACAAAAACGGACGATGGAATCAAACACACAAATACATTGCTGAACATGCGCTAAAAGTCATGCAAAGATTATTTTCTGTTTTTAATAAATATGAATTTCCTGTAAAAGTAGGTTAAAACTACATGTATTTGATGTACTTGTTCATCCGTACTAAATTACTCTTCAGAAGTATCTGGATACATTGAAGCAAAATATATTGAAAATGTACATGTTAAATGTTTACGCAAACTTCTATGTGTAAACAAGTCCACTAATTTATCGGTTCTCTATGAAGAACTAGGTAGAGTCCCTTTAAGTGTCATAAGAAAAGTAAACATGTTTTGTTACTGGTTAAAATTACTGAAATTAAATGAACGGTCACCTGTAAAACAAGTGTACTTCCTTTTAAGAAATGCTGCAAATAATAACATTAGCTATACTAAATTAAACTGGGCATTTCAAATAAAGAACATGTTAGATCACTAAGGTTTAACAGAACTTTGGCTTAACCAAGACATGTTTACATTACGCTATAAAACAACGACTATTTGATCAGTATCACCAATCTTGGTACAGTAATATTGATAACTCACAGAGGCTAAGCACTTATAGTATCTTTAAACACAATTTCAACTTAAAACCTTATCTAGAAAACATTAAGAATAAAGTTTTAGAATTGCATTCAGTAGATTTAGACTTTCATCCCTTAAATTAGAAATTGAACGCGGTCGTTACAATAATATCGATAAGAAAAATAGAATATGTAAATTTTGTAATTTAAAATCTATTGAAAACGAGTTCAACTTCATTTTAGTCTGTTTATTATATAGAGATATAAGAAAACAATACTTAAAGGCGTATGCTACAGTTATTTATCAAAAAATTACCCAATCATATAATTTCTTTATTCTTTGTATTTTGTTAGAACATACAATATCTGGTTGAAATAAGAAAAAAATATATATGTTATCAATGTAAAAACATATATATTGGCCTGTCAATGACTTGACCTATTTCATCAAAGGCACAAATATAGGCATTTTGGCCGAACACCTAAAACACAAAAAAAAATAAAATGAAAACTACAAATCATATTAAAGTTCATATATAACTTTAAATATATAATTTAAATCAATATGAAAAGAGAATTTGTGAGAAAAATATGAAAAAAATTATATTAAGCTGTTTTTAAGGTCGAAATGGTGTCACATTTTACCCCTAAAAAAGATAAAATCATACAATGTTTCAAGAAATTGTCTATTCTACATAATAGAATTTTCTGTAATTATCCATAAACACTGAACATGGTTCACTTTAATAAAAAATGTAAAAAAAAAAGATATGTCACCGTTATCCTTTTCTGGTAAATCAACTTTTTCCTTGAAACAAGGCCTGCTTTTACAGCAAAACTGCTGTATTTCTATGAAAACGCAAGGAAAAGGTCCCTTTACTCTAAAAGGAGTACGGTGACCTATATTTTTTTTTGCAATAAAGTGAATGATGTTTAGTGTTTATGGAGAATTACAGAAAATTCTATTATGTAGAATGGAAAATTTCTATGATTTTAAAATGTGATATCATTTCTACCTTGAAAAACAGCTTAATATATTATTTTTCCTTTTTTCTCAAAAATTCCTTTTTCATATTGATTTACATTCTATATATGAAGTTATATATGAACTTTGATATGATTTGTAGTTTTCATTTTATTTTTTGTGTGTGTTTTAGGTTTTCGGCCAAAATGCCTATATTTGTGCCTTTGATGAAATTGGTCATGTCATTGATAGGCCAATATTATTTTTTTTAAACGATTAGAATTTTTTTTTCCTTATTTCAACCAGTTATTGTATGTACTAATAAAATACAAAGAATAAAGAAATTCTATGATTGGTAATTTTTTTGTGAAAAAAATGTAGCATACGCCTTTAACATCTTATTATTGCAGTTGGCCAACAATAAATAAACTTGAAACATTATTATCGTCAGTAAACAAAAAGGTAACCTTAAATCTATCAAAATATATTTACTTTGCATCGCAGTTAAGAGATCAATTAGACAATGAATTATATTTTATATCTAGCATTATATACTATTATATATATATATATATATACATCAAAGTTTCTCTCACAATTGTTAAGCAAATCTTTACTTCTCATATTTATACTATATATATGTCAAATCTAATTTGAATATTGTATTAAGGCCAGAAGCATATGTAATGCTTATTGCCAAAAAAATATTTTGAATTGAATTGAATTGATTCGCCTTAATTAGTACAAATTAAGTATACTTTGTTATTAACCGAATTAAGGACAGAAACATCTAACTGAAAACCGCGATGTCTTAATCAAAGGTATTTGAGACACACCCCCAATAAATAACGGCTTCTGATTGGCGGTCTGCTTTTTTTCAATACCGGTCTGCGTCTTTCCTCTATACATATTCCATTTGTGTTTAGTTTAAACACATTTTATTGTCAAATAAATCACATGGTATAACAACATTAGAGATTACATATAAAGCAAAAGGGTCGAGCCACAAGTTCTCAAACTTATTACGGCTCTCCCCGTAAATTGAACAAGAACAACATTATTAAGAACATCATAGTGAACAATTGATTTGAAATAAATATGTTTAATTGCAGTTTTATATTACCATAAATATTTCCATTTGTGTGCGTCTTCCGTCTGCGTTTTAATCTGTCCCGCAGACTGGTACCCAACCTATGATATAATATACGCTGTTTAAAATACATAACTATAGAGTACCAGACCACCTTGGGAAATTCCCTCAAATATTTATGACGCACATTCGCAACGGTGTATCGTGAATTTGTTCAGACCGTGAAAAGATTCATATTTACCGTAGTGCGCATGCGCAGAAGCAGCGGAATAATAAGAAATTCATGGCCGTGAAATAAATGAGACTTGTTACATTCCGAACAATATATGCGTTCGTAACAAGTCGATCATAGAATTTTACAGGTGATTTTCATTTCTTATGTTTGCTTATACCCCTTCAGTCACTCAATAGATTTAACTGTCAGGATCGTAACTTTTACGGGTTTCGTTCTTTTTTGTTTTGTTTACCCTAGATACGGGTCCCTTCAATTACCCTTTAATTGTGAATTGAACGATTTCATTTGTTGTTTTTGTTCCCAAGTACTGAAAGTTGTGTCAGAGAGATATAATTTATACCTGTCGCTGATTGTGTCAATGACCAAGGAATATGGGTAACCAGAAATCTCGACGCCAAGAATTCTCGACCCCATTAAAATGATCTTGATCTGTTCTAAATAGTTAATATGCTGCAGATGACTTTGAAAACATTTCGTAAAAAATATCGAAAACTATCGAAACTCTCCATAAATGAAAAATAATAAAAAAGAATATTCAATGAAGTCATAAACACTGGCGAAAGGAGACATTGATCATTCTTTTGCCACAAACATTTCAAAATTTGCTGCAGAAGTTTGGACCCTTTCTGTAGTAGATTCACTAGTAGGTAAATGTGTAGAGCTCCCATCCCACCTTCGCGTTCAATCGTCTGTGCCATCCTGATAATATCCAAACAATAATCAATTTCTAGCACTTCAAACACAATATATATAGAGATTAATGACAGGTCTGTATTCCGATGATATTAAAATTATGTCACGAGAATGGGTGTTATCGGGTGACATATTTCTAATATCATCGGAATACAGGTTATTGATCTGTTTATTTTTTTTTGGAAATGATGAAAAGTCAATTAAGCGGAATAATTGGGAGGAGCCAGTACACCAGAATCCTGTAAAAATACTCTCTCCCTCTCTCTGTCTGTCTGTATGTATCTCTCTCTATCTGTCTCCGTCTCTATCTCTCTATCTCTCTCTCTATCTATCCCTCTCTGTCTCTCCACCTTTCTCTCTGTATATATGTGTCTGTCTGTCTTGTCTGCCTGTCTATTCTCTGTCTGTATGTATGTCTCTCTCTGTCTCTGTCTGTCTGTCTGTCTGTCTGTCTGTCTGTCTCTCTCTCTCTCTCCCTCTCTCTCTCCCTCTCTCTCTCTCTCTCTCTCTCTCTCTCTCTCTCTCTCTCTCTCTCTCTCTCTCTCTCTCTCTCTCTCTCTCTCTCTCTCTCTCTCTCTCTCTGTATGTATGTCTCTGTCTCTGTGTGTGTGTGTGTGTGTGTGTGTGTGTGTGTGTGTACTTGTAGTAGCTGCAAATTGGGGAACTTCGCGAGAATACACACCAACGAACTGGGAAACAACCGGGAAACGGGGAATTCCCCGTTTTGCAATTTCATGTCAAATGTATTTCTAGCTGTGTTTTAAATACAAATAATTGATTCCCCATGAGAATAAAAAAATTCCCCGTTTACCGTTTTTTTGGCTAACACGATACACTCTTACACACAATCTCGACATTTCACTTGTGTGTTTGTTTTTTTTTGTTCCCCATTTTTACTGAAAATTTCTTGTGACGTCACGCGCGGTAAAAGCGGTTTAAATTTCGAACGTGATCTGCGGACAGATGCAATATACAGTGAAAATGCGGACTCTATAATATGTTATTATATATTGTAAGAAAAAATTATAACAATGACGATTTTTAATTATTTGAAAATTGAGGACTAATTGACAGTTTGATACTGCAATTGTCGGCCGTTTTATTACCTTGTTCATTAACACATTTTTCTCGTTTTTAATGTTATGGGAGAAACACATTTAAATAGTGCCAATTATCAGATTGGCAATCAATGTCTGAATGGCTGATTCAACATAATTGTCTATGAAAATGAATTCAAGTCACATCTGAACGTGTACAATTATATCCATTACAATATTAACAGTACATGTTCTAGGTTTATATAGCTTGTAAGATACGTTTATATTGGATTGTAATATAATAATACTTATTTGTCAAATTAAAATAAAATAATAGACATTTAAAAGAAACTGAATTATTTCACTGTCGTTGTATTAGTTGTTTTTTTAAGAAGTCAGTGTAGCTCTAATTGTATCTTTGTCTTTGTTTGCTAATTGTACAAATATGACTCTAGTTATAGGTCATAGTCAATAAGAATACCTATCTGACTATTTGGATAAGGCCGATTTGTCTCTGTTTTCTTATCCTGGATATGGAACGTTGAACTGTTTGAGAGAAGACGATTTATTTGATGTAGCTCCTTTTTTCTCGGTGAGTAAATTGTTCTACAGTTTCCTCTATATTCTATATTGTCCGCAGTATGTAACCAATACCTATTCCGTTCGCAGATTTCCTTCATAATCTATATTGTCCGCAGTTTCCTCTTTATTCTATAATGTCCGCATTTTCCTTCTTATTCTATATTGTCCACAGTTTCCTCTACATTCTATTCTGTCCGCGGTATATAACCAATACCTATTCTGTCCACAGATTTCCTTCATAATCTATAGTGTCCGCATGTTCCTTCTACTTCTTTATTGTGCGCAGCTCCTCTACATTCTATAGTGTCCGCAGTATATAACCAATGTCTATGCAGTCCGCAATTTGCTCTTATTTTATATTGACAGTAGTATAAAACTAATATTGACCGCAGTATATTACCAATACCTATTCCGTCCACAGATTCCCTTCATAAATTATATTGTCCGCAGTTTCTTCTATATTCTATATTTTCCGCAGTTTCCTCTACAGTCTATACTTGCCGCAGTATATAACCAATACCTTTTCCGCCCGCAGATTACATCTCTGATCTATATTGTCCGCATTTTCCTCTTTCTTTTATATAGCCCGCATTTTCCTTCTTTTTCTATATTATCTGCGGTTTCCTATATATTGTATATTGTCAGCAATTTCCTCTATAATCTATATTGTCCGCAGTTTTCTCTATATTCTGTATTGTCCGCATGTTCCTTCTTATTCTATATTGTCCGCAGTTTTCTTCTTATTCTAAAATGTCCGCCTTTCTTTCTTATTCTATAAAGTCCGAAGTTTCCTCTACATTCTATATTGTCCACAGTATATAACCAATACCTATTCCGTTCGCAGATTCCCTTCATAATCTATATTGTCCGCAGTTTCCTCTTTATTTTATATTGTCTGCATTTTCCTTCTCATTCTATATTGTCCGCACTTTCCTTTACATTCTATATTAACAGCAGTATAAAACTAATATTGACCGAAGTATATTACCAATACCTATTCCGTCCACAGATTCCCTTCATAAATTATAGTGTCCGCAGTTTCTTCTATATTCTATATTGTCCGCAGTTTCCTCTTCAGTCTATACTTGCCGCAGTATATAACCAATACCTTTGCCGCCCGCAGATTACCTTCATAATCTATATTGTCTGCATTTTCCTCTTTCTTCTATATTGTACGCATTTTCTTTCTTATTCTTTATTGTCCGAATTGTCCTTCTTTTTCTTTATTGTCTGCGGTTTCCTCTATATTCTATATTGTCCGCAATGTCCTCTATAATCTATATTGTCCGCAGTTTCCTCTATATTCTTTATTGTCCGCATGTTCCTTCTTATTTTATATTGTCCGCAGTTTTCTTCTT
Source organism: Serripes groenlandicus (assembly GCA_031761405.1). Lineage (NCBI taxonomy): Eukaryota > Metazoa > Mollusca > Bivalvia > Cardiida > Cardiidae > Serripes > Serripes groenlandicus. The sequence goes on along the minus strand of JASEVX010000203.1, from coordinate 173,221 downwards.
ATTCTAAAATGTCCGCATTTTCCTTCTTATTCTATATATTCCGACGTTTCTTCTACATTCTATATTGTCCGCAGTATATCACCAATACCTATTCCATTCGCAGATTCCTTTCATAATCTATATTGTCCGTAGTTTTCTCTTTATTCTATATTGTCTGCATTTTCCTTCTTATTCTATATTGTTCGCAGTTTCCTTAATACATTCTATATTGAAAGCAGTATAGAACTAATATTGACCGCAATATGTTACCATTACCTATTCCGTCCACAGATTCCCTTTATAAATGATATTGTCCGCAGCTTCTTCTATATTCTATATTGTCCGCAGTTTCCGCTACAGTTTATACTTGCCGCAGTATATAAACAATACCTTTTCCGCCCGCAGATTCCCTTCATAATCTATATTGTCCGCATTTTCCTCTTTATTCTATATTGTCCGCAGTTTCCTTCTCATTCTATATTGTCCGCAGTTTCTTCTTATTCCATATTGTCCGCAATTTCCTTTTTGTTTCTATATTGTCCGCAGTTTCCTCTACAATCTATATTGTCCGCAGTAAAATAACCAATACCTATGCAAGTTTCTCTATATGCTATATTTTCCGCATTTCCCTTCTTGGTCTATATTGTCCGCATTTTCCTTCTTATTCTATAGTGTCCGCATTTTCCTTCTTATTCTATATTGTCCGCATTTTCCTTCAAATTATATATTGTCCGCAGTATAAAACCAATATCTATGCTCTCCGCAATTTCCTCTATATTTGAAATGTCCGCATGTTCTTTCTTATCCTATATTGTCCGCATTTTCTTTCCTATTCTACATTGTCCGCATTTTCCTTCAAATTCTGTATTGTCCGCAGTATAAAACCAGTATCTATGCTCTCCGAAATTTCTTCTATATTCTATATTGTCCGCATTTTCCTTCCTATTCTATATTGTCCGTTTTTTCCCTCTTTATTGTTTCCTCTACTTTCTATATTGTCCGCAGAATAAAACCAATACCAATTTCCTCCACATTCTATATTGTCCGCAGAATAAAACCAATACCAATGTTCTCTATATCCTATAGTGTCCGCAGTTTCCACTTTAATATATCAGCCGTCCCGCGAGAAAACCAACATTATAGACTCTGCGTTATGTATCGACCCTGATCAGCCTGCGCAGTCCGTGCAAGCTTATCCGGGCCACCACGTTCCGTCTCATTGGGATAGAGGTAGGCCATAGAGTAATGATTCCTGAAACAAAATATCCAAAGGAGGCGAAAAGTGTCTGCCCAGGTTAGCCTGCGCGGCATGCTTGATTCGGTTCGATACTTAAAGCAGAGTCCATAATTTGGGTTTTCTGTCGCGACGGCTCATGCATTGTCCGCAGTTTCCTTCTTATTTTATATTGTCCGCAGTTTCTTTCTTATTATATAGTGTCCGCATTTTCCTTCTTATTCTATATTGTCAGCAATTCCTTGATATTCATTATTGTCCTCAAGTTCCACTTAATTATGTATATAATAAAGGCCCAATGTCACAAAGATCCCTGGCGGTGAAAACTTTTGCTGAAAATAAAATTGTATTAGATTTAGTTCCAAGTATGGGTAGGCCCTATGTTCATGATCAATGATAATAACGCTAAATATTCTATTACACTATTTCCCAAAGAAAGCTGTTCTTGTCCAGCGATATCCAGATGCTAACACATTATTGCCGCCATGAGACAAATAAATAAAAAACGTACTTGGCAGGAGACACAGCCTTAAATTATATCACTGATAAAAGCAATCAACTTACGGTTTACTTACGGTTCCGAGACAGCCGGAAAGCCTAAGGCTTCTTATGGTCCATCTCTTGTGTGGTTACTTGTATGTATTGACAAGTAAAAAAGTGGCAGCATGGGTTGAATTTAGAAGGGTGATTTATCCAATTTTTGTTTTATTTATTTTTAAAGGCATTAATACTTGGAGCTGTTACTACATCGTTTGGGAGCGAGTTCCAAGGGTCCACGGTCCTTATGCTGAAGGCATTTTTTCGCATGTCGGTGTTTTGGTTGTTTTTTAAATAATTTGGGACTATTTCCTCTTGTTCTTGTGTAGATTGAGAGTACTAACAAGTCCTCATTTGAGGTTGAGTCGTACTTGTTATTTATTTTGAATACTTGTTACATGTCTGCTCGTAGTCTAGTGACGGAATTCCTAGATATTTTAGTCTCTCGGTATAAGTTCGAAATTGTATATTGGATAATAGTTTAGTTGCTCGTCTTTGGACATTTTCAATAGCAATTTGGTGTTTTTTCAGATGTGGTGACCATACCGTACTCGCATACTCCAGATGGGGTCTGACCAGTGATGTGTATAGATGTAGAAATATAGTTTTATCCATGTAGGTGAAGGTTCTGAAGATGATTCCTAGGTTTCTGTTAGCTATTTTAATTTTCGATGTAATGTGAGAATGAAATTTTAATTTTTTATCTTCGATGACTCCTAGATCTTTTTCTTCCCTTACGTTTGTGATTGCTTCTCTGCTTAAGTCTCTGCCTTTGGTAAAATAGTCTCCTGTTTGTTGGTTATTTCCTAGATGTTATTTGCATTTTTTTGAGTTAAATTCAAGGTCCCATGTGTGAGACCAGTCGCTAAATTGGTCTGTTGTTCTTTGGATAAGCCCATGATCCGCTTTACAGTTGACAACATTGTATGTTTTTGTGTCATCGGCAAATAGTTTGACGATTGGTAGAGTATCAAATGCCTTCCTAAAGTCGTAGAATAAAATGTCTAGCTCGTTACCGTTGTCAAGGGCATTGGTCCAGTCTTCTAGTACCTCAAGTAATTGTAATGGGCAAGATTTCCCTTTCATGAATCCAAATTGATGTTTAGAGAATAGATGGTTGTTTGTCATGTGCTCAGTAATTTTGTGTTTGACTATTTTCTGCATTATATTTGAGCAGATAGAGCAATTATGCTTATTGGTCTGTAGTTTTCAGGTTTATGTTTGATTCCTGATTTGAAGATAGGTGTAACATTAGTTTTTTTCCATGGAATTGGTATTTCCCCACTAGTCATTGATTTATTGAGCATCTGTGTAAGTGTTTTTACATTATATGTATCACATTATATATTTACAAAGGGAAATCCCGAATATGATCAAACCAGGGACCGTGTATATATTGTCCCTGATCAGACGTAACGAATTAAACACATTTTCCCATCTCCAATTAAACAGTTTTACACCAAAATCATACCGTCCGCAGATTCGCTCTATTTTCTTTATTGTCCGCATTTTCCCTCTATATTGCATTTGTCCGCATTCCATTTGTCCGTAGATCGCGTCCGCAGTTTAGACCTTCCCGAAAGAAAAATAAATGGCGGCATATCTGTGAGCTCTCTATATAGGTAAGTTTATCGAAGATTTATCCAAGTTATACTTCTTATTTATAATAAATTTATAGTTACAAGTAAAGAATACAGATACTTTTTCTTATCGAACATTCGTTTTGGGTGAACAGGTGGCGTAAAATGTATATTTATAATCCAGTTATTTCACCCTTCACAAAAGTTTGCACTGAACGATATTTCAAATTCATTGTTTCAGCAAAGACCTAATAACATTATTGATATTAGGTCTTCGCTTTCAGTTAGATCCGGGGCCTTTCGCAAGATTATACTTACTACAAAACCGTATCAACTTCAAAAATTCCCCCAAACCATCCTTACAGTTACAGGATTTGAACTTTTCTTTTTTCAGTCTGAAATGGCACAGTTCTCGCCAGGAAAACGAGCAGTAAGTAATGAAGTCATGTTTTTAAATACCAGATTGCGCCATGCAGCACAACAGGGAAGTGTCTCTGAGCACAATAACTGCACTTAAATAAGTTGATTTAACCTCGCCATGCATAATTAACTATTTGGCGAGCAGCTGTTGTTTTGGGTTTACCATTCTTCCTAAGAAACGGACCAAAGTTTAATTTAAAAGAAATATTTGTTCATGTTACTAGTTATATTATGGAGACACCGGTTCTCGAACCTCTTAACATTTATCAGGGCTCATGGGAATATTTATGAATTTATGTCAAAAACCAACAATACTGACCAATAAATTCAACAATTTAATGGTAAGTAAACAAAGCATCGGTTCACATACAATTTATTACGTATGTAACCAGTCCTTAAACTAAAGGTTCAAGAATATGTACGGTTCGAGAACAGGGACCGGCACAATAAGTCTATTTGAATCGGAGGTAAACAAAAAAGTTTCATTAAAAAAGGTTGACACCGGCATCTCCTTTTTAAAAAAAGACACTATCAGACCACCTTTTTAAAATTAAAGTAATATTAACCTCTAGATATGCAACAGGTAGTTAAAAATGTAAATTCCTATGAGTATATGTTAATAATAAAGCTAGTGTTTAAAAAACAACTATTCTACTTGTTAAACTAGAGCTGAATTGACTGTCAGTTATGAATTTATTACCCTTGCAATGTAGAATTAAATAGCCAAGTGAGTCAATCAAAGGGGTGTAGAAAAAACTTTTTAATCAAGAGGGTAGAAAGGGGTGGGGGATCAAAAGAGAGAAAGTTAAAAGAATACATAAAAACAAAAAATAAATATAATTTATGACATCAGGAAAATGTGTAGGCAGGGCTGTACAAATCCCATAGCAAAGCAATATACCCCTTTTCTTCGAATGGGGGTGGGTAATGGTGGGGGCATAATTATTAATTAATAAATAATTATATAGTTGAAAACATTGTTGCAAAAGTATAAATAGCTAATTGTGAGCTATTATTCCTTTTGCCACAATGATTTCAAAGTTATCTGCAAGTGGGATAGGGTAAAGTTAGATTAAAAGAAACTATATTTCATTAATAAAATTAGCTTGGACAATTTATGTATATATTTTATAGGCTTCATTTTACATGTCTTTAGGAGTTGTTTGTTTTCTTTATATAGTAGAGTTAATGAATGAAACGAAATACATTGTAGGAAAAGGTGCAATTATGAGCAATTTCTTCTTTTGTCACAATGTTTTCATCTGTAAATGAGTCTATATGTGGGAAAGGGTTAAACACATATTCATTTTGGAAGGACTTAATTGTCGAATCAATGTATACAGTTCTCGATATACACAGTTGCGTAATCAGTAATTTGACAACTGAGAGTGTATATCCATTAAAATTTCAAAGTACTGAAGTACTAAAATGCGGGGGATGAAGCAAACAGTGGAGCATTTAATTAACTAGATACAACAGGGCAACATGTAGAGTTCATTATTTGTCGGAGGTCACGGGTTCGATACCCGGTTGCGGCGACATTCTTTCGGGCAATGTTTTCCATTGCCTCTCACCTCTGATCTATGTGAGAAAGTAGTCAGTGGCTTCGAAAGAATGTTGTGTAAGTACTGGTGTGGGAGAGCCAGGAAAACATGGGTAGGTGCACTGACCGCCGTGATATGACCAAAGCTGTTGAAAGCGGCGTTAAACACCAAACAAACAAACAAACAAATCATTATTTGTCAGAAGCATTTATACAGACTTATGAGCTCTTAGTAACCTTGAACATTGACAGCCATGTGTTTTAAATGTGATACACCACATCATTAAAGTGCAACAGTCATGCTGGAGTGCCCTTTTGCAAGGCATATTTCCTTGCCTAGTACTGGTGTGTTTACCAAGGGATCATGAATAAGTGAACTGTCGCCACGATATAACTGAAATAATGTTGGAAGTGGCGTAAAACCCTATATATTTAAAGTGAACATTTCTACCCTTTGTGTAAAAATACAATAAACGCTATGACTAGGGATTAAAGTGAACATTTCTACCTGTTGTGTAAAAATACAACAAACGCTATGACTAGGGGTTTTCTCAAACAACATTTCCTGTATAAAGTTGGGCATGACAATATACGGAGGTATTCAGCACAGCTGAATCCCCCGCATAAAAAGCTGAAGAATCCAATCATTTAACACACAATGACGTAGTACCAATCAAAATCGTGCCCTTTAGTCCAATTTGCATAATCAAAGAACCGATTGTCATATCAAATATTATGACGCCCCCCCTGATTAAACATTAAATGCGTATCCGATGTAAATGAGATGGAAGTCGAATTATGTTTTAACCCTTTCAATAGTATAAACAATATTGTGAATCTATTCCTGGTTTAATGAGATAATCGTCTTCAATAATTGAGAAAATGAGAAATTTTCAGATATTTTTTTATAGGGGATTCATAATAAATGCTGTAGCATGGGGGTGTCGTAATATTTGGAATTAACCAATCAAAAGACAATACCTCAATTCTACTTGTAAAGAGTGTGTATGTTTGGCCGATACAAATAATTTATGTTGTTTATGACACTACACTTACAACAGACTTCTTTACAAAATGCCTGAAACCTTTACACGGCGGGTAAAATGTAGATTCATTAATTATATTTTGGCAACTTTAGAACATAATGTTTGGATCGCAAACCAGATACAAATAATTTATGTTGTTTATGACACTACACTTACAACAGACTTCTTTACAAAATGCCGGAAACCTTTACACATCGGATAAAATGTAGCTTCATTAATTATATTTTGGCGACTTAAGAACATAATGTTTGGATCGCAAACCCGATACAAATAATTTACGTTGTTTATGATATAGGTATTCCCGTATCTTGAAAGTTTTGTTCCTGAATTCTGACTCTTGGTGTCCCATTAAAGGTATGATCCCGTCTTTTAGCGCCTGTCAGAGTTTGTTTTTTTATAATTAGTCTGGTGTCATTCATGCAGAATTGCTTGTCACAGGAGAATTTTCTCCTGTTTATCTGGCTGATCCTTATGATATGATATGATAAACACAATGTTTATATCTGACAATGACAAAATTCATCCTTCAATTGTAAGTTTGATGTTCAAATGTTGGGGTCCATGCAGCCGAAAGACAGGGGGTAAAAATGTGAAATAAAACTTCAAAACATGCCAGTGTCAGAACAATAAATGAAAAATACATATACATGTATATGTGTCTGACAATTACCAAACTTAGTCTTTCATTTTTAAAGTTGTTTACAAGGTGAAATCATTTTGAACCCTCTATTTTTCTTTTAAAGTAAAAAAAAAAGAATTTCCCTTCCTACCTACCTACCCACACCTGAGACTGGTGGGTAGGGTTTGGGCCTTCAAGGACTAACGACTTTCGCTTAGTCTGCCTTCAGAGATGGGGTTGCATTGCGAAAGGGTTATGCATATATACATCTCTGATTTCTGACCGTCAAATAAGGCTTATTATAAGTCTTAAACATTGACCAAGAAAGGAAACACAAAAGTGCAACAAGATAAGAAAAATTCATTTAAAAAATCTATGATTGAAACAAATCAGATTTGAATAAATTTGTAAAACAATGGTCTCTCATTATAGATAACGGGTCTTCCACTGCCAGAGGGTGTAACAAACATATGTTCCCTCCAGCAATAGAAGACCACATTTAAAAATATGTATCAGGGTTCTCCCTGGCTTATCTGTCCTTTGCGCCAACACTTTCGCCAAATTAAAAAAGTTGGTTCCATTTTCAACTCATTGGAGCCAGACCATTTTTCTTACACACCTAAATTATGTGTACTTTTGGGAAATACTGGTACCCTCTGACATTTATTATGCTATTTTCTCTAGTCACGTGTCATAATCTATCCAGCATCAAATTTATCAAAAAGATTGGCTTGGCCATGATTCATTAGATTCCCATATGGAATGAATCATGTTATCAAACCACATGCATTGTGGTAGCAGGAATAATTTCTGATATTGAGTCTGTCTGTCAGTGCTTTCAATCTAAAGACCAATAAATACACTATTATATCTAGTAAGTTGTATTATGAACACACATTTAGTGCACTGAACTTTTACATAATAACTTTTAAAACAAATAAGAATGAGTGTAGGTAATACTTTCTTAAATGACATTTCCAATTTTTAGAAAGAAGAGACTGCACGAAAACCCATTACAATATGTTTTTTTTCCTTCCGTCTTCCTTAGTTTTTCTTCTTAAAAAGAATTTAACTAAAATGGACAAAAATGTGATTTAGATTTATAGGTAAGTCTTTTTTGACAGCTGACTGTGAATCTGATAGATCCTTATGGCAAAAAATCAGCAATTAAAAAAAAAATTCCTATAGATTCGTGTAAACAAAAACACAATCTTTGACAATTAAATTAATATAGGGACATTCTTTAATAATATCCTTTTTTTTTTTTTATTAAGTCAATAAGTGGTTTATTGAAATTATTTTCCCCTAAACTTCTTTAACTGAAAAATAGTATTGATTGGTTTGAAGGCATGATCGAGTGTCAAATCTGGTGGTATGCATTCTAGATAGTGATTGGCCTAAATCTCGAAGTATGACGGTCATGTGACCTACCCTTATCTATCGCACACTATCGCCAAGAATCGGCTGTAAATATGGCGTGCGTAATAGACATTTTGAATCTGTTTGGTGTTATAAAATTTACAAGACGAGATGTCTCGTATCGGGGAAAAAATACATATGATAGCTCCTGGACACCTAATATCTAGCAATGCCCTTAACCCTTTCCCTCATTATATGAGTCATATAGATGCTTTCTGACGCCTATTGAAAACAGTTACAATAGGAGCAATTACTCAAAACAAGCAATTTCTCCTTTTGCCATAATGTTTCCAACTCTTTTTAATAATTACACTTTCATTTATAGAGAATTTTCATAATTTCTGCAGATGATTTCAAAGTCGTCTGCTACAGATTTGTTATATCTGGTAAAGGGTTAAATAAAGTGGCCATTTGAGGCTTTAAAGCCCTACGTTAGTCATTCTGTTTGAGATTTAAGCTGACTTAAATTTCGGATACGTAGATTGATTCTAATAAGAAAGAAGTATTCCTAATGAATTTTAGCTGATTAAGTGGTTGTATTCAAACCTAACAACGTTAACCCTTTCCCACGTGCAGACGCATTTTAACGCAATAGTAGTAGACGACTTTTGAGCAATTTCACCTTTGGCCACAATGTTTTCCACTTAGTCATTGGTTATCCATTCAATTATAGAGATTTTCCATTTTTTGATAAAATATGTTCAAAGTCGTCTGCTGCAAATTAGTTGTATGAGGGAAAGGGTTAAACATCAAAACAGAATGGTCCCGTTTTACAAATAATTCAACACCACTAACAACTACCGTATTCGCGGCCATAAGTCGACTTCGGCCATTAGTCGAGGGTCCAGTTTGACCCCAATTTCGGCGGTTTTGAGGTTACTCCCAGCCATAAGTCGGGGGTCGACTTTTTAAAAATCTCGGCAAAAAATTTTAAAAAAAAATGTTTCTCGATGTCAAACTGGATAATGATACATTATGATAATAATGCACAAACCTGATTTTATAAATCCAAATAAGCCAAACCAACTAACTAGTCCAAATTTCTTAATATATATGTTTAAATCAATAAAAATAAAAGCGCGAAACTCGAACAAAGGGTTTTGTCGATGTCAACCCTTAAGACACATTTGTCCGATTTCACACATGAAAATTAATCCTTTCATTGTTTTCAAAAAATGATTAGTTAAAAGTAAAACAAACACAGGAATGAGTAATTGCATTGACGAAGTTTATTAAAAGTGTGTGTAATTCACAGAGTGGTGAAGACAAGGGTCGTAAAGGTCTATGGAAAGAAGTTTGGACTCTATAGTTATATGCAAACGGTTGTAATTTCCCCTGGAACAGGCTGTAGTTACAACCGACTTGCATTAGCCCTATAACTAAACTGTTTGTCGAGTGAAAAACACAGGGCTCAAATAAATGACGTCACTAATTTACCAGCTGGGATTGAGACGCGACAAATGAAAAACACCCATATAAATTAATGTTAAATCTACGATCCTATTAGCTTAGTAATACTTGTGTGATTAAAGTGCACGTACTCTTTTTTTTATGACGTAGCTCATTTGTTGGGGAAAATGGTTTGCGAAAATAAAGGTCTATATAGATTTCACTCTTACCCATTTTCACATGCATTTATACGCATCTGCAGCAGACTTCTCTTGATAGAGCTCTGACAAAAGGAGAAATTACTACATTTTCTTTAAATTGGACAAATTAACTTTGAATTAAAAAGGATTTTAAAGGGTATGATATTTATTTTTCCTTTGTTTACGGCTTTGAAACTAGATAAAAAAATGTAAGGAAAGGATGCATCGCTGATAAAAAGCAGTATCTCTATTTCTCACAACGTTTTCCAACATTGTCTGCTACATCTGCATTTAAAGTTACAAATACGTGACCAGTAGTAACTGTACTGTACACACACTTTACAATGAGGTACCTCTGGACAACTCGATGGTTATATGCAAAACGGTTGTAATTTCTCCTGGAATAGGCTGTAGTTACAACCGACTTGCATTAGCCCTAAAACTGTTTGTCGCGTGTAAAATATAGCCTTAGGAGAGATTGTCATTCAGTCATAAGTCGAGTCCCTGCTTCAACACCAAAATTTGAGTCTCAAAAATTTGACTTATGGCCGCGGATATACGGTATATAATTAACTTATGTTTACCATTTTCAGTTAAAGGCCAGTCTTGAGGCACAGCCATGTAAGGTAAGAAATACTCGGGTGTCAGCAAATCTAAGACCCAATTCACACTGCTGGCGGTAGCGACGCGGGCTGTCAATCCTGGGGTTGTGAGTTTGAATCCCGACTCGGCCATATTTCTTTTCGATGTTTGACAAACGTCAATGCGATATGCATCATTCTTCTTCCACCAATAGGCTTAGTTTATGTGGAAAAGCAGCCTGTTGGTCGGGAAGATTGTTGTGTGGAGTACTGGTGTGAGAAAACAAGGAAACACATGAGTAGGTGAACTGGCTGCCGTGATATGATATGTGAAAATGTTAAAAATGGTGTTTAACCCCAATCAATCAATCACGCTGTGCTGCTTTATCCCAATTTAGATGTTGATGTCCTTGATAAAGCCTAAATATTGACTTGCAGTCACTCACATGTTCCTGGTAAAACATTCTGACAAAACAGTGACGTCCCAGTGTAAAAATTTGAGCCAAGGCTCTCCCAAAGATTGCCTCAGTGAAGCTGCATTCTGTCTGGTTGGTGCCATGGTACTGTAATAATTGTGCATCTGTAGAGCCTTGGATATACCCTGGGCTGGTGAACCCAGGTCCATGACTTCATCATTGTGCACTCCAGGATTACCTTGGTGGACTCTCATTGGAGCCACAGAAATGCTGGTGTCTTGCTGGTGAATCGCCAAAATTTGGCTACGGATTGCCACAATTTAGTAGTGTCTTCGCCATAACTTTTTAGATATCAATTGGAATTAACTGAAACTCAACACAATTGTACAACGCAATGAGTATGTGGTTTACATACAATATCTGTTCTCTTAACTCAAAGGTCAAGATCGCACCTAAGTTAAAATTATACAGTTTGGATTTCATATCTATAATTCGTCTATTTATTGGAATTAAATGAAACTTCACACAGTCGTAAAGCTGTATGTGTAGGTCACACTATCTCTGCTCTTATTTCAAAGGTCAAGGTCACCTACCGGTCAAAGTTATACAATATGGATTTCATTGTGTCTTCGCCATAACTTTTTAACTGTCAATGGGAATTCAATGAAACTTCACACAATTGTAGACCTTGATGAGAATGTTGATTTTGTACTGCAGTATGACACAAGTTTGCTTCATACCACAATATACCGGGATATCGTAACAACCCTATGTATAAGTTCTGAATAAAGGTTTTGTTCCTGATGATGATGCACTTCAGTTGTTACAGGTGTATTTTTTTAATATGAATTTTTGACTTTATTGTCTGCTTTCAGGAAATGGATTATTTACTACAAAGAAATTTTGTAAAGGGGTCTTCCTCCTTGAGTACCGTGGAAGAAGGGTTGCAGAAACAGCCAATTCAAAATGTACTGCATATCTGTTTGGCTTTAAATACAATGGGAAGTACATGTGGTAAGTTTCATTTTCCGATAGTTTTCTAACTTTAGTGAGGATGTATTTTGGTCTTATTTTCAGCATTATGCAAAACTAAACTTACTTTCATTTGTATAATAGTAATTATCAAAAACAACCTATTTTAACAATATTGGTTACTTTTGATACCTCATTCCTGATAAAATCATTCGCAGAGCTGAACAAAATGCAAAATTAAGAATATGATGAAAGAGAAAACCTGAAAATAAGCATCAATCTGACAATCTTTGAGATAATGTGCAGTGAAGAACAACCATATCATTATCTCAAGATCAAGGTTACACTATTTGGTAGAATTTTGCATGTATATAATATTAATATGCTATATTATAATATAGAACAAGTCGTTTTAAGTCTGTTTTAATCCCCAGATAATTCTGATGAAGATATTGATGATGATCCATTTGATGTTGAAAAGGAAAGGCAGAAACTGTTAAGGTATGCTTCATAATTGTCTCGCTGCGACGAAGTTGCGAAAGCGAGACTAAGGTGTTGCTTTTCTGGCGCCGGCGTCAACTATTTGCGTTTAGCTCAACGTTAAAGTTACATTTTTTTAACTTTTCTGAATAAGTACTGGTACTAGGGCTTTCATTTTTCGAATGTAGTTACATCTAATACCCTTCTTCACATTGTATGCTAAAGATACTGAGTGTGACCTTATTTTTGGGGTAAAAAACATGATTTTGGTGATTTTTGGTTGACTTTGAGAATTGGTCATAACATCCTCATTTTTTGTTAGATTGATTTCAAATTGTGCACACATATTTCATATAAAGTACTTCAACATATTAAACGGGTTTTTGGGTCAAACACTTGAATTTTTATCTTTTTCATTTCTTGGATTTTTCAATTTTGCGTTAAGCTCAACGTTAAAGTTTTGATTTTTAGCTCTACTGGCCAAATGCCAGAAGGGCTTATGTCGTGGCGAGTTGTCCGTCCGTCCGTAAACAATTTCTTGTTAACACGATACAGTCTTCACTGATTGTATCTCAACCAAACTTATACAGTAGTTAGATATCCATCAGAGCTCGGTTCCTTTCGAAAACCAGCCAGATCCGCCCATGCATGACTGGAATATGGCCATTGAAATGGTCAAAATTGCTATAAAAGAGCTTGTTAACACGATACAGTCTTCACTTTTGATTGTATCCCAACCAAACTTATACAGTAGTTAGATATCTATGAGAGCTCGGTTCCTTTCGAAAAACAGCCAGATCCGCCCATGCATGACTGGATTATGGCCCTTGAAATGGTCAAAATTGCTATAAAAGAGCTTGTTAACACGATACAGTCTTCACTTTTGATTGTATCTCAACCAAACTTATACAGTAGTTAGATATTCATGAGAGCTCTGTTCCTTTTGAAAACTAGCCAGATCCGCCCATGCATGACTGGATTATGGCCCTTGAAATGGTCAAAATTGCTATAAAAGAGCTTGTTTACACGATACAATCTTCACTTTTGATTGTATCTCAACCAAACTTATACAGTAGTTAGATATCCATGAGAGCTCGGTTTCTTTCGAAAACCTGAATATTGATGACATATTGGTTCCTTTTGAAACAAGCCAGATCAATGCCAGTTGAGCATAGGCCCTTACGGGCCTCTTGATTTTAGCTCACCTATGCACGAAATGCAAGGTGAGCTATTGGGATCACATTTTGTCCGGCGTCCGTCAGTCGTGCATCGTCAACACACTCTACAGGCTACATTTTGCATCTTATCTTCATGAAAGTTTATCAGAACGTTCATCTCCTTAAAATCTTGGACAAGTTCGAAACTGGGCCATATGAGGTCAAAAACTAGGTCACTAGGTCGAAAAGAAGGGAAATCTTGTTAACACTCTGGAGGCTACATTTTTAACTTGAACATGTTGAAACTTTATCAGAATGTTTGTCTTAATGATACGTAGGTCAAGTTCGAACATGGGTCACGTCAGGTCAAAAAGTAGGTCACTAGGTCAAATTGAAGGAAAATCTTGTTAACACTCCAGAGGCAGCAATTTTTGCTTAAGCAGTTTGAAATTTTGTCAGAATGTTTGTCTTAAAAATATCTAGGTCAAGTTCGAATATGGGTTATGCCGGATCAAAAACTAGGTGACTAGGTCAAATTGAAGGAAAATCTTGTTAAAACTTTGGATGCCGCATTTTTTGCTTCAGCAACTTGAAATTTGTCCAGAATGTTGAGCTGAATGATATCTAGGCCAAGTTCGAATATGGGTCATACCGGGTCAAAAACTAGGTCACTAGGCCAAATTGAGGGAAAATCTTGTTAACTCTGTAGAAGCCGCATATTTTGCTTCAGCAGCTTGAAATTGTTCAGAATATTGAGCTGTATGATATCTAGGCCAAGTTCGAATATGAGTCAAAAACTAGGTCACTAGGCCAAATTGAAGGAAAATCGTGTTAACACTTTGGATGCCTCATTTTTTGCTTCAGCAGCTTGGAATTTTGTCAGAATGTTGTCTTAAAGATATCTGGGTCAAGTTTAAATATGGGTCATATTGGATCAGAAACTAGGTCACAAGGCCAAATTAAGGGAAAATCTTGTTAACTCTGTAGAAGCCGCATGTTTTGCTTCAGCGGCTTGAAATTTGTCAGAATGTTGAGCTGAATGATATTTAGCCCAAGTTCGAATATGGGTCATGCAGGGTCAAAAACTAGGTCACTAGGTCAAATTGAAGGAAAATCTTGTTAACAATTTGGATGATGTATTTTTTGCTTCAGCAGCTTGAAATTTGGTCAAAATGTTTGTCTAAAATATATCTAGGTCAAGTTTGGATATGGGTCATGCTGGGTTAAAAACTAGGTCACTAGGCCAAATTGAAGGGTAATCTTGTTAACACTCTGGATACTGCATTTTAAATTTCAGCATGATGAAACTTTATCAGAATGTTTTTCTTGATGATATGTAGGCCAAGTTCGAATATGGGTCATGCTGGGTCAAAAACTAGGTCACTAGATCAAATTGAAGGAAAATCTTGTGAACACTTTGGATGCCACATTTTTTGCTTCAGCAGCTTGAAATTTTGTCAGAATGTTTGTCTGAATTATATCTAGGTCAAGTTCGAATATGGGTCATATTGGATCAGAAACTAGGTCAATAAAGGAATATATTGTTCCAACTCCGGAGGCCGCATTTTTACTTTGAGCAAGTTGAAACGTCAGAATGCTGTCTTGATGATATCTAGTCCATGTTGGAATATGGGTCATATCAGGTAAAAAAAATATAGATCACTAGGCCAAATGAAGGAAAATATTGCACTGTGGAGGTTGCATTCAGAATAATTGCCTTGATGTGTTTTGCATTGCAGTACATTGTATAATTAAGGTGAGCGATCCAGGGCCATCATTGCCCTCTTGTTTAATATTTTCCATAAGTACTGCTACTAGGGCTTTCATATTTGGAATATAGTGACATCAAATACCCTTTTGCACAATGCCATATTGTATGCTGATGATGCTGAGTGTGACCTTTTTTTGGGGGTAACATTTCTTGTATATTTTAACTTTGATTATTTTGTTTTTAATTTCTTGTTTAAAAACAATTGTGTTTAGCTGAAAGTTAAAGTTTTGTTATTTTACTTTTTGCCTTATACACTTGCATTGATAGTCAAAGCAGGGGACAGCGAGACATTTAATTACGCGTAATTCTTGTTTTGTTTTTGGCGTCTGGGAATTACCATATTTGACTTGACTGAATTTCCTTCTAAACTTATATCAGAAAACACCATCAGTGTCAGTGTGTCAGCAGGAATGCCATTTGTTGGACTGGCTGCCATGATATAACTAATGGTGTTAAAATGGTGTAAAATACATAAATTGTTGCAGCTCAGATGTGCCGTGAATTGTTACATTCTTTTTTATAGTTAGTCATTTGAGATTCTACATTGAGTGATTGACCTAATCAATTACAAATACAAATTATTCCTGTCTGTAATGCACTTTCTAAAGGATGTTATCTGTGAGTCAGTGTTTTACTGTTAAACTCAGGTGAAGGACATCTTATAGACAACAATTATGATCTAGCTAAATGGGAAACTCAGTTAAAACAGGCACAGTCATACACAATACTTGGTAATTTAGCAAAATGGGGAACTCAGTTAAAATAGGTAACATCATACACAGTACTTGGAAATTTATCAAAATGGGGAACTCAGTTAAAATAGGTAACATCATACACAGTACTTGGTAATTTAGCAAAATGGGGAACTTAGTTAAAATAGGTAACATCATACACAATACTTGGTAATTTAGCAAAATGGGGAACTCAGCAAAAATAGGTAACATCATACACAGTACTTGGAAATTTAGCAAAACGGGGAACTCAGTTACAATAAGCATATCTCATACACGAGAATGATGATTTAGCAAGATCAGGAATCCTGTTAAGTAAGACGCATTCCTTCTCACAACAATTGTTTAACTTGTGAAATGGTATGAATATTCCATACACAATCTGCAAAATGGGGAACTCGGTTTACAGAGACAAGAGAAATTGGGAGCTCAGTTAGGGCATATCCGATGCACTTTATGTAACTGGGAATTTCCAGCATTGTAACTGTCCATTTTAAAGATCTGATAGCTTTTGTCTCTCACCATTGACAAGAGTAATTATGGTTTATCCATCACTGTGTGACCAGTGCCCATTAGTTCTTTGACCTAGACATTACAGATCTTGTATTGTTTTAGGGTACCTGAGGAAGCTGATAGGACCATCCCAGGAGATACTGAGGCGTCGATCATGCAGTCTGACAGCACACAGCTCCCAGACAAGACTGTTGATGGCAGCATCCATGATGATTCAGAGTTTGTGGTAATGCCTTTAATGCAGTCGATATTATATTTTGTAGATAAGCCGGTGCATATAAGAATATAAACTCAAAATTACAGAACTCATTTCTATTTCAATGGAATTCTGATCTATAGCTCAGTCTGCCAATTAAAGGTATGCAGGTTTGAGCCCCACACAGGCTGGCTTAATTTCTCTGTGTTGATCTGAGCATGGACATTGTGTCTGGTGATCATTTATTGCTCATCTCTGATTCAAGTGGGAAATCATGTAAGTTGTTTTAGGATAGATTCCTGTTAGTACTGGTCAAAACCCAGGAACGCCATTTGTTGGACTGGCTGCCATGATATTTATAACTTATGGTGTTAAAATGGTGTAAAATACATCAATTGTTGCAGCTCAGATGTGCCGTGAATTGTTACATTCTTTTTTGGTCATCTATGCACAAAGTGCAAGGTGAGCTTTTGTGATCGCTCACCGTCCGTCGTTGTCCGTCCGTTCACATTTTCCTACAAACGACTTCTCCTCCAAAACCACTTAACCAAATTCAAAATAATTTTACAGGAATGTTTCTTGGGTGGATCTCTTTCAAACTTGTTCAAAGAATTCTATTCCATGCAGAACTTTGGCTGCCACGGCAACAAAAAAGGGGAAATTAACCAAAACTTAAAAAATATTCTTGTCCAAAAGTACTGGCCCGATTTGTAAATTATTTTGCAAAAATGTTCCTTGGGGTACCTTCTACCAAGATTGTTCAAATATTTCCGATCCATTGAAAAACATGGCCACCAGGGGGCGGAGCTTATTTCCCTTTTATGTGCATTGGTAAAACTTTAAAAATCTTCTTGTCCAAAAGTTCTGGCCCGATTTAAAAAATATTTTGAACAAATGTTCCTTGGGGCACCCTTTACCAAGATTGTTCAAATATTTCCAATCTTTTGAAAAACATGGCCACCAGGGGGCAGAGCTTGTTTTCCTTATATGTGCATTGTTAAAACTTTAAAAATCTTCTTGTCCAAAAGTACCAGCCCGATTTGAAAATTATTTCGCACAAATGTTCCTTGGGGCACCCTTTACCAAGATTGTTCAAATATTTCCGATCCGTTGAAAAACATGGCCGCCAGAGGGCGGAGCTTGTTTTCCTTATATGTGCATTGTTAAAACTTTAAAAATCTTCTTGTCCAAAAGTACTGGCCCGATTTGAAAATTATTTTGCTCAAATGTTCCTTGGGGCACCCTTTGACAAATTGTTCAAATATTTCCAATCCGTTGAAAAACACGGCCGCCAGGGGGCGGAGCTTGTTCATAGACTCATATAGGGAAAAACCTCAAAATATCACCACAATGGGATTAAGAACTGTACCTACCATCCTCAAACTTTGAATTATGTTTGACAAACATCTCTTGTTCCTCTCTGTAATGCACTTTCTAAAGGATGTCATCTGTGAGTCAAGAGTTTTACTGTTAAACTCAGGTGAAGAACATCTTATAGACACAAATTATGATCTAACTAAATGGGAAACTCAGCAAAAATAGGTAACATCTTACACAGTACTTGGAAATTTAGCAAAACGGGGAACTCAGTTACAATAAGCATATCTCATACACGAGAATGATGATTTAGCAAGATCAGGAATTCTGTTAAATAAGGCACATTCCTTCTCACAACAACTGTTTAATTTGTGAAATGGTATGAATATTCCATACACAATCTGCAAAATGGGGAACTCGGTTCACAGAGACAAGAGATATTGGGAGCTCATTTAAGGCATATATCCGATACACTTTACGAAACCTGAAATTTCCAGCATTGTTCCTGTCCATTTTAAAGATCTGATTGCATTTGTCTTTCACCATTGACAAGAGTAATTATGGTTTATCCATCACTGTGTGACCAGTGCCCATTAGTTCTTTGACCTAGACATTACAGATCTTGTATTGTTTTAGGGTACCTGAGGAAGCTGATAGGACCATCCCAGGAGATACTGAGGCGTCGATCATGCAGTCTGACAGCACACAGCTCCCAGACAAGACTGTTGATGGAAGCATCCATGATGATTCAAAGTTTGTGGTAATGCCTTTAATGCAGTTGATATTATATTTTGTAGATGAACCAGTGCATATAAGAATATAAACTAAAAATTATAGAACTCATTTCTTTTTCAATGGAATTTTGATCTATAGCTCCAGTCTGCCAATTAAGGGTATGCAGGTTTGAGCCCCACACAGGCTAGCTAAACTTTACTTGGGGGTTGGGCCTGACCAGTAGATGAACCCTATTTATTTTGAGGTCATTGGGTCAAAGGTCAAGGTCACAGTGACCTTGAACACAAAAACCCTTTTCAAGTTTGTCCGAGTGATAACTCACCAATGCCTGGACCTATGGTTCTCAAACTTGATTTGGAGGTTGGGCCTGACCAGTAGATGAACCTTATTTATTTAGAGGTCATTGGGTCAAAGGTCAAGGTCACAGTGTCCTTGAACACAAAAACCCTTTTTAAGCTTGTCTGAGTGACAACTCAACAATGCCTGGACCTATGGTCCTCAAAATTGACTTGGAGGTTGGGCCTGACCAGTAGATGAACCCTATTTATTTTTAGGTCATTGGTTCAAAGGTCAAGGTCACAGTGACCTTTAACACAAAAACCCTTTTTAAGCTTGTCCGAATGATAACTCAATAATGCCAGGACCTATGGTCCTCAAACTTCCTTTTTAAGCTTGTCTGAGTGATAACTCAACAATGCCTGGACCTATGATCCTCAAACTTGACTTGGAGGTTGGGCCGGACCAGTAGATGAACCCTATTTATTTTGAGGTCATTGGGTCAAAGGTCAAAGTCACAGTGACCTTGAACACAAAAACCCTTTTTAAGCTTGTCCGAATGATAACTCAATAATGCCTGGACCTATGGTCCTCAAACTTGACTTGGAGGTTGGGCCTGACCAGTAGATAAACCCTATTTATTTTGAGGTCATTGGGTCAAATGTCAAGGTCACTGACCTTGAACACAAAAACCTTTTTTAAGCTTGTCCGAGTGATAACTCAACAATGCCTGGACCTATGGTCCTCAAAGTTGACTTGGAGGTTGTGCCTGACCAGTAGATGCACCCTATTTATTTTGAGGTCATTGGGTCAAAGGTCAAGGTCACAGTGACCTTTAACACAAAAACCCTTTTTAAGCTTGTCCGAATGATAACTCAATAATGCCTGGACCTATGATCATCAATCTTCCCTTTTAAGCTTGTCCGAATGATAACTCAACAATGCCTGGACCTATGATCCTCAAACTTGACTTCGAGGTTGGGCCTGACCAGTAGATGAACCTTAATTATTTTGAGGTCATTAGGTCAAATGTCAAGGTCACAGTGACCTTGAAATCAAAAACCTTTTTTAAGCTTGTCCGAGTGATAACTCAACAATGCCTGGACCTATGGTCCTCAAAGTTTCAAAGTTGACTTGGAGGTTGGGCCTGACCAGTAGATGAACCCTATTTATTTTGAGGTCATTGGGTCAAAGGTCAAGGTCACAGTGACCTTGAACACAAAAACCTTTGTTAAGCTTGTCTGAGTGATGACTCAACAATGCCTGGACCTGGAGGATACATAATATCTGCAAATATCAGTCATCATCACAATGGGATTAAGAACTGTACCTACCATCCTCAAACTTTGAATTATGTTTGACAAACATCTCGTGTTCCTCTCTGTAATGCACTTTCTAAAGGATGTCATCTGTGAGTCAAGAGTTTTACTGTTAAACTCAGGTGAAGAACATCTTATAGACACAAATTATGATCTAACTAAATGGGAAACTCAGTTAAAATAGGCACAGTCATACACAATACTTGGTAATTTAGCAAAATGGGGAACTCAGCAAAAATAGGTAACATCATACACAGTACTTGGAAATTTAGCAAAACGGGGAACTCAGTTACAATAAGCATATCTCATACATGAGAATGATGATTTAGCAAGATCAGGAATTCTGTTAAGTAAGGCACATTCCTTCTCACAACAACTGTTTAACTTGTGAAATGGTATGAATATTCCATACACAATCTGCAAAATGGGGAACTCGGTTCACAGAGACAAGAGATATTGGGAGCTCAGTTAAGGCATATCCGATACACTTTATGTAACTGGGAATTTCCAGCATAATGCTGCATTGTTACTGTCCATTTTAAAGATCTGATTGCGTTTGTCTTTCAGCATTGACAAGAGTAATTATGGTTTATCCATCACTGTGTGACCAGTGCCCATTAGTTCTTTGACCTAGACATTACAGATCTTGTATTGTTTTAGGGTACCTGAGGAAGCTGATAGGACCATCCAAGGAGATACTGAGGCGTCGGTCATGCAGTCTGACAGCACACAGCTCCCAGACAAGACTGTTGATGGCAGCATCTATGATGATTCAAAGTTTGTGGTAATGCCTTTAATGCAGTCGTTATTATATTTTGTAGATAAACCGGTGCATATAAGAATATAAACTCAAAATTACAGAACTCATTTCTATTTCAATGGAATTTTGATCTATAGCTCCAGTCTGCCAATTAAGGGTATGCAGGTTTGAGCCCCACACAGGCTAGCTTAACTTCAGTGACCTTGAAATCAAAAACCTTTTTTAAGCTTGTCCGAGTGATAACTCAACAATGCCTGGACCTATGGTCCTCAAAGTTTCAAAGTTGACTTGGAGGTTGGGCCTGACCAGTAGATGAACCCTATTTATTTTGAGGTCATTGGGTCAAAGGTCAAGGTCACAGTGACCTTGAACACAAAAACCTTTGTTAAGCTTGTCTGAGTGATGACTCAACAATGCCTGGACCTGGAGGATACATAATATCTGCAAATATCAGTCATCATCACAATGGGATTAAGAACTGTACCTACCATCCTCAAACTTTGAATTATGTTTGACAAACATCTCGTGTTCCTCTCTGTAATGCACTTTCTAAAGGATGTCATCTGTGAGTCAAGAGTTTTACTGTTAAACTCAGGTGAAGAACATCTTATAGACACAAATTATGATCTAACTAAATGGGAAACTCAGTTAAAATAGGCACAGTCATACACAATACTTGGTAATTTAGCAAAATGGGGAACTCAGCAAAAATAGGTAACATCATACACAGTACTTGGAAATTTAGCAAAACGGGGAACTCAGTTACAATAAGCATATCTCATACATGAGAATGATGATTTAGCAAGATCAGGAATTCTGTTAAGTAAGGCACATTCCTTCTCACAACAACTGTTTAACTTGTGAAATGGTATGAATATTCCATACACAATCTGCAAAATGGGGAACTCGGTTCACAGAGACAAGAGATATTGGGAGCTCAGTTAAGGCATATCCGATACACTTTATGTAACTGGGAATTTCCAGCATAATGCTGCATTGTTACTGTCCATTTTAAAGATCTGATTGCGTTTGTCTTTCAGCATTGACAAGAGTAATTATGGTTTATCCATCACTGTGTGACCAGTGCCCATTAGTTCTTTGACCTAGACATTACAGATCTTGTATTGTTTTAGGGTACCTGAGGAAGCTGATAGGACCATCCAAGGAGATACTGAGGCGTCGGTCATGCAGTCTGACAGCACACAGCTCCCAGACAAGACTGTTGATGGCAGCATCTATGATGATTCAAAGTTTGTGGTAATGCCTTTAATGCAGTCGTTATTATATTTTGTAGATAAACCGGTGCATATAAGAATATAAACTCAAAATTACAGAACTCATTTCTATTTCAATGGAATTTTGATCTATAGCTCCAGTCTGCCAATTAAGGGTATGCAGGTTTGAGCCCCACACAGGCTAGCTTAACTTCAGTGACCTTGAAATCAAAAACCTTTTTTAAGCTTGTCCGAGTGATAACTCAACAATGCCTGGACCTATGGTCCTCAAAGTTTCAAAGTTGACTTGGAGGTTGGGCCTGACCAGTAGATGAACCCTATTTATTTTGAGGTCATTGGGTCAAAGGTCAAGGTCACAGTGACCTTGAACACAAAAACCTTTGTTAAGCTTGTCTGAGTGATGACTCAACAATGCCTGGACCTGGAGGATACATAATATCTGCAAATATCAGTCATCATCACAATGGGATTAAGAACTGTACCTACCATCCTCAAACTTTGAATTATGTTTGACAAACATCTCGTGTTCCTCTCTGTAATGCACTTTCTAAAGGATGTCATCTGTGAGTCAAGAGTTTTACTGTTAAACTCAGGTGAAGAACATCTTATAGACACAAATTATGATCTAACTAAATGGGAAACTCAGTTAAAATAGGCACAGTCATACACAATACTTGGTAATTTAGCAAAATGGGGAACTCAGCAAAAATAGGTAACATCATACACAGTACTTGGAAATTTAGCAAAACGGGGAACTCAGTTACAATAAGCATATCTCATACATGAGAATGATGATTTAGCAAGATCAGGAATTCTGTTAAGTAAGGCACATTCCTTCTCACAACAACTGTTTAACTTGTGAAATGGTATGAATATTCCATACACAATCTGCAAAATGGGGAACTCGGTTCACAGAGACAAGAGATATTGGGAGCTCAGTTAAGGCATATCCGATACACTTTATGTAACTGGGAATTTCCAGCATAATGCTGCATTGTTACTGTCCATTTTAAAGATCTGATTGCGTTTGTCTTTCAGCATTGACAAGAGTAATTATGGTTTATCCATCACTGTGTGACCAGTGCCCATTAGTTCTTTGACCTAGACATTACAGATCTTGTATTGTTTTAGGGTACCTGAGGAAGCTGATAGGACCATCCAAGGAGATACTGAGGCGTCGGTCATGCAGTCTGACAGCACACAGCTCCCAGACAAGACTGTTGATGGCAGCATCTATGATGATTCAAAGTTTGTGGTAATGCCTTTAATGCAGTCGTTATTATATTTTGTAGATAAACCGGTGCATATAAGAATATAAACTCAAAATTACAGAACTCATTTCTATTTCAATGGAATTTTGATCTATAGCTCCAGTCTGCCAATTAAGGGTATGCAGGTTTGAGCCCCACACAGGCTAGCTTAACTTCTCTGTGTTGATCTGAGCCTGGACATTGTGTCTGGTGATTCATTGCTCATCTTGATTCCAGTGAGAAAGCATGTCAGTTTTTGCGAGGAAATTAGTTAGTATTGGTGGAATACCAAATTTTATCCTGGTTAGGAAGACTGGCTGCCGTGTTGTAACCCAAATGGTGTTGAAAATGGTTTAAACTTTTTAAGTCCAGAAACAGACATTAAAGTCAAGTACCTTATATCTAGGATTTTAATTGGTTTGCTCAACATTCATCTGTAATGAGCAATATATGTATGAATTTCATAGAAAGTGAAATTGCTCTGGGATTCTAATATGATAGTATTTTATCAGAGTAAAGTTCATTGGGATTGTGTTCATCTTAGGCAGATCTATTTTTAGCTCACCTGTGCACGAAGTGCTCAAGGTGAGTTATTGTGATCGCCCTCGCCCTATGTCCGTCGTGCGTCGTCCGTCAACATTTTCTCCTCTGTAACCGTTGGGTCAACTGGGATGAAACTTCCCAGAAAGCATCCTCTCAATGTTCTCGCCAGAATTCCTTAAAATTTTTGGGATCCATGCAGAATTCTGGTTTCCATGGCAACAAAATGAAAAAAGCTTCAAAATTCTTCTCCCAAACTGGTTGGCAGATTTTCAAGAGGGGGAGGGGCTTATATAGCTAAAGTGGGAAAACAAATCAGGTGAGCGATCAAGGCCATCATGGCCCTCTTGTTTCATAAAGTGTGATGCTGTAAAATGACATGTTTCCTTTCAAAACTCTTGGCATTGACCTAGGAGAGTATTCAATAAACTTATGAGATCATAAACTAAGTGTAGCAGGGAAATAATCATATTATCATTGGTCAGTCAAAAGAAACTGAGCAGCGTCTTGACTAAAAATTGAAATTTAGGTAATCACTTAAAACAAGTATTACTTTTTCAGTTCCCCGGTGGCAGATGTGAACCATCTGAAGTAAATATTTTGGATGGTCGACCAGATGTGTCGGACTCTGAGCTTGATGTTTCTTATTCCGAGTCGTTTTTAGTAAGTAACTAAATTGACAGTAGCTATAATTATGTCTCCCCCCCCCCCTCCCCCCCCCCCCCCATACATGGGGGTGACATATTGTTTTTGCCAGTTCCGTCCGTCCTTCCGTCTTGTTACACTTGTTTCCGCTCAATAACTGAAGAACGCTTGGGCGTAGGAACTTCATACTTGGTATGCAGGTTGGTCATGACAGAAAAACATAAGATAACAGAAAATTTAAGGTCATGGTGACCTTGTGAGGTAAAAAATAGTTTCCGCTCAATAACTGAAGACGCTTTGGCAGAGGAACTCCATACTTGGTATGCAGGTTGGTCATGCCCAGTAGAAGACCCCTATTGATTTTGAGGTCAGTACGTCTAAAGTCAAGGTCACAGTGACCTTGAGCTGAAAGGTCACAGTGACAATGAGCTGAAAAATTGTTTTTGCTTGGGCCCAGGAACTTCATACTTTGTGTGCAGGTTGGTCACCACCAGCAAATAACCCCTATTAATTTTAAGGTCACTAGGTCAAAGGTCAAGGTCACAGTGGTCAAGTCACGTCCGTCACACTTGTTTCCGCTCAAAAACTGAAGAACGCTTGGGCGTAGGAACTTCACACTTGGTATGCAGGTTGGTCATGACCAGTAGATGACCCCTATTGATTGTGATGTCAAAGGTCAAGGTCATGGTGACCTTGTGAGGTAAAAAATGGTTTCCGCGCAATAACTGAAGAACTCTTTGGCGGAGGAAATCCTTACTTGGTATGCAGGTTGGCCATGCCCAGTAGAAGACCCCTATTGATTTTGTTTGATTTTGAGGTCAAAGTCAAGGTCACAGTGACAATGAGCTGAAAAATAGTTTTTGCTTAATAACTGTAGAATGCTTTGGCCATGGAAGTTAATACATGGTGTGCAGGTTGGTCATCACCAGCAGATGACCCATATTTACTTTTTTTTATGAGGTCACTATGTTAAAGGTCAAGGTCATGGTTACCTTCAGCTGAAAAATGGTTTCTGCTCAATAACTAAAGAATACTTATGTCAAGGAACTTCATATCTGGTGTGTAGGTTGGTTCTAACCAGTAGATGACCCTTATTGATTTTGAGGTCACAATGTCAAAGGTCAAGGTCACAGTAACAATGAGCTGAAACATTGTTTTTGCTTAATAACTAGAATGCTTTAGCCATGGAAGTTAATACTTGGTGTGCAGGTTGGTCACCCAGTAGATGACCCCTATTGATTTTGAGGTCACTAGCTCAAAGGTCAAGGTCATGATAACCTTCAGCTGAAAAATGGTTTCCGCTCAATAATGCTCACGTTGAGGAACTTCATACCTGGTGTGCAGGTTGGTCCTAACCAGTAGATGACCTTTATGGAATTTGTTTGATTTTGAGGTCACAAGGTCAAATGTCAAGGTCATGGTAACTTTCACCTGAAAATGTTATTTACTCAATAACTCAAGAATGCTTATGCCGAGGAACTTCATACTTGGTGTGCAGGTTGGTCTCAACCTGTAGATGACCCCTATTTGATTTTGATGTCAGTAGGTCAAAGGCAAAGGTCATGGTAACCTACAGCTGAAAAATGGTTTACGCTCAATAGCTGAGGATTGTCACTGTTGCTTCATCTCCAGTCCAAAACTATGAAATTCATCTCCATCATTTCTTTTCCTCCCCTATGGGGAGACAAGCGCTTTTTCAAAAAAGCAATTTTTCTTAAATCTAAATTTTGGATGCTAAAATTTATTGAACAGGCAAAAAGGTCGTCAGAAGATAATAGGAAATTATGTAAACAAAAATATGGATGTCATTATACTGACATTTGCTATTTGGTAATATGAAGCATTTCATAATTATTGAATGATTAAAGATAACAACCTGAAACAAGTTTTGCAAAAACAAAAATATTGCACTGTTTATAGATACAAAAACCTCCAAATTTCATACTTGGGGTCCTTTTTGCCTGTTTGGCATCAAATATCCTGGACACAGTTTGGCCTGGTAAAAATGTTCATCTGCATCATGTTTAAATATGGGTCAACTCGAATTAAAATGATTTATTTGGTAGGATTGAATAATTATATTAATGGGAAAATGAATCGTGCCAAATCCTCTTGCAATCCACCTACAAATAGTGGAGTAATTGCCTTTTGTTATTATCTTAAAAAATATAAGCTATTTGCACTTCTGGACCCATTACTCGATAATGGTTTAATTGTCAGATTTGGTTGAATCTTTGAAGGATTGTATTAATAAGCAAATGATGCATACTAGATCCTGTTGCAATTTGTTTTATAATTGGGGTGTAATACCACTTTGTTATTATAATCATATAGGCAAATGATTCTTCTGGAGCCCTAACTCAATAATAGTTTGTCAGATTTTGTTGAAAATGTGTAGGAATTGTATATGGTGATAGGCTTATAGTTATAGCACTTTTGTGTCACCTGCGTAGCATGGTAGGCACTAATGGATTACTTTTTTTTTGTCCGGCGTCTGTCTGTCTTACAATTATAGTGAATTTGTTTGAAACTTTGAAAGTTGAATATAGTGATAGGTACATAATGCACACTACATGCTGTTACATTATGCCCACTGATAGCAGAGTTATAGCTCTTTGTTACTTTAAAAATTTAGTCAGACCTTCAGGAACCATAACTTGATACTGGTTTGCCAGATCGGGTTAACTTTGTAGGATTGTATATATTAATGAGCAAATGATGCATGCCAAATACTGATGCAATCCATTTTATTACCTATAATGGAGTTATCAAAAAAACAGGCAATTTATCCTGGAATTATCTATAACTCTATACTGGTTTGTCAGATTTGGTTGAAACTTTGTAGATTGTATTAAGTGATAGGCTAATGTCAATGATGCACCCTGAATGCTGTTCCAATCTGCCCACTAATAGCGGAAATATAGCCCTTTATTGTTTTTACAGATATGGGCAATTTGTCTGTCTGGATTTATACCTCACTACTGGTTTGCTGGATTTATTCAAAACTTTGTAGGATTGTTTATTGTAGAAAGCTTATGATACATGCCAAATGATGTCACATGTCTCTTGCCCACCACCTCTTAATTGCAATGTGTTAAGCATGCACATTTTTAATGCAAATGTTCATTTGGTGGGAGATATCAATTTTCTTAAGATTTGCTTGTTTCTTGTTTTAATACAATAGAAGCAATATTTCTGGATTAATCTTCATCTAACTTAGTTATTTTCCTTATATGCATATAGTAAACACTTAAAAGATCTTCTTGTCCAGAAGTACAGTAAAAAACATCTTGAAATTGACAAATTTACCATTCACGCTCCGTTCCGTTCCTCTCCGCTCACGTTCCAATCCGCTCTCAAAGCGTTCACTCATTCATAACATTGTGATTGCTTTTTTCCGTTCCGTTCAGATTGAGAGCTTTTTTCCGTTCCGTTCAGATTGAGCGCTTTTTTATAGACGCTTTCTGACGCCTCTGCAGCAGAAGGCTTTTTAAAAACATAGTGACAAAAGAAGAAATTGCTCAGAACGAGCAATTTCTCCTTTGCCACGATGCTTTCCACTTTTAGTCATAGGTTATCCAATCAATTATAAAGATTTTCTATTTTTAGCTCACCTATGCACGAAGTGCAAGGTGAGCTATTGTGATCACATTTTGTCCGGCGTCCGTCCGGCGTCCGTCGTCCATCGTCAACATTTAAGCTTGTTAACACTCTACGAGCTACATTTTGCATCCAATCTTCATGAAAGTTTATCAGAACGTTTATCTCCATAAAATCTTGGACAAGTTCGAAACTGGGCGATATGAGGTCAAAAACTAGGTCACTAGGTCGAATTGAAGGAAAATCTTGTTAACACTCTGGAGGCCACATTTTCAACTTGAGCATATTGAAACTTTATCAGAATGTTTGTCTTGATGATATGTAAGTCAAGTTCAAACATGGGTCACGTTGGGTCAAAAAGTAGGTCACTAGGTCAAATTGAAGAAAAATCTTGTTAACACTCCAGAGGCCGCAATTTCTGCTTCAGCAGTTTGAAATTTTGTCAAAATGTTTGTCTTAAAAATATCTAGGTCAAGTTCGAATATGGGTTATGCCGGGTCAAAAACTAGGTCACTAGGTCAAATTGAAAGAAAATCTTGTTAACACTTTTGATGCCGCATTTTTTGCTGCAGCAGCTTGAAATTTGGTCAGAATGTTTGTCTTAAATATATCTAGGTCAAGTTCAAATATGGGTCATATTGGGTCAGAAACTAGGTCACCAGGCCAAATTGAGGGAAAATCTTGTTAACTCTGTAGAAGCCGCATGTTTTGCTTCAGCGGCTTGAAATTTGTTCAGAATATTGAGCTGAATGATATCTAGGCCAAGTTTGAATATGGGTCATGTCGGGTCAAAAACTAGGTCACTAGGTCAAATTGAAAGAAAATCTTGTTAACACTTTTGATGCCGCATTTTTTGCTGCAGCAGCTTGAAATTTGGTCAGAATGTTTGTCTTAAATATATCTAGGTCAAGTTCAAATATGGGTCATATTGGGTCAGAAACTAGGTCACCAGGCCAAATTGAGGGAAAATCTTGTTAACTCTGTAGAAGCCGCATGTTTTGCTTCAGCGGCTTGAAATTTGTTCAGAATATTGAGCTGAATGATATCTAGGCCAAGTTCGAATATGGGTCATGTCGGGTCAAAAACTAGGTCACTAGCCCAAATTGAAAGAAAATCTTTTTTACACTTTGGATGCCGCATTTTTTGCTTCAGCAGCTTGAAATTTTGTCAGAATGTTTGTCTTAAAGATATCTAGTTCAAGTTCAAATATGGGTCATATTGGATCAGAAACTAGGTCACTAGGCCAAATTGAGGGAAAATCTTGTTAACTCTGTAAAAGCTGCATTTTTTGCTTCAGCAATTTGATATTTGGTCAGAATGTTTGTATAAATGATATCTAGGCCAAGTTCGAATATGGGTTATGCCGGGTCAAAAACTAGGTGACTAGGTCAAATTGAAGGAAAATCTTGTTAACACTTTGGATGCCGCATTTTTTGCTTCAGCATGATAAAACTTTATCAGAATGTTTTTCTTGATGATATGCAGGCCAAATTTGAATATGGGTCATGCTGCAAACTCCAAACAAACAAACAAAAGCCTTTACAATGATCTTGTCCAGTTTCCTGCAACTTTTTCTCCGCTTTAACCACTAAGCCAATTAGTATGAAACTGCAAAGGAAGCATTCTCTGAATGTTTTGACTTGGACTCCTTCAAAACCTTTGGATCCATTGTGAACTTTGACTGCATGGCATGACAAGGGGGGCCAAAAGCGATTCTTTTTTGAGAAAAACGATCCTTTTTCTCTGAATCTGCTTGCTGGATTTTCATATATTTACAGAGGGATGTTTCTTGGGTGATCCTCTACCAGATTCCTTGAAATCTTTTGGATCCATTCAGAACTTTGACTGCCGGGGCATTTAAAAGGTGGCCAAAAAAAATTAAAAATCAATCTTCAGATTGCTAGATTTTCATTTTATTACACAGGGATGTTCCTTGTGTGACATACTACCAAATTCCTTAACATTTTTTGGATCAATTTAGAACTTTGACTACCACAACATGAAAAAAGGGGGCCAAAATGCAAACATTTTGAACAAATCAATCTTCTCAGAATCTACATGCAGGATTTTTCATTATATTGTACAGGGATGTGAGACATTCTACCAGATTCAAATTTTTTTTTAGATTCATTGAGAACTTGTCTACCACGGTATGAAAAAATGCAAAATAATTAGAATCAACCTTCTTCTTAGAATCGGCTTATTGGATTTTCATTATATTACACAGGGATGTTCCTTGGGTGACATGCTACCAGATTCCTTCAAACCTTGTTGTTTTAAACAAAGCCCAGAGGCTAGTGATATGTCATATTGGCCTTTTGTTTGTTTGTTTCTGGATTCTATGCAGTTTTCAACACCACTTCGGTTATATCATAGTGTCCAGTCCTCCTAACCTACATTCCTTGGTATTTAACCAGTACTAACCAATGTTTGTGCAAGTAACTATCTTGCTTTCTTACTTGAATCAGCAGTGAGAGATGAATGACTACCAGGCACAATGTCCAGACTCATATCCTGACAGATAATGTTAGGCATCCAGAGCTGATCTACAACCCCTGTACCCATATTCGCTAACATTCTGAGTCTGAAACCTGGACTCGTGTTCATAATTATTGATTTTAAATCCTAGTAGTTTCAATATTACAAATTAGTTTTCTTTATTTTAAAGCTGAGAAACAAAATGTGTAAGTTCCTTTAACAAAGTCAGCCATTATTTCAGCAAAGATAGTATAATTGATGAAGAAATGATGTATCTAAAATGGATAGCCTAGTCTTGAGTCTGATTCTGAGTTGAGGTTTCAAACTCAGCATGTAAGTGGATATGGGCCCTGGATTGGCATTTCGGAGGTTTTACCACTGAGCTAGCTGGGCCGGCTCATACAGATTGATTAGTAATGAAAGCCATAAGTAGGGTATTGAATTTATTTATAAGATTTGAAATTATGGGCAATCTTCCGTGTCTCATACAGAATATTTACTGTTGCAGGTCTTTGATGATTCCATCCCAAACAATGTGGAGCCAGTAGACAACCTTGTAAGACAGGTCAACACAGAATTAAAGTCTGGTGATGGCAGCATGCCAAAGATTGAGACAGAATATAATGCTTGGGATGATACAGAGTCAGTAATAATACCATTCACACATTCAACCAGTGTTCATTTTCCTCTAAAGACTGTTTCAAAGACTATAATAACTCGACATACAGAGTTTATGACAAGAAATTCTTTTGTCTCTTTTGTCAAAAGCCGCAAACAAAACTAAAACAAGAGGGCCATGAGGCCCTGGAATCGCTCACCTGAGAAAGGGCTACTTAAGACTTTACTCTTTCAGTGCCAATGGCAATCTTTGTGACAAAATTTCAGGCTGCTCAAGAACAAAATGCAATCTCTATAGTGTTAACTAGATTTCCCTTAAATTTGTCCTAGTGACCTAGTTTTTGACAGGACATGACCCAGTTTCATACTTGGCCTAGATTTCATCAAGACAAACTTTCTGACAAAGTTTGAACATGCTCAAGTTTAAAATATGGCTTCCAGAGTGTTAACAAGATTTTCCTTCAATTTGGCCTAGTGACCTAGTTTTTGACCCGACATTACCTATATTCAAACTTGGCCTAGATATCACTAAGACAAACATTCTGACAAAGTTTCAACATGCTCAAGCCAGAAATGTGGCTTCCAGAATGTTAACAAGATTTCCCTTAAATTTGGCCTAGTGACCTAGTTTTTGACCCGACCTGACCTATATTCGAACATGTTGACGACGGACAAAAGGCGATCACAAAAACTCACCTTGAGCTCTTTGTGCTCTGGTGAGCTAAAAACACATTGTTAGAATGCATAAAGATGAGCAGCAAGTGGAGGAGATGTTAAAGGGAAAGGATAAAAAAGAGAAAAATCGAAAATATGAAAGAATAAGAAATATTGGTAATCACTTGCACAATGTTTCAGCAACACCTGGTGAACTTTCCATTCGTTACAGGGTAAGGAAGGACCTTGAAACAGGAAAATAGAGTGACTATGGCCCATGTCAGTACTGTTATAAGTGGCATGTTAAAGACGAATTGTGGCGTCATAAAAGGAACTGTAAATTTGCCAAAAAAGAAAATGTTAAATATCGTGAAAGTGAAAAGGCTGCCAGCAATTTGCTGCTGCCAACAACAGGAGAAGTCGGTGAAAAGCTTCTTGAAATCCTTGAAAGCATGAAGAGAGATAACAGTCGAAGGGTGGCAGAAAGTGATAGCCTAATGCTTAGTTTTGGAGAGAAACAAGTTAAACTCTATGCACAGGATCCAGACCAGCATAATTACATTCATCAGAACCTGCGGATTGCCACTCGACTTCTCATTGAATTAAGAATTCAATGCAAAAATCATAGTGCTGCACCGATAAGTTTTATGATACCTCATGTTTCACAATGTTGGTGAAGGCAGTTCATAGCATGGCATTGTTTGATGAGAAGTCAAATAGATATGGAATACCTTCCCTTGCAGTCAAACTCAAAGCTGGTCAGGTATTTGGAAAGTGTTTGAGTGTTGCGATTAGACGTGGTCTTGAGACCCATGATAACACTCTTGTTAGTTCATGTGAGATGATGAAATGATTGATGTCTACTGACTGGAAAGAAGAGAGATAACAATTAATGCACGAAAAACATTGCAGGAAGCATAGCGAAACGGCAGTAAACATCTTCTGCCTTTCACAAATGATGTAAAGATGCTTATGGAATTCATCAAAGGAGAGAGTGAAAAAAGGTACACTATACTACAAACAGCTGTTGATCATGAACAGATGAAGTCAGCTTGCTCAGAACTGACAGAGCTATCATTAGCGCACTTGATAGTGTTCAACAGAAGGCGGTCAGGAGAAATGTCAAAGTTACTTGTTGACAGCTATTCTAAATATTCGATTACTCCCATAGAGCCTGCCATCGAGAAAACCTAGTCAGCTTTTGAAAAGACATTGTCTTAAACAATGAACCGACTAGAACTAGCTGGGAAAAGAAACAAAATTGTTGCATTAAAAAAATACCATTGAACTCAAAATAATTAGTGTAGACCATAGACCAAAATGTAATGCTACCTGTATCAAAAATACTTACATTTAGTCCATAGATATGCAGTTTTCAAGACAATATTTCCTAATAATTTTGGTTATTTCATATGGGAATTTCAACTCCTATAACTATTTTTAGCTCATATGTTTTTCAAAGAAAAAAAGTCTGTGCTATTGTGTTTCTGTTGGCGTCGTCTGCATCGGCCGAGTTGTGCAATAACGTTAACCTTCGGCTATAACTCAAAGATTGTTCCAAGATATTCCAATGAAACTTGATACACGTTTTGTTAGATTCAATATGCATATGTATTTCCAAGGGGCAAACTTCTAGCTTTAATAAGTATTCAATTATGCTCCATTTTTACTTAGGAATTTGTATAAAAACAATAACCTTCGGTCATAATTCAAACATCTTTCAAGATATTCCAATGAAACTTGCTACACATGTTGCCAGAAACAATATGAACATGAATACCAAGCGGCATACTTCTGGCTTTAATAATTATTGTTACAGTCAGTGTCTTCCTCCTGTAAATAGCTGGACGTCGCTATATGACTGAAATACTGTCGCAGTGACGGAAAACTCCAAAAATCTAATAGTCCAGTCTTTTGTTAAAATCCAGTAACCATTCAAAGTAGACCTTTGAAACTTAATACAGTTGTCTGACATCATAATAGCAACCACAGGGACAATTTCTATAACTCTTGATTGCATTTTGTCAAACTTATGCCCCTTTTCAAGTCAGAATTTCGGTTAAGTGTTTTGTTAAAAGTCCGCTTTTTCTCAGTTACCATTTGAGGTAGAGCTTTGAAACTTCATACATTGGTCTGACATCATAATAGCAACCACAGGTACAAATGCCTTAACTCTTGATTGCATTTTGTCAAAATTACGCCCCTTTTTAAGTCAAAATTTTGGTAAAATCAACTTTTTCTTAGTAACCATTCAAGGTAGAGATTTGAAACTTAAATTAGTTGTCTTTTATTATTGTAGCAACAACAGGTGCAAGTTCCATAACTTTTGACTGCATTTTGTATAACTTATGCCCCTTTTTAAGTCAGAATTTTTTATTATATTTTGGGTTAAGGTCATTTACATGCAAACAAACGAAGATGTCTCTTTGAAACTTGAAATAATTGTTCACTATCAAATGTACAGGAGAATGAAGGAAGACTTATAAAAGTTACATAACCCTGCCATGTATTTTGACTGGATTATTGCCCTTCTTAACTTAGAAAATTTAAAACTTTACTGTCACAATATCTTTGTATAAGTTAACATAATGTAACTAAATGTGTTTGTATAGTAACTATTTAAGAAGATCTTAAATGAGATTGTGTTATGGGCTTCTAGGATCAAGGTCACTGAAACTGAAAAAAGATAAAAGTTAATACATTCAATATCTTTAGTTATAGTTGACATAATATGACTAAATTGTGTTTGTGTTAAGCATTTATGATGATTTTCAATTGGATTGTGTTGGGGTTCCTGGGGTCAAGGTCACTGTTACTAAAAATAGAAAAACTAATATATTCAATATCTTTAGTTATAGTTGACATAATATGACTAAATTGTGTTTGTGTTAAGCATTTATGATGATTTTCAATTGGATTGTGTTGGGGTTCCTGGGGTCAAGGTCACTGTTACTAAAAATAGAAAAAACTAATATATTCAATATCTTTAGTTACAGTTGACATAATGTAACCAAATTAAAATGGATTGTGATTTGTGGCCCATCGGGTCAAGGCCAATGTCACTGTTACTAAAAATAGAAAAAGATAATAAAATCCAGTTGACATAATGATTATGCAGAGGTTCATCTTAAATGTGAAAAGAGAATTTCAGTATCATTTATTAATAGTAAATGTTCAATGTTTTCATCTTGTCTTTTTCTCGCTAACATATTTAAACCTTCTATATCATAAGACTCAACACAGGCGTGTGGTGCTCTGGTCAACATTTTGTTAGTCACTCAAATATTGATTACAGTATATACTTGAGAAAATGTTGTCATTTAATTTTGAAATGTTATGAATTATTATGAAATGTTGTTATTTAAACCAGTTGATATTCATGCAGTTTGAACATGTTCCAAATATTTTCTGTATATTTTTGATCGGATTGCACAGTGTACAAGACCTATAACTCTACCTGGTGCAATTATTTCCCTTTGATGAATTTTGAACAGCTAATGTTGTCTGCCCCTGATATATAAATTATCCCTTATTGTAGCACATTCTTTACGTTGGTAAAAATAACCTGTAAAACTGCCCTTGTGCAATCTGGTATATGCACCCTCCTTGTAGTTTATGATTGGCCATCATTTACAAATTAAAATGAGCACCAAACATGATGTGAAATATTTGTAATAAATGTGTGTATCATCTTATTATTTACGCATAAATATTTAAATGTTCTATATCATAGAATCAACACAGGCATATATTGCTCCGCCTAGTGGTGCTCTGGTTAACATTTTGTTAGTCACACAAATACTGATTATAGCATATACTTATGAAAATGTTTAATTTTGAAATGTAATGAATAATTATGAAATGTGTTATTTAAACCAGTTGGTATACATGCAGTTTGAAAATGTTCCTAATATTTTCTGTATATTTTTAGCTCACCTATGCACGAAGTGCAAGGTGAGCTATTGGGATCACATTTTGTCCGGCGTCCGTCCGTCGTGCGTCGTCAACATTTGAGCTTGTTAACACACTACAGGCTACATTTTGCATCCAATCTTCATAAAAGTTTATCAGAACGTTCATCTCCATAAAATCTTGGACAAGTTTGAAACTGGGCCATATGAGGTCAAAAACTAGGTCACTAGGTCGAATTGGAGGGAAATCTTGTAAACACTCTGGAGGCCACATTTTCAACTTGAGCATGTTGAAACTTTATCAGAATGTTTGTCTTGATGATATGTAGGTCAAGTTCGAACATGGGTCACTAGGTCAAATTGAAGGAAAATCTTGTTAACACTCCAGAGGCCGCAATTTTTGCTTCAGCAGTTTGAAATTTTGTCAGAATGTTTGTCTTAAAAATATCTAGGTCAAGTTCGAATATGGGTTATGCCGGGTCAAAAACTAGGTCACTGCCAAATTGAGGGAAAATCTTGTTAACTCTGTAGAAGCCGCATGTTTTGCTTCAGTGGCTTGAAATTTGTTCAGAATGTTGAGCTGAATGATATCTAGGCCAAGTTTGAATATGGGTCATGCCGGGTCAAAAACTAGGTCACTAGGCCAAATTGAAGGAAAATCTTGTTAACACTTTGGATGCAGCATTTTTTGCTTCAGCAGCTTGAAATTTAGTCAGAATGTTTGTCTGAATGATATCTAGGCCAAGTTCCGATATGGGTAATGCCGGGTTAATAACTAGGTCACTAGGCCAAATTGAACGGTATTCTTGTTAACACTCTAGATACTGCACTTTTAATTTCAGCATGATGAAACTTTACCAGAATGTTTTTCTTGATGATATGTAGGCCAAGTTAGAATATGGGTCATGCTGGGTAAAAAACTAGGTCACTAGATCAAATTGAAGAAAAATCTTGTGAATACTTTGGATGCCACATGTTTTGCTTCAGCAGCTTGAAATTTGGTCAGAATGTTTGTCTGAATTATATCTAGGTCAAGTTTGAATAGGGGTCATATTGGATCAGAAACTAGGTCAATAAAGGAAAATATTGTTCAAACTCCGGAGGCCGCATTTTTACTTTTGAGCAAGTTGAAACTTTGTCAGAATATTGTCTTGATGATATCTAGTCCATGTTGGAATATGGCTCATATCAGGTAAAAAAAATACAGATCACAAGGCCAAATGAAGAAATTATTGTTAACACTGTGGAGGTTGCATTCAGAATAATTGTCTCGATGTGTTTTGCATTGCAGTACATTGTATAATTAAGGTGAGCGATCCAGGGCCATCATGGCCCTCTTGTTTATCAGATTGCACAGTGTACAAGTCCTATAACTCTACCTGGTGTAATTATTTCCCTTTGATGAATTTTGAATAGATAGGGTTGTCTGCCCCTGATTTACGAATTATCCCTTATTGTAGCACATTCTTTACGTTGCATAAAATAACCCGACAATCTCCACAATGTCAAAAAAATAAATTTCCGTAAAACTGCCCTTGTGCAATCCGGTATATGCACCCTTTGGTGCCCCTTGTAGTTTATGATTGGCCATCATGTACAAATCAAAATGAGCACCAAACATGATGTGAAATATATGTAATAAATGTGTTCATCATCATATTATTTACGCCTACATATTTAAACCTTCTATATCATAGACTCAAATCGGGCATATATTACTCCGCCTAGTGGTGCTCTGGTTAATATTGTGTTAGTCACACACATACTGATTACAGCATATATACTTATGAAAATGTTTAATTTTGAAATGTAATGAATTATTATGAAATGTTGTTATTTAAACCAGTTGGTATTCATGCAGTTTGTTTTGAACATGTTCCAAATATTTTCTGTACATTTTTCATCGGATTGAGTGTACAAGACCCTTGTTGTTTATGATTTGCCATCATGTACAAATCAAAATGAGCACCAAACATGATGTGAAATATTTGTAATAAATGTTTATTATGTTCATCCATCTTATTATGCTTCTTTGCGTTTTGATGTGTTACTGAATTGACTTCATTCAGTAATGTACCAATTACATAGAGTCGATACAAGTTCACGGAAATATTTATCAGCGCGGGTTAACTTCTCTGTAAAGAGGTATGATAAAATGTTAGCATTTCATAGTCATCCTCTTCAAGGTATCCTTTGATACATGTGCATCTTCGGTGTAGTATCCAAAAAAGCCACATTGTGTATGACGGTTACCAGTCTTCGCAAGTTCCTCCAATCAACGGCCTGTGTATGATATTTCCCCAGTTAACGGTGTGTGCAAGTTCCCCAATCAACGGTGTGTGTATGATAGTTCCCCAGTTGACGGTGTGTGTATGATAGTTCCCAAGTTAATGGTCTGTGTATGATAGTTCCCCAGTTAACGGTGTGTGTATGATAGTTCCCCAATCAACGGTGTGTGTATGATAGTTCCCCAGTTAATGGTCTGTGTATGATAGTTCCCCAGTTAACGGTGTGTGCAAGTTCAACAACCAACGGCCTGTGTATGATAGTTCCCCAGTTGACGGTCTGTGTATGATAGTTCCCCAGTTGACGGTGTGTGTATGATAGTTCCCCAGTTGACGGTGTGTGTATGATAGTTCCCCAGTTGACGGTGTATGTATGATAGTTCCCCAGTTGACGGTGTGTGTATAATAGTTCCCCAGTTGACGGTCTGTGTATGATAGTTCCCCAGTTGACGGTGTGTGTATATTAGTTCCCCAGTTGACGGTGTATGTATGATAGTTCCCCAGTTAACGGTGTGTGTATAATAGTTCCCCAGTTGACGGTGTGTGTATGATAGTTCCCCAGTTAACGGTCTGAGTATGATAGTACCCCAGTTA
The DNA here is from genome assembly GCA_031761405.1 of Serripes groenlandicus. Lineage (NCBI taxonomy): Eukaryota > Metazoa > Mollusca > Bivalvia > Cardiida > Cardiidae > Serripes > Serripes groenlandicus. Next base: position 134,221 of record JASEVX010000203.1, on the reverse strand, counting down.
ACGGATGTGTGCAAGTTCCCCAATCAACGGCTTGTGTATGATAGTTTCCCAGTTGACGGTGTGTGTATGGTAGTTCCCCAGTTAACGGTCTGTGTATGATAGTTCCCCAGTTAACGGTGTGTGCAAGTTACCCAATCAACGGCCTGTGTATAATAGTTCCCCAGTTGACGGTGTGTGTATGATAGTTCCCCAGTTCACGGTGTGTGTATGATAGTTCCCCAGTTCACGGTGTGTGTATGATAGTTCCCCAGTTAACGGTGTGTGCAATGTCCCAAATCAACGGTGTGTGCAAGTTCCCCAATCAACGGCCTGTGTATGATAGTTCCCCAGTTAACGGTGTATGCAAGTTCCCCAATCAACGGCCTGTGTATGATAGTTCCCCAGTTAACGGTGTATGCAAGTTCCCCAATCAACGGCCTGTGTATGATAGTTCCTCGGTTAACGGTGTGTGCAAGTTTCCCAATCGTCGAGTCAATTATATTTAAATATTTTAGAGGCCCGAGTATCTGGACCGACAAAGCGGTTTTAGGCGGTTCCACACGTTAAGGGCGAAATCAGTTGCCTTAACCGAGGTTCATGAAAGTTGGTAGACATACTCAAAATAAATGCGCTATTGTGACCTAGCTTTGATTTTATGGAATTATAAAAGTTGACGACGTCACAGCGAGCGCGCTGAAAATCCGTCGCGCAGACGATAAGATCATATACTTCCAAACTCCTTTTAATGGAAGCCATGGTCAATTTATCACATCTACAAGTGGAAGGGGCGGAGTTTCGACATTCACTAGCTGGATACCAACCCTTTACCAAACGTATCCTATTTTTCGTACATATAGGGCGTGCCACTGAATGCATTATGGTACAGACAGGCTTGCTTTTATTATATCCCCAGATACATAGTATATGGGGGCTATATAGGAGTCATGCTTGTCGGTCCGTTGGTCTGTGTTCACAAGAATGATTGATACCAAGCCTAGTTGTGCATATTGTCGGCGTGTTGCACTGGAGTTATTTTTAAATGAGTTATGGTCCCTTGAATTTCTCATACATATGTATATTGTCAGGCACCAGCTGGGGGTATTCAATTTCAGTTCAATTTGGCCTAACTAACATTGCCTGCACTGTATTTCAAGGCTGGTCACAGTTGTTTTAGCCCCATTATTCCATTCATCCGTGGATATTATTCTCATTTCTGTCTGATTTCATACAAGCAGTACATTGTTTATGGGACAAAATAGAGACAACACGAGTCGAGTGGCTGTGGCAACCAAATTCACAAATGCCGGGCGGCGTAAGAAATGCGTCCATCCCATTCATTGGGTTTGAAGGTTACCAGCAATTACCTTCGGCCTCTGACTTCTACTGCTGCCATCGGACAAATAACATGCCCAATATCAAACACTCATTTAATAAAATGTATCAACAGTATTTGCTATACAGTATATATCTATACTTAAGCGAGCTTAAACTACATATTTACAGCACCATTCAGTTTCTGGCAAGGTATTATATGCCATAAATCACATGCCTTTCCACATGGACTTGCTCAAGCATGGGCTAAGTTTTGCTCCTTTGATGGACGCTTATGCATGTAATGTGGCTTGGACAGATGTCTAGAAAATGTATAATTTGTATCCTATTCTAGAAAGAAACAAGAGTGCAGTTCCCCAGTTCCGTGTGTGTGAGAGAATTCCCCAATTGCCAGCTGTGTATGATAGTTCCCCAGTTTCCAGTGTGTGTAAGTTCCCCTATTTGCTGTGTATGTGTGTTTCCCCACTTTGTTAGTAAAATTCTGATTGCGCAATTTATCAAACATTAAGATATTTGAAGAATCGATTCGAATTCTTATATAACATCATGAAGGCAATAAGTGTATAAAATATTGTGAAAAATAAACGATAAATAAAATGTTCCACATAACGTAGGTATTTTTCTAGGTTCCCCATTTGGAAGCCTCTACAAGTATGTGTGTGTGTGTGTGTGTGTATGTGTGTGTGTGTGTCTCTCTCTCTCTGTCTCTGTGTCTCTCTGTCTGTCTCTGTCTGTCTCTGTCTCTATGTGTCTCTCTCTCTCTCTCTCTCTCTCTCTCTCTCTCTCTCTCTCTCTCTCTCTCTCTCTCTCTCTCTCTCTCTCTCTCTCTCTCTCTCTCTCTCTCACTATATGTCTCTCCATAGCTCTGTCCCTCTCTCTATATCTTTCTGTATGTGTGTGTGTGTCTTTCTCTCTCTTCCTGTCTTTGTCTGTCTATGTCTCTTAATAACCCCCACCCCCTTTCTCTCTGTCTCTGTGTCTGTCTCTGTATTTATATTTCTCTGTCTCTGTGTCTTTCGTTTTCTCTGTCGGTTTCTGTGTATATCTATCTCTGTCTCTGTTGATCTGTCTTTGTTCTGTTTGTCTATCTCTCTGTGTCTATGTCCCTCTTTCTATATATGTGTGTGTGTCTGTCTGTCTGTCTGTCTGTCTGTCTGTCTGTCTTGTCTGTCTGTCTGTCTGTCTGTGTCTGTCTGTCTGTATGTATGTATGTCTGTCTGGTCTGTCTGGTCGGTCTGTCTGTCTGTCTGTCTGTCTGTCTGTCTGTCTGTCTGTCTGTCTGTCTGTCTGTCTGTGTCTGTCTGTCTCTGTGTCTCTGTCTGTCCGTGTCTCTGTATGTATGTGTCTCTGTCTGTCTGTGTCTCTGTCTGACTGTCCGTGTCTCTGTCTGTCTGTCTCTGTCTGTCTCTGTCTGTCTGTCTGTGTCTATCTGTTTGTTTGTGTGTGTGTCTGTGTGTCTGTCTGTGTGTCTGTCTGTCTGTGTGTCTGTCTGTGTGTGTGTGTGTGTGTGTGTGTGTGTGTGTGTGTGTGTGTGTGTGTGTGTGTGTGTGTGTGTGTCTGTCTGTCTGTCTGTCTGTCTTTGTGTCTGTCTGTGTGTCTGTCTGTGTGTGTCTGTATTTGTGTATGTATGTGTGTGTGTGTGTGTGTGTGTGTGTGTGTGTGTGTGTGTGTGTGTGTGTGTGTGTGTGTATCTGTCTGTCTGTCTGTCTGTCTGTCTGTTAAAAACGGCGTTAAACCCCAATCAATTAATCAATGTACCACATCAGAAATGCTGCCACATTATTTGTGTCATTAGATTGTGTAAGGATTGCAGATGAGGATGCATTTATCAATAAGAACAATTCTCATTTCCTGTAATTCTTACACCTGAAGTATATAAACTCCCCTTGAAATCTTCTCCCGGGCACTTATTTTGTTCCAGAGATGTTTTCAATCCTTTCTATCAGATGATGGGCATTGGATCTGATCTAAGTGTGGTTATTTAAAGAGATATTTCATTTGAGTGTATAACCTTTCCGTTTTGTTCTTTTTTGTTTGTTTATCATAGTGTTCATCTGTGTATGATCTTAATATATTGGAGGAAATAAAGATTATATATGAAAATTACTTTGCGTTATATTCTTCTTTTAAAAATAATATAAATATATCCTTATATACATTTTTGTTTGCACTTGGCCATACTATATGGAACAAACTTAATTAGAGAGTTATAGTGTTTCAAAGAGCACGTGACGTTGTAGCAACTGAAAATACCCTTGACAATCATTAAAGATTGAAATAGAGCCCGGCATACAGATGCAATAGCTCGTCCCATTTTACTAAGTGTCTATATACACCCAACAATATCTGTTCGGCAAAAAAAGATGTATAACCCTGTAGTGTAATTTTCTTCTTCTATAGAAACAAAAAATCTTATCTTATGATTATCACCATCAAATATTAAAGTGTACGTTAACGCAGCACTGGAAAAGGTGTCCTAGAACCAACTGTGAGAACTGACCTAGAATATGAACATAGGGAAAGGGACCAGGTGACTGACTGAAACAATAAATATAGATAAAGGGACCAAATGTCCCAGAACTGACTGATTGTGTACGTACGAAAATGGACCAGATTTCCAACTGACTGACTGAATATAGAGGAAGAGATCAGGTGTCCCAAAACCTACTGTAACTTTAAGTAAACTGTAGGGACCAGGTTTCCCATACACGACTAAGAGTATAAGGGAAAGGGACTAGGTGTCCCAGAACTGACTGTAAGTATGAACATAGGGGAAGGTGACGGTCCAAGTGTCCCAGAACCGACTGCGGCTATGAGTATATGGTAGGGGCCAGGTGTCCAAAAACCGTCTGTGAGTTATAAGGGATGGAACAAGGTTTCCAAGAACTGACAGCGACTGTGAGTTCGTATCCCAGAACCGACTGTGAGTATGAGAATATAGAAGGGACCAGGAGGTATCCCAGAACCGATTTTGAACATGAGTATAGGTAAAGACCAGGTGTCCAATTACTGACTGACTATGAGTATAGAGAAAGGGCCCAGGTATCCTAGAACTGCCTGTGATAGTGGGTATATAGAAGGGACCAGGTGTCCCAGAACTGACTAACTATGAGTATAGGGGAGGGACCAGGTGTCGCAGAACAGACTGTGACTATGATTATAGGGGAGGGATCAGATGTCTCAGAACCCACTGTGAATATGAACATAGGGGAAGGGACGAGGTGTTCAAGAACAGATTGTGAGTATGAGTATACGGGAAGGGCAATATGTCCCAGAACCGACTGACTGAGTATAGGGGAGATAAAAGGTGTCCCAGAACTGACTGTGACTATGAGTATAGCGGAGGGATCAGATGTCCCAGAACCCACTGTGAGTATGAACATAGGGGAAGGTACCAGATATCCCAGAACATATTGTGAGTATGAGTATATGGGATGGGCAATGTTTCCCAGAACTGACTGATTATGAACAAACTGAGATGGACAAATGAATTTTTTAGCAAATTTACTTGAGTGATATAACCCGAGACGATAACTTAAAACAACATAGGTACAATATTGGATGAAAGAATACCTACTATTGATCAAAGTGCAACCTGCGATACCATCGACCAATACATTCTCATCAAAGAACATCACAGTTAAAACAGAGTCTCCAATGTGAGTCTGAGATTGATCGATTCTTACGTATGAAGCTGCTTTGTGTAGAAATGATGACACGTGTGAGAGATGAAAATGATGGTGAATGCCCTTATGTGGATAACATTTCGGTCTCATACCTCTGTACTTTCTCCTAAATGACTGTTTATATATAATTCAGTTACAAGAGAGAAGTACAGGATTGAAATAGCTTGGATAGTCAATTTAAGGTCCAAAAAGATGTTCACAGACATTTTATGAATTTCGGACGGACAGATGGACACCACAAACTAACAGAAAGTGGCTAAAATCAGTCCAACAGTGTACCTAAGTCTGAGCCTTCCGGACACTCAAACCTACAGCCAGGGCTAGCCAATATATGGCATATAGATATAGAATATATCATAACTAACACTTATAAAACATTTCTTGAAACAACTTGTTTTGTGTAGAAACTAATACTGTAGATGGATTGATTTGATTAAGTAAATATATTCATAGAAGGCGTCTAGACCCCTTACCCCAACACTACTATGAACGCCTGTTGAATGTTATATACATATGAATTCCATGTCTTTCGGATGTGTTTACTTATGTAAAATTATAAGATATATTGATTGATCGAGGTATGAAGAGATGGGCAGGAATGTCAATGTAGGTGTTAGACCATTAACCCCAATTTCATGTAAGCAGTACAAATGTAATGTTGAGTTATAGTGGGTAGGTAATATCACCTGTCTTTTCGTTACAGTAATCATTAATTAATTAATTAGTTGATTGACAAGTGGTACAGGCAAGTCACAGGTATATTCACCCCATACCCGCCGTAGGTAATATCACCTGTTTTTTTCGTTACTGTAATTATTTATTAATTAACTAATTAATTACTTGATTTACTAGTGGTACTGGTAAGTCATAGGTGTATTCACTACATACCCGTCGAGCCCCGGTAACTCAATCGGTAGCGACGGAGGCTGTCAATCCAGGAGTTGTGAGTTCGAACCCCAGCTAGGCCAACATTCTTTCCGACGTTTGAAAAAAGTTATTGTGACAAGCGTCATTCGTCTTCCACTAATGGGATATCCGTCTAAGTGGAAAAGCAGCAAATTGATTGGAAAGAAAGTTGTATTAAGTACTGGTGTGAGAAAGCCAAGAAACATATGAGTAGGTGAACTGGCCGCCGTTGTATGCCTGAAAAAATGTTGAAAACGATATCAAAACCCAATTCAATGAATCACTCCATACCCGCTTATTTTAATGTAAAAATTAATTACATTTACATTTATTTGACGTTTTTCTAAGGAGACTAATGTAATGCCTAAAATGCTCAGTTTTACATTATTTCAGTTCGCTCAAACAGAAGAACGCATGTACATAATTAATGTTAATATCGCGAAGATGGAACGATGTCGAAAAATACAAATCTAAATCGCATTAAATCAACCGTCTTAAGATGTTCACGCCTTAAAATTTTCACGAGCGTACTGTGAGAAATGTAAGGTCTGACAAATTTCACGTTCTGCCTTTTCTCACGCTACAACGGTAAGACTTTAAATTCAATTATTAGTCAATTATTACTCTTTTGATTTATGATTAGATACCACAATGTATCTTAGTATTAAAACAAAGTGTTGCATATCATTTGCAGATCTAAATATAAAATAGTCTTGTACTGAAATCGAATTAAAACTATTTGAAAACGAAAGAAGGAACAAAAAAGTCATTTATCGCATTGTGTGTTGAACAAATAGATTAGATACATGTGATTACTGTTCATAAGTATACAAATTATTATTCCCTCAGACTACTATAACCTATCAGATTTAACATGCTCTTATCAAACTGGCCCTTAACCCTTTCCCTCGTACAGCAAATCTGCAGCAGACGATTAGAGTTAATCCAAAAACGTATATGTTTGAATACACTCGGACAGTAAGTGTGTAACTGTTTCACCTTTTCTCACATGTTTTCAAATGGTGCAACTGCGTCAAAAGTTGTTTGTTTGAAGAATCTATAAACATCTGGACAAATTTGCACAGAGGTTAAAATATGTAAGACTTTTGAAGCAATTTGGAGATCTAGTTCATAACATGTCACCAATTAATCAAGTTGGACTGGTCCGCATATAAATGCTTTGGAAAGTCCATTTTATTTTAACATGAAGTCTGGCTGTCTAACTCACGTGACCTAACAGTTTCAAGCCACGTCATATGAAAACCCACATTATAAATCAATGAGCTACGATCACATTTCATACTTCTATGTCATTTTTTTTTCCATTTTAATAAAGCATTGTTATTCCCCTGTGGAGTTAAAGCTGTTTGTGTGACTATATGAATGGCGAACACGAAATATCCTGACCAGATTATCGGCTGGTTGCACAGAACCCAAATGTTATTTTTGTCATTTTTGTATGACGTGACTCATTTGTGGAGGAAAAAAGTAGGTCAGCTCCAGTTTTCCCGGGTAAATAAGTTCACCCTTACCCATTTGTGGACGCATTTTTATGCATCTGCAGTAAACACAATTTAATAACATTGTGAAAAAAGGAGAAATTGCTACTTTTACTATGCTTTTTTCAACTCTTTTATTCATTCCACCAAGGGACAATATACAACTGTTCAACTTATATTTGAAGAGGTGATCAACAATTTGCCTATGAGTTTTAAAATCGTCTGTTGAAATTTGTTTTAAAAAAGGATTGAGACAAGCATTTTTTGGTGTGATTGTTTTTATTCAAATTTAGTGCAGATTATGATTCCTGATTTCATGTGATCTAATTTTAATACCTAAAATGTCCATATTAAAATTGCAGACGATTGAAAATATATTTTATTTTATTATTTTCAATAAATCAAATTTTCAAATTATAGTGCTAAGTCATAGAAGTCCATTTAAAGCTCCTAATATTCTTCTGTTATTTTGAGCAAGTCATAAGAGTACATTTGAAGCAGGTGTATTTCATTTGCAGCACACCATGTAGCTTGAAGAAGTACACTTAAAGTCAGCTTTTGAAAATATTGTGAGAAAAGGAGAAATTGTTCGTAACGAGCAATGTATCTTGTTTTTACATTGCTTTATCTATCGCGTCTTTTTATACTCTTCGACAATGCAAATGTAACTTGAATTGATTCAACAATAAAATATTGGAAGTTTCATTTCACCCCAGGTGTAGCAGAATAATGATTACATAAGATCAGGTGCCACTTTAAAGCGGTCGACCTTTCATTTGAATTAACTTTGCCCAGTGTAGGTCATTTTACTGACCATGATTTTAAAAATAATTTGGCAGGGATAACATAAGTCACGTCTTCCCCCATATAATGGGAAGACATATTGTTTTTGCTCTGACTGTCTGTCTGTCAGTCTGTCTCTAACAAATCGTGTTTGCACCCTACCATTTGAACCACTTGAAGGATTATGAAATAGATCGCCACAAATGTTGACCATTCTGAGTCAATGTGCAGAGTGCATGTTACAACCACTTTGGTTCAAGGTCAAGGTTGCAATTACAGGTCAAAGGTCATATGACTATATTTCATTTCCCCTCAATAACTTTTGAACTGCTTGAAGGATATTGAAATAATTCACCACAAATGTTCACCATACTGAATCCATGTGCAGCGCGCATGTTACTACCATTTTGGTCCAAGGTCAAGGCCACAATTAGAGATCAAAGGTCATATGACTATAATTTGTGTCTGCTCAATAACTTTTGAACTGCTTGAAGGATTTTAAAATAACTCGCCACAAATGTTATCAACACTGAGATGATGTGCAGATCGCATGTTGCAACCACTTTGCCTCAAAGTCAAGGTCGCAATTAAAGGTCATAGGTAAAGATCAAAATTAGATTATTTATTTTTTTTATGGTTTTTTTCACCCTTCAAATTAAGTGCAGATTATGATTCCTGATGTCATGTGATTTAATTTGAATACCTAAATGTCCATATTAAAATAACTGAAAATTAATTTTTTTTTTTTCTTATAATTTGGACTTAAGACATTTTTAGGCTCGTTTTTATGATTTTCTGTGAAAATATTCTGAGTTATCATAAAAATGTCCATGGAAAATTCTTTCCATGTTGGTTTTGTCTGTCCATGGACAATTTTCCATGCTGGTCTGAACTATCCATGGATACTTTCTTGCTTTCCATGGACAACTTTCTTCTTGTCCATGGAAAACAACCCTCTTTTCCATGGAAATATTCCATGGAAGTCAAAATTCCATGGAATAACAACACTTTTCCATGGAATTCCATGCTATGTCCATGGATTTCCATGCATTTTCCATGGAAGATTGTACAAGTCCATGGAAGATGTACAGCCGGGTCTTCTCCTCAGTAAACAGTGGGTCAATTGGGATGAAACTTCACAGAAAGCATCCTCTCAATGACCTCACCAGAATTCCTTCAAATTATTGGGATCCATGCAGAATTCTGGTTTCCATGGCAACGAAACGAAAAAAACTTCAAAATTCTTCTCCTCCCAAATTGGTTGGCAGATTTTGAACTTATTTTGTAGAAATGTTCCTTGGGTGACTCTCTATCAGATTCCTTGAAGCCATGTTGATTGGTCGAAAAACATGGCCGCCAGGGGGGGGGGGGGCGGGGCTATTTTGCCTTATATAGCTATAGTGCAAACTTCTCCAAAAGTGTCAGGCCGATTTTCAAATAATTTTGTAGAAATGTTCCTTGGATGACCCTCTATCAGATTCCTTCAAGCCATGTTGATTGGTCAAAAAACATGGCCACAAGGGGTCGGGGCTATTTTGCCTTTTATGGCTATAGTGAAAACTTAAAAAATCTTCTCCTCCAAAAGTGTCAGGCCGATTTTCAATAATTTTGTAGAAATGTTCCTAGGGTGACCCTCTATCAGATTCCTTCAAGCCAAGTCGATTGAACAGAAACTATGTCCGCCAGATGGCGGGGCTTATATAGCTAAAGTGAAAAAAAAATCAGGTGAGCGATTCCAGGGCCATCATGGCCCTCTTGTTTTTAAAAAAGGAGGAATTTTCGTGTCCAATTTGTAACGAGTGTTCATATGAGTCTAACTAGTCGACAAAGACGCAAAACAGTCTTATACTGTGCCTGGAAACAGGTGCTTTTTTGTGGTATATATGGCAATAGACGCTTTCATGACAAAATCTCAAAGTTTGGATGCACATTTTACACAAAATTGTTGCACTGCTCGAAGATTTTGCAATCAACAGGACACCAAATTTGTCAACTCGTGTTACAGACAGACACCAATATTCAACTTCCAATTACGATGAGTAACTATCGTGCATAAGAACATGGCTTGCTAAAATAGCTTGCAATTGATATGAGCTTAGGTCATTTTTCAAGCATATGAACTCAAATGTAATACCATCATTTCACCACTTCTTTAGAACACTTGTTACATTTCTTACAATCTGGTGTCCTGTGTAACAAGAGTTCAATGCATATATGGTGTCCATATGTAACTGGTGTAAAAAAAAAAAAAAAAAAATGTATACAACATTTTCTCTATCAATATGAATGATTGACTAGTACTACATTATAACCAAACCACAACATCCACACAAGTGTATGATATTAGAACAGGAATGGGATAAGGTACATTACTCTACAGCTACAGTTTTAATAAAAGCGTGCAAGAGATGAGTACAAGGTGGGTTAAGGCATTGATTACACACAAAACATAATATGCAAAAATATAATAAAAACAAAACTGGTATAGGCATGCAGTGAATATATGCAGAGAAATGATATGTACAAGGCTACAAAATGTTAGCTTATAAGCTTGAAAAGTGCACTATTCAACATTTTCCAATGAAACTCCTGTTACATGGTGTCCTTATGTATTTATATTGACAGTGTTATGTTGTTTTTAATTGTTTAAAACAAGGAATTATCATATGCAGAGGTCAGGACATTTCATTTTAGTGTGTACAGGAATAAATTAACATTGTAGGATTATGAAATATTAATAATTAGAAATTGGACACCATGTAACTAGTGTTACGCAGTGTCCATTGTAACAGGAGTAACACGTTTCACATTTTCTGTCAAGAAAGAGGTAAATGGCTTGCATCAAGTATGTACAGTATACAATTCATTTTAAACTCTTTTCATATAAATCCATTCCATATGCCTTGCTATCGTAGATTATTTGGAAAATACCCATTTTTTAGAAAAAAGCATACATCGTCAAACTGCATGTATGGAGTAAAAAATTAAACATATATCTATAAATGAAAAATGAAGAAAATATATTTTTCAGAGAAAATGATAGAAAGATGTAATGATTTTGTTATCATTTAGTTGTCTAATATGCCAAAAGCAACCTATTTTATGTAAAAAAGATAAACAATTAAGACACCATGTAACAAGAGTTACATTTTTGACTGCATAGAATAAATGTAGTAAAACTTTTTCCCAGTGTTTGAAGTTATCTCGCAATCTAAATTTTATGAAAAAGGAATAATTTTCCGAGCAGAATAAATTGTGAAACATCATATTTTATATGATTTTAAATTTTAATAAATTGTCCCACTATGTTTCCCACTAGCGTGGAATCACCCATTTGTCTTTCATAAAATGTCAAAATAAATAAATAACACGTATAATTAAGATCGCTAGCTGTTGCCGCGAAAAACACATGTTCTCTTCAAATCAGGTAGAAATAACTGGGTCACGTCAACACTTGCATCAGACATCAGATGATACAGATGAATTTGAAGTCTGACAAGCATCATTTTTATTGTGTATTTAAATAATATCATAAAGTACTTACCTGCCAATTTATAAACAATAATTTTGTCTAATAAATAAGTTAGCGTGTCTTGAACATTAAAGTGATCCGCTATTGGTTATGATTCGCTAAGGGTTACTTGACTGTATATCAGGGCTCCGGAAATTTTTCTGGCATGTTTACATTGCTCGTTTGTACTAAAGAATGTTCCACACCCAAACTCCAATTATAGAAAATGATTGGTGATGAACAGAAGATAACACTTTTCTTATTTACTGATCTTTTTATACAGTAAACATTGTTTTGTCTACATAAAAGTAAACCTTTTACTAAAAATATGTCTTTGTTGATTGGGAATTACCATGCACAATTGACTAGAGAAGTTTAGAGGTGTAACGATATGTCGCTTATCGATGTATTGTGATAGCTTTGCTCTCGATAGCAACAAGTCAATAGAATATTTTCAAGTCGATAACTATCGCAATAGTTTGTTCAACTATCGATTGTTAACGATAGTTTTCATATAAATAAAACAAATCTGAATGATTTTCGGCAAATTGCCATCCGATCCATTTTTAGATCACCAGAGCTGAAGGCTCAGGTGAGCTATTCCTATCACTTTTTGTCCGTCGTCCGTCCGGTGTTAACTTTTAGCTTTAAACATCATCTCCTCCCAAACTCCAAGGACAATTTCCGTGAAACATCACAGGACTGTTCCTCTGGTTGGCCTCTTTCAAAGTTGTTCAAAGATTTAAATTCCATTGAGAACTTTGGTTGCTGCGGCATCAGAAAGGGGGCAAAAGGTCCAAACTTTAAAAATCTTCTCCTCCGAATCTGCCTGTCAGATTCAAAAATATAATTTGGTAGAAATGTTCATTGGCTGACCCTCTATAAAAATTGTTCAAGCCATACTGATTGGTCGAAAAACATGGCAGTTAGGCGGCATCAAAAAAGGGGCAAAACGACAAAATTTGAAAATTCCATTTTTATGCAAATGCTTTTCTGATTTAAAGAAAATATAATAGGAATCTTACTGTAATGATCCTCTTTTTAATTTGATTAAGCCGTTTTGATTGGTTACACAATCATAGCAACCAGGCGTCATCACAAAAGGGGTAAATTGAACTTTTAGCTACAAATGACAACCATCTCCTACCATTCCAATAGACCAATTACCACAAAACATCACAGGAATGTTCCTTTGGTGGTCCTCTTTCAAAATTGTTCAAAGATTAAAATTCCAATGAGAACTTTGGTTGCTGCGGCATCAGAAAGGGGACAAAATGTCCAAACTTTAAAAATCTTCTCCTCCGAATCTGCCTGTCAGATTCAAATATAATTTGGTAGAAATGTTCCTTGGGTGACCCTCTATAAAAATTGTTCAAGCCATACTGATTGGTTGTTAAACATGGCAGTCAGGCGGCATCAGAAAAGGGGCAAAATGACAAAATTTGAAAATTCCATTTTTATGAAAGTGTTTGTCTGATTTTAAGAAAATATAATACGAATCTTACTGTAATGATCCTCTTTTTAATTTGTTTAAGCCGTTTTGATTGGTTACACAATCATATCAACCAGGCGTCATCACAAAAAGGGTAAATTGAACTTTTAGCTACAAATGACAACCAACTCCTACCATTCCAATAGACCAATTTCCACAAAACATCACAAGAATGTTCCTTTGGTGGTCCTCTTTCAAAATTGTTCAAAGATTTAAATTCCATTGAGAACTTTGGTTGCTGCGGCATCAGAAAGTGAGAAAAATACCCAAATTTTAAAATCCTTTTCCTACATAATCTACTTGTGCGATTGCAAGATAATTTGGTAGAAATGTTTCTTAAGTGACCCTCTAAATAAACTGTTGAAGCCATATTGATTTCGTTGAAAAACAGGGCAGCAAGGCGGCATCAGGAAAGGTGCAAAATGATAAAAACTTTATAATTCCATTTTTATTAAAGTTCTTGTTAGATTTCAAGATATAAATGGCCTTTACTGATAAGCTGTTTCTTGAGAAGTGTCCACTCCTTTCAGTTTCATTTGCACTCCCTGATAAAAATTTCCAGATATTTGCAGTTAAATATTTGCTACTAATTTACTATCAATTAGGTGATCGATTTAGGGCCATCTTGGCCCTCTTGTTTAGTTTAAAGGCTTGCATGTATATAAAAAGCGTCTTTGTGATCATGGATAGGTCTAAGTTCCGGAAAATGTTAAAGGCTGGTGCTAGCTATATAAAATCACAATTAAATGTAATGTAAATTGAAAGAAGAAGTCTCAAATCGTTGTTATTTCAAATTATATCACGTTTGACACCAACAATATACTTTTAAGGTAGGCGACGATTTTATTTACTCGCGAGCACATTTACTATAACAATACGACAGGTCCGTATTTTAGACATGTCCTTCAAATGCACTAGAGGGAGGTATCAGAAATGACCTAATTCTAGCAATACCTCTGCATAGTGATTATGACAACAACAATGGCCGAATGCAGCGCTAATTTTGAAAAAGTGGAAAATAAAAAGGCCAAATCCACGGTATGGCAGCACTTTGGCTTCGTCAAAGAGAAGGACGAAGTGTCAAAAAACAGAATAGCCTGCAGACACTGTAAAATTATTTTAAAGTATAGCGGAAACACTTACAACTTAAATGATCATATGACAAGGAAGCACCCGTCTATATCAACTAAACCGGGTTCTTCAACAGCTTCAAAATCATACGAATACACAACTAAATCCACAGATATAAAGACATTATTTACAAAGGTACCATGCATGCAGCTCATTCTCAAAGGGCGAAAGACATAAGAAACTCAATTTTACAGTTCATTGTTAAAGACTTTCAAGTTTCCAGCCTTTCCTGTTAGCTTTTTCCTGTGCTAGTTTTAACACTTAACTTTAAATTTCATTATTACCTGCAAACAGCAGGTTTGTTTTCAGCATATTATTATTATCATATTTGAAATGCTGAGTAAAGCATTTTGATACTCTCAGTTGATTCTTTGCTTTATTTCTAGTATTTCTTTTTTCTCCCCTGTGCCAAGTTTAAAAAAATATATCTTTTAAAGGTTAAAAAAACCTATTGTGATAGTATCGCAATAGTTTCTAGACTATTGCAATACTATCGCAATATGAATTTTACTATCGCAATACTATCGTGATAGCTCTTTTTACCTCAATAGTCACCTCTAGAGAAGTTGTGTACAACATCCAATATAGTGTTATTATACCTCAGTTCTATTAATAGGATTCTTGTCATCTGACTTGCCATTTCGGCTTACTTGGTCATCATCGGAGCAAGATTTAAACTAGTTTAGGGCTGCCGTTTTAAATTTGTTTTTTCCTTTTTAGCTCGACTATTCGAAGAATATGAGAGCTATACTACTCACCCTGGCGTCGGCGTCGGCGTCGGCGTCCACGTCACACTTTGGTTAAGGTTTTGCATGCAAGTTCTAAAATACTACATGTATTGCATTGAAACTTTCTACAACCCTACCAAACTATCACACCAATGTAGATTATCAAGTTAGATAACTCTGTCCTGCATTTTATGCAAGTTATTGCCCTTTTTTACTTAGAAATTCTGGTTAAAGTTTTGCGTGCAACTAAAGTAAGAGTCCATATCTCAGTATTTACTTGATGCATTGCATTGAAACTGTCTACAACCCTACCCAACTATCCCACCTATGTAGATTATCAAGTAAGATAACTCTATCCTGCACTTTATGCAAGTTATGGCCCTTTTTTTACTTAGAAATTCTGGTTAAAGTTTTGCGTGCAACTAAATTAAGAGTCCATATCTCAGTATTTACTTGATGCATTGCATTGAAACTTTTTACAACTCTACCCAACTATCACACCTATGTAGATTATCAAGTAAGATAACTCTATCCTGCACTTTATGCAAGTTATGGCCCTTTATTTACTTAGAAATTTTGGTTAAAGTTTTGCGTGCAACTAAATTAAGAGTCCATATCTCAGTATATACTTGATGCATTGCATTGAACCTTTATACAACCCTACCCAACTATCACACCTATGTAGATTATCAAGTTAGATAACTCTATCCTGCATTTTATGCAAGTTATAGCCCTTTTTTTACTTAGAAATTCTGGTTAAAGTTTTGCGTGCAACTAAATTAAGAGTCCATATCTCAGTATTTACTTGATGCATTGCATTGAAACTTTCTACAACCCTACCCAACTATTACACCTGTGTATATTATCAAGTATGATAACTCTATTCTGCATTTTATGCAAGTTATGGTCCTTTTTTTTCTTAGAAATTCTGGTTAAAGTTTTGCGTGCAACTAAATTAAGAGTCCATGTCTCAGTAAATACTTGATGCATTGCATTGAAACTTTCTACAACCCTACCCAACTATCACACTTGTGTAGATTATCAAGTATGATAACTCTATCCTGCATTTTATGCAAGTTATGGCCTTTTTGGACTTAGAAATTCTGGTTAAAGTTTTGCATGCAACTACATAAAGAGACCATCTCTTAGTAAACTACTTGATGCATTGCATTGAAACTTTATACAGCCCTTACCAACCATCACATCTATGTAAACAATCAAGTATGATTACTCTATCCAGCATTTTATGCAAGTTATGGACCTTTTTGGACTTAGAAATTCTGGTTAAAGTTTTGCAACTACATTTAGAGTGTAATCTCAGTTACAACTTGAAAAATTGCATTGAAACTTTATACAACCTTTCCCAATTGCACAACTATAAACACAACCAATTAAGATAACTCTATCCTGTATATGGTGCAAATTGTTGCCGTTTTTTTACTTAGAAATTATGGTTAAAGGTTTGCGTTAAACTACATTAAGAGTCAATATCTTAGTAACTACTTGATGCATTCCATTGAAAGGTTATACAACCCTTTCTAACCATCACACCTATGAAAATAATCATGTTAAATAACACTATCCAGCATATAATGCAAATTATCACCCACTAAGAAATTGTGGTTAATGTTTTGCATGCAACTACATTAGTTGCATGCAACTACATTAGAGTCCATTATCTCAGTAACTTAAATAAGTGGTGGAATAGTCGAGCGTGCTGTCCTCCGACAGCTCTTGTTAATATTCAGACAGACATTTCGAATATTTGGATATATTCTTAAATAAGCTATCAATTGGTATGTTTGCTTTATCATGCGGTTGTAAAATAAGGTAGAAATCGGCCGTTAAAAGTGCGGACGAAATCAATGCGAAAATGTCTCAAATTTGTTTTTATAAAGAACCACACGAAACCAATCAACTCTCATTGTAATTATTAAAGACATTCCACCTTGCTACAATCAACTCGCGATTAAATAATTAGAGAGCAATTTCATTAATCTTTCCTCTGAATACATAAAGGTTTATTTAACTGATTGCGTAAATCGCTAATCTATCAATCTCCTCAGGCTTTATTTTACACGCGACCAGCAGTTTGAGGGCTTGATAAAAGACTGTTGTAACTACAAATTGTTGAAGGTGTAGTTACAACCGTTTGCATACAACCATCGAGTTGAAGGAACCCCAAAGTAAATCGTGTACACACACACAGCCACTATTGATTTTTTAAACCGACACTCTCTTATGTAGGATTTTATAGCATTACATGCTATTTCCTGTTGGGAAATTTTTTAATATTTGTGGTTAGCGATCGGGAAAAAGGGCTAAAATGGGACTGTTGCCGATGCCATTTTCTTCTGAGCCATCGTGAGCTCTGAATATAGCTATAAATGATTCATGATCTGATGCACATACATTTAGCCCTAGATGCATAATTTGACGAACAGTTTAAGCTTACACCCCCCAGTCACCTTATGCAGACGACTTTGAAAACATTTTGACAAATTCGTGAAAAAAACCTGATAAATAAGAGCTAAAGTTATACTGCATACAACAGAGTTGAAAATATTGTGGCAAAAGGAGAAATTGATCGTTTTGAGCAGTTTCGTCTTTTGTCACAATGTTTTCAAAAGTTATCTGCTACAGAGGCATCAAAAAGCGTCTACATGAGGTAAACGGTAAAGCAATTTAATCAATGTTTCTTGTTCAAAGTGATACAGAAACAAAAACAAAGCCTCTAATCACGACCACATCCAAATAAGCTATGAAGTATTGATATGGTTGCCTGAATGAGAAACTTGGTGATTATTTCTTATCAAAATAGTTTTATAATTTAAATATTACAAATAGTTGACCCTTTCCTACAAACAACAAATCTTAGGCAGACGACCTTAGAAATATGGCGACATTGTTTAGGTCATATGATGGTGTAATCATCAAAAAGAGTGGAAAATATTATGGTTCATGGAGTCTCAGAAATAAGGAGAAACTGCTCATAATGAACAATTTCTCCTTTTTGATTGATTGTTGATTGTTTGGTGTTTAATGCCACTTTCAACAATTGTTCAGTTATATCACGGCATTTCCTGGGTAAGTAACCAGTACTACTGTTCCATTATCCTGACACAAGCCAGTCAGTTGTAATGCTAACCCTGCAGCCCTGAGTAAGTAACCAGTACTACTGTTCCATTATCCTGACACCAGCCAGTCAGTTGTAATGCTAACCCTGCAGCCCTGGGTAAGTAACCAGTACTACTGTTCCATTATCCTGACACCAGCCAGTCAGTTGTAATGCTAACCCTGCAGCCCTGAGTAAGTAACCAGTACTACTGTTCCATTATCCTGACACAAGCCAGTCAGTTGTAATGCTAACCCTGCAGCCCTGGGTAAGTAACCAGTACTACTGTTCCATTATCCTGACACCAGCCAGTCAGTTGTAATGCTAACCCTGCAGCCCTGGGTAAGTAACCAGTACTACTGTTCCATTATCCTGACACCAGCCAGTCAGTTGTAATGCTAACCCTGCAGCCCTGAGCACCAAGGAGGGTAGCCATTACTATCAGCTTTTAAAGTCTTTGATATGACACAGCTGGGGACCGAACCCACAACCTCCCACACTCGAGGCGGATGCTTTTCCACTACTGTAGTGTCTTTGACACTCGATGGTTTCTTAAACATCTGGATTTAACCACAAACTAATTCAAGTCAAGCTTCGTGCTGCCGGCATCGTAGTGTACCGCATTTAATGATGACGTAGTACCTTCCACACTTAACATTGACGTAGTATAAACTTGTGTTCCATAATCAAAGTATTACGAGTATTATAAATACAACATCCCTTCCTTATTATAAAATGAGAATACCTAATGGACACAGCATATCAACTGTAATAACAACATAGATATATAATAAATCATTTCTGCAACTGCAAACATGTTCCATTATATAACCACTTTGACAACAGACACTGTCCTAAACAATAGAATAGTTATTATATTCAAAACCCAATATATATCAAGAAAACTATTTGTATTCAAGATACAAAATATTCATGTATAACAAAACATACATGTAGACACATATATCAAGAAACTATTTGTATTCAAGATACAGAATATTCATATATATTAAACAAAACATACACGTATGTAAACACAATACTGACTAAATACTATATAGTAAATAGTGAAATGTTTCATTCACTCCTGATATAAACTAGAAACCTACTGTCCTAGTTATGTCATTACAAAATCTTTAAACTTTTCTGGCACTTTTCTTCCTCTACAAGGTCTCACAGAATCAAATGACTTTTCCTCATTTGGGTTTTGTTCAAACTCTGTTGTATTTTCAACAGGAGGATGATCACTCCGGTCATCATTCTCTGGTTGAATATACTTCTTCACAAATGTAACATTGCGATTATAATCTACCCCTTCACCTGTACGAACTGTGACCTTGCTGCCAAATTTATCAATAACTTTAACTGGAGTTGACATAAAAGGTGTAGAAAACTTATTCTCTTTCTGATTTCTAAGTAAAACTAAATCTCCTTTTTCCACACTGTTTTCAGAAGCATTGCGTTTCCTATCACTATAATCCTTCCCCTTCATTATGTTTTCATTGTCTTGATCTCTTACACTGATATCATCAACATTAAATTGTTCTATCTCCGGCAATTTTGTTCTCAATTTCCTACCATACAACATTTCTGCCGGGCTTACCCCTGTAACTGAATGTTGGGTACTTCTGTACATATACAAATAGTTCATAAGATCATCTAAAGTTCCAATCTCTACGTTCTGCTACTGATATTCTAATGCGTTTTAATAAACTCCTATTTTGGCGTTCCACTTCTCCATTTGCGTGGGGCCAATATGGAGTACTTTTCCTATGCATAATACCATTCTGCTCAAGATAATCTTGGAAAATTGAACCTTTAAATTGAGGACCATTGTCTGTTTTAATACTAACAGGTAGACCATGAGTGACAAAATATGTACAATATTCTCAGCAGTTGTTGACTTCAAAACTTCAATTTAAAAAAATCTAGAATAGTAATCTATTACTACTAACACATATTCTCCTGTTGCAAGTGGTCCCATGAGATCAGCAGCAAGATGTTCCCAGGGTATGCTAGGCAACTCTGATCATACCATAGGTACTGGACTGTCTGATGCAGACACAATTTGAAACCAATGACAACTTTTGCAAAATGTATCAATTTGTCTGTCTATCCTGGGCCACCATACTTTTGTACGCAATCTACGCTTCATGCAAACAATACCCGGATGTCCTTCATGTGCCAATTCCAACAACTACACATGACCACTTTTGCAACAATGTTTTAAATACCTTGTTGTCTACTGTAGATGCATCAAAATCATAGGGGCATGGTAAACTTTTCCACATACAACAATTCTGCAGCAGATGACTTTGAAATTATCTAGAAAAAAAAGTGTAAAACCTCTGAAAATGAATAATTGAATAGAGTTCAAAACATGACAAATGGAGAAATTGCTTAATTTGAGCAATTTATTCTTATGTCGCCATGTTTTCAAAAAGCTGTCTGCTGCATAGTCGTCAGAAAGCGATTAATGAGGGTAAGGGTTAACTAAACAGTTCCTACCAATTTTTTCCTTTACCAATTTCCTCATGGAGCTGGATTTTGACGCCTTTACAGAAGACAACTTTTGAAAACATTTTTGTAAAAGGAGAAATTGCTCAAAACATTTTCAACTACATGTATTTTCAATAATTAAACTTTCCCTTAAAGCGATTTGCATTCATTTTGTCTAAAGTAGTCTGCTGCAGATTTAAAGACAAGGCACAAATCAACATTACATGAATTGATATAACATACTTTTATCAAATTATGTGTTAATATCGAACGTTTTCAAAGACAGTTGATATTGGTTTATACACACTGATTGAGCAAAAGTTCCATTTTGAATTTCAGAATTTTAAGGCATTGGTGACTGTCATACTGTCCAAGCAATTTTTACCAGAATGAATTTAATCAAAGACAAAAGTGTGTTGCATTACAACTATTGAGGTGAGAATTTGAATGTTAAAATTTCTATGTTTTCTCTTTTCTTGTTGTCTTCTGTAAATGCATCAAAATGCATACAGGAAGGGTAAACTTAACCCTTTACCTCATATAAACGCTTTCGGACGCCTCTGCAGCAGACAGCTTTTTGAAAACATAGTGACAAAAGAAGAAATTGCACAAAACATGCAATTTCTCCTTTTGGCACAATGTTTTCCAATTTTAGTCATATGTTATCCATTCAATTATGGAGATTTTCTATGTTTTGACAAAATACGTTCAAAGTCGTCTGCTGCAGAATTGTCGTATGAGGGAAAGGGTTAATCCTTTCCTACATACAACAATTCTGCAGAGGACTTTGAAAACGTCTAGAAAAAAATATGGAAAATCTCTGAAAATGAAAGTACAATAATTGAAAACAGCAGAAAATGGTGACAAAAAGAAAAAAATAATCATTCTTCTTTTGCCGTCATGTTTTCAAAAGGCAATCTGCTGCAAAGGTGTCAGAAAGCCTGTATATGAGGAATGGGTTAACTTAACAGTTCCTACACATTTTTAGATCACCTGGGCTGAAGGCTAAATGTGATCTATTCTGATCACTATCAGTAACTGTTAGCTTAAAACATCATCTCCTCCTAAACCAAAGGACCAATTTCAACTTCACAGGAATGTTCCTTTGGTTGACCTCTTTCAAAATAGTTCAAAGATATAAATTTGATGGAGAACTTTGGTTGCTGCAGCATCAGAAAGGGGGAAAATGTCCAAACTTTAAAATTCTTCTCCTCTGAAACTGCTTGTCTCAAATTCCAATATAATTTGGTAAACATTTTCCTTGGGTGACCCTCTACAAAAATTGTTCAAGCAATTTTGATTGGTTGAAAAAGTGGCAACCAGAATGCATCAGAAAAGGGGCAAAATGACAAAGCTTTAATAATCTATCCTTATGAAAGTGCTTGTCTGATTTCAAGATTAATATGTAGAAATGTTCCTTTAGTTTAAACTTATTTATTTTACATCGATTGCCAAACAAGCTTTAGGCATATATATTAATGGCCCCTCCCTTGGGGTGACTTGTTTAAACATAGACTCGTATAGGGAAAAAACTTTAAAAATCTTCTTGTCTAAAAGTAGAAGGCCAATGCCTTTCATATTTGGTATGTAGCTTCATCTAGTAGACCTCTACCAATCTTGTTCAAATTACAGCCCCGGGGTCAAATATGGCCCCACCCCGGGGGTCACTTGTTTTACGAAGACTGGTATAGGGAGAAACTTTAAAAATCTTCTTGTCTGAAGGTAGAATGTCCAGGCTTTTGAAATTTGGAATGTAGCTTCATCTAGTTGACCTCTACCAAGATTGTTCAAATTATAGCCCTGGGGTAAGAAACTTGTTTTACATAATATTATACTTGTATAGGGATAAACTTCAAAAAATCTTGTCTAAAAGTTGTTTTTGAAATATAACTTCATCTAGCTTCAAGATTGGTCGCCCCACCCTGGGGATCACTTGTTTAACATAGACTTGTTTAGGAAAACACTTTAAAAAAATCAGGTGATCGTTTTAGGGCCATATTGGCCCTCATGTTCACTGAAACAAGGGAGATAAAGCTTAAGGAAATAAGATTGTGTAGAATTGGAGTCATTACCCCTGTTCTTTAGGATTTGTAAGTGTAGCAGAATTCATTAACCCTTTCCTACATCTGCAGCAGACAACTTTGAAAACATCCAGGTAAAATTATGGATACTATCTATACATTAAATTGTGCTTATTAATAGTTGGAATCTTTATGGTCAAAGGGGAAATTGATCATTATGATCTACTTCTCCTTTTTAGCTCACCTGAGCACGAAGTTATTGTGATCGCCAGTTGTCCAGTATCCGTTGTGCGTCCGTCAACATCTTTTCCTCACTAACAAGTGGGTCAATTTGGAGGAAACTTCACAGAAAGCGTTGACTCAATGACTTTACAAGAATTCCTTCAAATTGTTGGGATCCATGCAGAATGTTGGTGTCCATGGCAACACAATGAAAACAACTTTAAAGTTCGTCTTCTCCCAAACTGGTTGACATTTTTTCTACCAATTTTGTAGAAATGCTCCTTGGATGACCCTCTATCGGATTCCTTCAAGCCATGTTGATTGGTTGAAAAACATGGCCTCCAGGTGGCAGGGCTATTTTGCATTATATGGCTTATAGTGAAAACTTAAAAAATCTTCTCCTCCGAAAGTGTCATGCCGATTTTCAAATAATTTTGTAAATTCTTCCTTAAGTCACCCACTATCAGATTCCTTCAAGCCATGTTGATTGGTCAAAACTCTGGCTGCCAGGGGGCGGGGCTTATATGGCTAAAGTGAAAAAAAATCAAATCAGGCAGCGATCCAGGGCCATCATGGCCCTCCTGTTTTGAAATGTGCTGAAAGCCAGTCAAGCTTATGTCGTGGCTAATTGTACGCTGTGCATCTTGTGTGTCAACTCTTTGCTTTAATTGACTTCTCCTCCCTAACCACTTGGCCATTTGGGATGAAACTGTATAGGAAGCATCCTCTGATTTCATGTCTTCTCCTAAATTACTTTTTTGGATTCATGCAAAATTCTGGTTTCCATGGCAACCGAAAGAACAAACTTTAAAATTCTTCTCCTTCAAAACTGTTTGGCCGTTTTTAGCTCTACTGGCCAAAGGCCAGAAGGGCTTATGTCGTGGCGATTTGTCCGTCGTCCGTTCGTCCGTCCGTAAACAATTTCTTGTTAACACGATACAGTCTTCACTTTTGATTGTATCTCAATTAAACTTATACAGTAGTTAGATATCCATGAGAGCTCGGTTCCTTTCGAAAACCAGCCAGATCCGCTCATGCATGACTGGATTATGGCCCTTGAAATGGTCAAAATTGCTATAAAAGAGCTTGTTAACACAATACAGTCTTCTTTTTTGATTGTATCTCAACCAAACTTATACAGTAGTTAGATATCCATAAGAGCTCGGTTCCTTTCGAAAACCAGCCAGATCAGCCTATGCATTACTGGATTATGGCCCTTGAAATGGTCAAAATTGCTATAAAAGAGCTTGTTAACACGATACAGTCTTCACTTTTGATTGTATCTCAACCAAACTTATACAGTAGTTAGATATCCATGAGAGCTCGGTTCCTTTCGAAAACAAGCCAGATCCGCCCATGCATGACTGGATTAATGCCCTTGAAATGGTCAAAATGGCTATAAAAGAGCTTGTTAACACGATACAGTCTTCACTTTTGATTGTATCTCAACCAAACTTATACAGTAGTTAGGTATCCATGAGAGCTCAGTTCCTTTCGTAAACCAGCCAGATCCGCCCATGCAAGACTGGATTATGGCCCTTGAAATTGTCCAAATTGCTATAATTGAGCATGTGAACACAATAGAGGCTCCATTTACTATCTGATCTTCACCAAACTTAGATAGTAGTTAAATATTGATGAGAGCTTGGTTCCTTTTGAAAATCAGCCAGATCCGCCCATGCAAGACTGGATTATGGCCCATGAAATTGTAAAAATTGCTATAATACAGCTTGTGAACACAAAAGAGCCTCCATTTACTATCCGATCTTCACCATACATACATGCTCTGGATTGAAAATGACTAAAGAACCATACCAGTAGAGCATAGGCCCTCATGGGCCTCTTGTTAAAATAATTTTGTAGAAATGTTCCTTGGGTGACCCCCTCTCAGATTTCTTTAAGCCATGTTGATTGGTTGAAAACTATGGCAGCCGGGGCTGGGGCTACTTTGCCTGATATGAAACATAAACAATCTTCTCCTCCGAAAGTATCATGCCGATTTTCAAATAATTTTTCAGAAATGTTCCTTGGGTTACACTATAAGAGATTCCTTCAAGCCATGGCTATGGTATAAAACATGGCAACCAGGAGGCGGGGCTGTTTAAAGATTTAATTTTTGCCTAATTGCAGTGGAGCGATACTGGCCCTATTTGGCCTCTTGTTTCACAATGTTTTCAAAAATTGTCTGGTACAATATATATTGTCGTTCATGTGATAGTATAACCCTGTCACTTGAAAAGAGGTTGTGTTGCTTATGGATGTTCAACGCAATGACCTTGGCTGTGGAGTTATTTCCCCTTTTGTGCTCATAGTGCAAACTAAAGCTAGGACACCAGGGGTCAAGATTAGTGCTTATACTGTTTACAACATTGTCTTTCCTCAGTTACTCCAAAGCATTGTTTTTAGCTCGCCTAAGCTTGAAGTGCAAGGTGAGCTTTTGTGATCACTCACCGTCTGGCGTCCGTCTTCGGTGTCTGTTAACAATTTCCTACAAATGACTTCTCCTACTAAACCAATGGACAGATTTCAAAGTAACTTCACAGGAATGGTCCTTAGGTGGTCCTCTTTAAAAGTTGTTCAAAGAAATTAATTCCAAGTAGAACTTTGGTTGCTGCGGCATCAGAAAAGGGGAAAATTGCCAAATCTTAAAAAATCTTCTTGTCCAAAAGTACTAGCCCGATTTGAAAATTATTTTGCACAAATGTTCCTTGGGGTACCCTCTACCAAGATTGTTCAAATATTTCCGATCCGTTGAAAAACATACTGCCAGGGGGCGGAGCTTATTTTCCTTATATTATATGTGCATTGTTAAAACTTCATGTCCAAAAGTACTGGCCCGATTTGGAAATTATTTTGCACAAATGTTCCTTAGGACACTCTTTACCAAGATTGTTCAAATATTTCCAATCCGTTGAAAAACATGGCCGCCAGGGGGCGGAGCTTGTTTTCCTTGTATGTGCATTGTTAAAACTTCAAAAATCTTCTTGTCCAAAAGTACTGGCCCGATTTAAAAATTATTTTGCACAAATGTTCCTTGGGGCACCCTTTAGCAAGATTGTTCAAATATTTTTGATCCGTTGAAAGACATGGCCGCCAGGGGGCGGAGCTTGTTTTCCTTATATGTGCATTGTTAAAACTTTAAAAATCTTCTTGTCCAAAAGTATTGGCCTAAAAAGAGTAAAAACTTTGAAAACTATTGAAGTTCTATTAAATCAGGTGAGTGATATAGGGCCATCATGGCCCTCTTGTTTGAGGTTAGAAATATATTGATAGAGATGTGTCTCCAAAATGGTTGTCAGACCTTTTAGATTGGGGGTATATTATATATATAGACGCTGGGGTATATTCAGATTTACTTGGCACTTGATGTGCTAGCATATTTATGTTCTTATTGGTCAAGTAGGCTGTGCGTGAAATTAACAAACTGAAAGAAGAATTCACCAATCAAAGCATTCCAGGGCTGTACAAATCCCATAGCCCGACGTCCGGGACAAGTCATAAATCGCATCGGGCAAGTCGCTAATTGCAACATCTCAGTCCCGGACAAGTGGCATTTTCCAAAAATCCACGTCCCATTATATCAACCCATTTACGTAACAGTGAATGTAAATTCCTGTGTCTGGTAGCCCGGCTTAATTACTAACACACATGTCTGTCGTGTATAAATTTGACTGTATGTTACATGCGAAAAACCACTCGCGCGTGACCATAACAAATCAATAACAGTAGGCGGAGTTACCCACCTGTCAGATCGTGTGATTTCAGCCAACCGAACCGCGTCAGTAATAGTTGATTAACGTGATATATATATGTATTCAATAAGTCTGTCCAATCATAAGTGACAATTGTTCCTTGGGGCTGTGTTATTTCATGAAAGCTAGGGAATTACCTATGGATCGGTCTCATTAAAATATTCCCTTAAATGTATTTTGATCCATATTTCTACTTTCGGTATGCAATGTTTGCAAACTGGTGCAAACCGGTTCAGAACTTGGAAGAAATTTTCGCCATGCAGAAGTTAATAAAATAAATTCGATCCAAATTAAAGACAATACGACGACTGCTAAAAATTATCTTGCCGTTTATCAATTTGAAATACCTTCAAGATCGACATAATATTCGTTATATCAGAGACACAAAGAAAATTGTTTGGAATGAAATATATAAATGATTCCCCCTGAGTATGATAATTGCCCAATCACGGCTTTGTTTACCAAAATTAATTAGCATAAACGGCGGGAAAAAAAATCACATGACTCAATAGTTGCGATTTCATTGGATGAAATGAGAAATTGGGTAAAAGACATTCGCGACCTGACGACCCTGATGTTTACATTCAACGCTGTTTACCGATTTCTAATTCTCAAAGTAGGGAACCATGATAAACATTGCGCAATCATCAAAATGGCGGCTATGTTGCGAATAATACCGCAACACCAATCTGACTAAAGTGGTAACGGACTACGATCTAACTAAATGTAAATGCGTAGCGTTAATAGGAGATGATTTTAATGAGATTGACCGCAACACAAGAAACAAATTTAACTTTTTGTTGCCTTTCATTTTTTTTGACAATATTTTTTGGTTTAATAATTATCTGATAAATTTGACTTTTGGTTAATAAAATAGAATTTATTTAATATGTCTTCCTTTGTAAAACTGACCCTCGTATCGAACACTGCCCTGTTTCGGTGAGGGACCTAAATCGGTGACCTTATTATTTTGTTATCTTCAATTTGAAAAGTGCCATTGCATCATTTGACTATGTTGTCTGAAGTTTAACATTTCTGTCAATAGCTTTTGAATCTTTTGTAAATATGGATAAAATACATACATTTTATGCAGAATATTTCAAATAACCTAGTGAAAAATAATCTCTTTTCCAAATTTCATTTTTTGTTTAACTGAATGCTGCACTACAGGTCTTTTGCAATAATGTTATTTGAATTGGTCACTACCCTTAAATCATGTACATTGTGTGCTCTTAATGTTATATTTATACAGAACTAGAAAAAAAACCCGAAAAAACAATTAAAACACTCAAGAAACCGCGATCCGGGCTACCACACAATTCTTAAATTTGTCGCATGTTAAACTTGGTGTGTAGAAAAGTGGGACAAGTGAGAATCTTAGCAGGACAAGTGGCATTCTGAAAGTCACTTGTCCTGGACAAGTGGCTAATATTTTTTTTGTACAGCCCTGCATTCAAGTTACAGATATATTTCCAAATTATGTTATTTGTCGTCCATACAAATCTTTTTCTCTGAAACTTCTAGTCAGAAAGTCACAGAAACGTCCCCTAGGTTGCCTTCATGTAAAATTGTTAAAACCTAAGCACTCTGCTGAACAAGATTGCCACCAGGGTGAAACATAGAAAAACATTTAAACAGCAAAGATCTTCTCCTAAACAACTGACCAAATTTTAAAATAACCCCACTCAAATGTTCCTTTAGTAGCCTGCTACTAAAATTGTTAAAACCATTCTGCTCTGATGCACACGTTGAGCATGGAGCCAGAAATAGAAAGACATTTAAAGGACTTATTCTCCTAAGCCAGTGCTCCAATTTCAAAATTAGTTCAAATCAAACTTTCATTGTTAAGCACTGTACCAACATTGTTCAAACTGTTGCACATGGTGGCTGCCAGGGCTATAAATAAACTAATCTTTAACCAACATTTCCTCCTGAACCATTGACCATCAGCTCAATTCCAAAACTAATAACACAAAATGTTCCTTGACTACAATTGTGCAAATTGATTTGATCTGTTGCACAAGATGGCAGACACAGCTAAAAGTTAAAATATCTTAAGACAAGATCTCTTCTCTCCAAATTTAAAAATAAATCACAGAAATGTTTCTTTTATAGTTCTAGATGGCAAAGAGAGCTCATATTGGAAATACATATATCTGTGAAGGACATCTCTTCTTAAATCACTGGCACAATTTAAAACAATAATTATGTTTCTTGAGAAGCCTTATATTACAATGTTTTAAATAGTTTTGACTGCCATGGTATTGTTGCGGTAAAGCATCCACAATGTGTGGGGTGGATCAGGGGTCATCCCTGGCCGAGTGTTAACAAAGAGCTTAAAATTGATTGTTATGGCTTTACCTTCTTGGCGCTCAGGATGTTAGGTTTAGCTAGAAGTTGCTGGTGTTCTATAAATGGAGCAGTAGTACTGGTAAAAAAATCGTTTAAACTGTACTACTTTGCTGCACAAAATAGCCATCATAGATAAAGATCAACATCACCTCTTAAAACATCAGCCCAATTACAATACAATTCACACAAATGTTCAGGACTCTATCTTAATTGTTTTACAAGTCTTGCTTAGCTGCTCATCAGAGTAACCAGTATTTTGTCCGATGAGCAATATAGGACCAATATGGTCCTCTTTTTAGCTCACCTGAGCACGAAGTGATCAAGGTGAGTTATTGTGATCGCATTATGTCCGTCGACCATCGTGCTTCGTCCGTCAACATCTTCTCCTCAGTGACCAGTGGGTCAATTGAGATGAACTTTCACAGAAACCATCCTCTCAATGACCGCACCAGTATTCCTTCAATTTTTTGGGATCCATGCAGAATTCTAGTTTCCATGGCAACAAAACAATTTTTTTTATATAATTCATCTTCCAAACTGGTTGGCAGATTTTCAAATAATTTTTTAGAAATGTTCCTTGGATGACCCTCTATCAGATTCCTTCAAGCCAGGTTGGTTAGTCAAAAAACATGGCCGCCAAGGGGCGGGGCCATTTTGCCTTATTATGGCTAAAGTGAAAACTTAAAAAGTCTTCTCCTCAGAAAGTGTAAGGCCGAATTTCAAAAATGTTTGCCTAGTACTGGTTTGTTTACCCAGGGATCATGAATAATTAAATTTAATTGCGCACTAAATGACCTTAGCTGTCGATGCGCCATAAAACAATATACATTCATTCATTCATTCAAAAATGTTTGTAGAAATTTATTTTAAGTGACCCTCTATCAGATTCCTTTGAGCCATGTTGATTGGTAGAAAATCATGGCCGCCAGAGGGCAGGGCTTATATGGGCTATGGCTAAAGTCAAGGACATAGATAAGAGGGATAGGCAACTCCACCTGTACACCTGTTATCTGGTTAAAATATCACACATAGAAATAAAATTGTCCAAATGTTTACATTTTGTAGCAAATAAAACTTTGAAGTCACATTTGGCACATGAACAAAACATACATATTCTGAAAGCTTAACATTTCAACTTAGGTTAGAGATACAATGAACAACTGGAATTTCTTTTTATTTTGACTGGTTTAAAAGACACAAATATTGGGATTTCTAAATTATATTATTTTTTTCCAAAAATTAATAGATTGACATTTTTCATAAGGATAGCATATTATCAAAACTTGTAGTATATTAAAAAAAATTTCTACTGCAATAGAAGAATGTTTAATCTTCCAGAATTTTTATTTTTTATTTTCATATCTTAAATAGTTTTTAGCTCTACTGGCCAAAGGCCAGAAGGGCTTATGTCGTGGCGATTTGTCCGTCGTGCGTGCGTGCGTCCGTAAACAATTTCTTGTTAACACGATACAGCCTTCACTTTTGATTGTATCTCAACCAAACTTATACAGTAGTTAGATATCCATGAGAGCTCGATTCCTTTCGAAAACCAGCCAGATCCCATGCATGACTGGATTATGGCCCGTGCGTGAAATGGTCAAAATTGCTATAAAAGAGCTTGTTAACACGATACAGCCTTCACTTTTGATTGTATCTCAACCAAACTTATACAGTAGTTAGATATCTATGAGAGCTCGGTTCCTTTCGAAAACCAGATCCGCTCATGCATGACTGGATTATGGTTCAAATTGCTATAATTGAGCATGTGAACACAATAGAGGCTCTATTTAATATCTGATCTTCACCAAACTTAGATAGTAGTTAAATATTGATGAGAGCTTGGTTCCTTTTGAAAACCAGCCAGATCCGGCAAGACTGGATTATGGCCCATGAAATTGCTATAATACAGCTTGTGAACACAAAAGAGCCTCCATTTACTATCCGATCTTCACCATACATACATGCTCTGGATTGAAAATGACCTAAGAACCATACCAGTAGAGCATAGGCCCTCATGGGCCTCTTGTTTAGTTTTACTTGCTACAAATGTTGGCACGGGTGATATTTTAGTATACAGTTTAGTTACCTATGCCTCTTATCTACGTCCCTGCTAAAGTGAACAAAAATAAAATCAGGTGAGCGATTCAGGGCCCTCTTGTTTTTAAAAGTGTTAGGTCTGCATACAAGTAAGTTGAAGGCGTGTTAGTTAAATAAGAATTCGCCCTAGATGAGTTATTTATTATGATCCTCTGATTAAATTTGATAAAGGTTACCACTTGTTTACTTATACATGTACTAAATTGCCATTATTATTTGGCACTCTTGAGACTGTGATTATCAGCTCCATAAGTATTTATTTGTAAACAATGATTGTTTGTGTTGTTTTCTTTTAGACACGAAACACCGCACCAATTTCCACAATAGAATGGCGGAACCCAAAGCAATCCTTTACAGAAACTGGATCAAAGCTGGTCTGGGACTGTTGTATGTAAAAGAAGGCATTCAGGATTTTATTGTCGATGAAATCAAAAACTTCCATAGTAATGTTCTAGGGTCACTTCCTGGTGCTGGTCGTTGCACAATTCATACTATCCAGAATGTGCTCAGATGTCCAACAAGGGGAATTTGTAGAGTTGGATCATGTCGTTTCCATAACAACACAGACCCAGGAAAAACATATACTCCATGCCTCATTTGTGAAGCCATCAGAAATGAGATAGAAATAGCTCATAGATATGGCCAACCATCCTATAAAAACACAAGATCTGAACTATGGTGTACAGGTAGCTGGGAATTGGCCAAGTGTTTCATGCCAGCTCAAGGTTACTCCGACAAGAACACAGCAGATGATACAGATTTAGCTGGTCTGATCAGTGTTATATTGAACAACAAGGCCTTTCAGAACAAAATAACTGAAGTTCTAGGACAACCGGGAAACAAGTTTGAAAAAGTATGTTCACTAGTCGAAACACAATTTTTAGCTCAACTATTCGGAGATTATGAGAGCTATTCTACTCACCCTGGCGTCGGCGTCCGCGTCACGCCTTGGTTGCATGCAAGTACATTATAGCTCAGTAACTACTAGATGTATTGCATTGAAACTTTCTACAAAACTTCCTAATAATAAAGCTAGTTACTTGGAAAGTATGTTGTGTGGAGTACTGCATGGTCTGAGAAAACCAGGAAACATATTATGAGTAGGTGAACTGGCCGCCGTGATATGACTGAACAATTATTGAAAACTGCGTTAAACCAATCAATCAAGTTTGATAACTATGTCCTGCATTTTATGCAATTTGTGGCCCTTTTGTAGATCACCTAGACCCAAAGTTTCAAGGTGAGCTATTCTGATCACTTTTTGTCTGTCGTCCGTCCATTGTTAACTTTTAGCTTTAAACATCATCTCCTCCTGAAACACAGGACCAATTCCATCCAATCTTCACAGGAATATTTCTTTGGTGGCCTTCTTTCAAAATATTCAAAGATTTAAATTACATTGAGAACTTTTGTTGCTGCGGCATCAGAAAGTGGGCAAAATGTCCAAACTTTAAAAATCTTCCGAACTTTAAAAATCTTCTTCTCTGAATCTGCATGTCAGATTCCAATATAGTTTGGTAAAAATGTTCCCTGGATGACTTTCTACAAAGACTGTTCAAGTCATAATGTTTGGTTGAAAAACATAGCAGTCAGGAGGATTCAGAAAAGGGGCAAAATCGTCTTGTCGTTAACTTTTAGCTTTAAACATCATTTCTTCCTAAACCACATGACCAATTTCATCCAAACTTCACAGGAATGTTCCTTTGGTAGCCTTCTTTCAAAATTGTTCTAAGATTTAAATTCCATTGAGAACTTTGGTTGCTGCGGCATCAGAAAGTGGGCAAAATGTCCAAACTTTAAAAATCTTCTCCTCTGAATGTGCATGTCAGATTCCAATATAGTTTAGTAGAAATGTTCCTTGGGTAACCCTCTACACAGATTGTTCAAGGCATACTGTTTGATTGAAAAACATGGCAGTCAGGAGGAATCAGAAAGGGGGCAAAATTATAAAATTTTGAAATTTCATTAATATGCCGTGGCGTGTTGTCCGTCGTCTGTGCGTCCGTAAACAATTGCTTGTGAATGCAATACAGTCTTCAGTTTTGATTATATCTTAATCAAATTTATACAGTAGTTAGATATCCATGAGAGCTCGGTTCCTTTCGCAAACCAGCTATATCCGCCCATGCAAGACTGGATTATGGCCCTTGAAATTGTCAAAATTGCTAGAATAGAGCTTGTTAACAAAATAGTGGCTCCATTTACTATCTGATCTTCACCAACCTTGGATAGTAGTTTAATATTGATGAGAGCTCGGTTCCTTTTGAAAACCAGCCTGATGTGCCCTTTCATGACTGGATTATGGCCCTTGAAATTGTCAAAATTGCTATAATACAGCTTGTGAACACGATAGTCTTCAGTTTTGAGTGTATCAACATCAAAATTATATAGTAGTTAGATATCCAAGAGAGCTCGATTCCTTTCGAAAACCAATCAGATGTCCCATTGTATGACTGGATTATGGCCCTTGAAATTGTTAAAATTGTTATTTAATACAGATTGTTAACACAATAAAGCCTCCGTTTACTATCCGATCTTCACCAAACTTAGATAGTAGTTAAGTATTGATGAGAGCTCGGTTCCTCTCGCAAACCAGACGGATCCGCCCATGCAAGACTGGATTATGGCCCTTGAAATTGTCAAAATTGCTATTAAAACAGCTTGTGAACACAATAGAGCCTCCATTTACTATCCGATTTTCACCATACATACATGCTCTGAATTGAAAATGACCAAATAACCATCCCGGTAGACCATAGGCCCTCATGGGCCTCTTGTTTTTTAAGTCCTTGTCTGATATTGAGAAAATTGAATAGGAATCTTACTTCAGTGATCCTCTACTTAATCTTTTGGTTAAATAATCATAGCAATCTCGCCGATTTTCAAAATTTTTTGTAGAAATGTCTTTGAAGTGACTCACTATCAGATTTCTTCAAGCCATGTTGATTGGTCGAACAAACATGGCCACCACACGGAGGGGCTATTTTGCCTTATATGGCTATTGTGAAAACATAAAAAGTCTTCTCCCCCGAAAGTGTCTGGCTGATTTTCAAATAATATATATATGGCTTAACCTTGTCCGGCCTGCATCTTAACTATGCATCATAGGACTTCCAAGAAATTGGCACAAATGTTCACCATGATTAGGCAGGGTGTTGAAAACAAAACCCAGGCTTGTACTTCAAGTGTTAAGGTCACACTTAGAGGTTAAAATGAGTACTGTTTGGTAGAACTCTACCTTGTCCGGCCCGCATCTCAACAATGCATCATAGGATTCTCAAGTTACTGAGCACACATGTTCACCATGATAAGGTGTTGTGCTGAGCACAACATTCAGGCTTGTACTTCAAGTGTTAAGGTCACACTTAGACGTCAAAGGTAAAAATGAGTACTGTGTGGTAGGACTACATTGTCTGACTCCAATCTCAACCATGCATCAAAGGATTCCCAACTTACTGGGCACACATGTTTACCATGAATGAGGTGACATGTGGTGCACAAGATCCAGGTCTGTAGCTCAACAGTCAAGGACTCACTTAGAGATCAAAATGTTGTAAGCAGAAATGTTTGATTCTGGCCCACATCTCAACCATGCATCATAGGATTCCCAAGTAACTTAACACACATGTTCACCATTATGAGATGGCATGTTGCGCTTAAGAACCAGGCCTGTACCTCAAATGTCAAGGTGACTCTAAGAGGTCAAAAAGAGTTCTGTTTGATAGAACTGAACATTTTCCGGCCCACATCTCAACCATGCATCATAGGATTCTCAAGTTACTGGGCACATATCTTCACCATGATGAGGTGGTGTGTCGCGCACAAGACCCAGGCCTGTAACTCAATGTCAAGGTCACACTTAGAGGTTACGGTCAAACTGAATACTGTATCATAGGACCATACCTTGTCCAGCCCACATCTCAACCATGCATCATATGATTCCTTGATGAAGTGACATGGCCTTTATCTCAAAGGTCAAAGTCATACTTAGAGGTCAAAGCTTGAAATTAGAAATGTTTGATAGTAATGTACCTTGTCTGACCCACATTTCAACCATTCATCATAAGATTTCCAATTAAGTGAGCACACATGTACACAATGATCAGATAGCGTGTCAAATGAAGACCCAGGTCTGAACATAGAAGGTCAAAGTCACAAATTGAAAGATTAAAATGTTGACAATTGATTGTTTGACTTGGAGACAACAATAAAATACGTCACTTTCATTTAAACTTAGTGTTTTACAAATTTATGGAATTTACATTTGGGCGTTTGATCTGTCAAAAATCTTCAAATTGAAAGAAAAAAATTGAATAATTATATTTGCAACCGAAATTACATTTCCAATACATTGTGTTGTGTGTACAATTATTCCTATAGATGTTAAATATATGCCTTAACCTTTCATACACAACAAATACTAAAAGGGATCTTTGTTAAATTTTAAAAATATATGGTATCTCTAAAATAAAATGTTGGGTTATTGTACTTTTGATATTTTACAACCACTTCCTTATCGCAGAAGGCACTTAATTAGCTGCTATCAGGTCAACTCAGTCTGTGTTGCAATTGCATAAAAGAGTGCTATGTTTGTGACAAAATCTTTGGAGCGGGATCGACATGTTGCCTGTGGGCCTCTAGTTTAAACCCTCTGTCCGTTGAATTTGTTTGCATGCATAAATAAAAAATTGGCTTCAAAGATGGTTCCAACTTCGGCTCCAACTTTATAGATCACCTGAACCCAAGGCTCAAGGTAATCTATCCTGATCACTCTCTGTCCGGCTTCGTCTGAGATCAATATTTAGCTTTAAACAACATCTCCTAAACCATACGACGAATTTCAATCTTACTTCCCAGGAATATATATTCATTTGGTGGTTCACTTTAAAATTGATCAAAGATTCAAATTCTATTGAGAACTTGTGTTGCTGCGGCATCAGAAAGGGGGAAATGGAAAATTCTTCTTCTCTGTATCTGCTAGTCAAATTCCAATATAATTTAGTAAAAATGATCCTTGGGTGACCATCTACAAAAAAGCCATACTGATTAGTTGAAAAACATGGCAGCCAGGCGGCATCAGAAAAGGGGCAAAATTACAACATTTAAAATTCCAGTCTTATGAAATCTTACTTCAGTGGTCCTGTACTCCAATTTGTTCAAGCCATATCAATTGGGTATAAATTAATTGAAACAAGGGTCATCTCAAAAGGGGTGAAATTATCTTTTAGCTTAAACTGACAACTCCAAAAATCCACTGGACAAATTTCAACTTTATTTTACAGCAATGTTTCTTTGATGGTGATCGATTCAGGGTCATATTGGCCTTCTTTCCCTTTTAAGCTCAACTGCGAACGAAGTGCTCAGGTTAGCTACTGTGATCACATTTTGTCCATCGACCGTACGTCGTGCGTAGTTAACAATTGGCTTGTAAACATTCTACAGGCTACATTTTGCATCCAATCTTCATTAAAGTTTATCAAATTTTGGACAAGTTGTCCTCGAAACTTGGCCATGTTATGTCAAAAAAAAGGTCATTAGGTCAAATTGAAGAAAAATATTGTTAACACTCTGGAAGCCGCATGCGTCATATTGGGTTTGAAACTAGGTCACTAGGCTAATTTGAAGGGAAATATTGTTTACACTCTGGAGGCTGCATTTTTAACTTAAGCATGATGACACTTTATCAGAATGTTTGTCCCGATGATATGTAGGCCAAGCCTGAATATTGTTTGTCTTGATAATATCTAGTCCACGTCCGAGTATGGGTCATATTGGGTAACAAACTAGTTCATTAGGCAAAATTTAAGGAAAATATTGTCTATGTACAAATATGGTTCATATCAGGTATAAAAAAAAAAGGTCATAAGGCCAAATGAAGGAAAATCATGTTAACACTGGAGGTTGCATTTTGAATCTTTGTCTAATATGGCTATAGTGAACATTTTAAAAATCTTCTCCGAAAGTATCGGGAAGATTTTCAAATAGTTTAGTAGAAATATGAATACATTTGCTACTGATCTCAACCAATGTGGTTTCTAGATAAATATTTTTACTTTTGATGATTATTTTACATGTAGGTCAGAAATGCCAGAAATGACATCATGCATAATGCTAAGATGGAGACACCAACCACAGATCTGAAGAGGTATTTCAACATACTGAATGATGTTTTAAATGATTCAAAACATCTACAAAGTCTAACCAAAGTGAAGGATGTTAAAGATAAGTTATATCAGGTAAAATCAAATATACGTTTCAAATAACATCAACTGTTGGTAGTGTTACAGTATTCATGAGAATGGAAGAACAAGAACAAACATACATTTTCCAGACTGGTTTACAATGTTGATTGTAATGGTTGGCTATAACTTGATGTACTGTGTTGCAAGAGTAAGATCACTATTGATGAACAATGCTTAGATTTATTTCTATTTTTGCCAATAGTCACAGGAAACTGTTATCCTATAAACATAAAAGATGCTTAAGGCTGCACAACATAACCAACATAAGATTGATTGTTTGATACATTTGATTATAATGCCTTTTTCAAAAGTATTTCAGTTATATCATGACAACTAGTTCTCCTAACATTTTTGTCCTTGCTTTTTCACACCATAATTGGCACGTAGTGACAAGGTGAGCTTTTGTGATCGCCCTATGTCCGTCCACAATTTCTTGTGAACACGATACAGTCTCCATTTATGATCCGATATTTACCAAACCTATTCAGTAGCTAGATATACGTGAGAGCTCGGTTCCTTTCCAAAACCCATATAATTGACCTTGTGAACACTATAATTTCTTCATTTATTATCCGATGTTTACCAAACTTATACAGTACCTAGATATACATGAAAGCTTGGGTCCTTTCGAAAATCAGCCAGATCCGTCATGCATGACTGAATTATAGCCCTTTAAAATTGGCAAAATTGTTATAATTGACTTTGTGAACACGATAAAAATTCATTTATTTGTCAAATGTCCTTTACATTGGCAATATTGACACATTGTCGAAAACTATGGCCGCCAGGGGATGGGGCTTATATGGCTAAAGTGAAAATAAATAAAATCAGGTGAGGGCTATTCCAGTTGAACATATGTCCCACCCCAGGACGGCAAAATAAAAAAATTCTGTAGGGGGAAGGTCTTTTTCTTAATTTGCTACTGTAGGGGGTGGTGAAAAGTCCAATTTCGCTTCTAAAGGGGGGCATCATTTTCTTTTTTGCCTCTGTCCGTATCTGCTCATTTATATTGACTGCAGAGATTCAGAATCAGATTGGCGTCGGGCATCGGAAATATGACATCGCTAGAGTTAATCTCCGCGAAGCCAACTGAAAAATATCATGTGCAGTAGACGCATTTTGATTCATAATAAACAAAAAGCGTTTTGTCGAGTTACGTACGCGCTTCATAGCAGTTACAATGCATTAAAGTATACTACATGTAAAGCGTCTAATGATCATTGATGTAAAACTTGATTTCATTGGCTGGCTCATTAAATATCAGCCAATCGTAGGGCCTCTTTTAAGAACCCGGATTAAACCCTTTCAAAATGTCGGAACGAAAACATTTTCGACAATCGCTTTTTTTTCCGGAAAGATAACGCGTCGACAAGCATTAAAACGGAAAATTTAATCAAAATTCAGCCGATTAAGAACAAATGCCCAACTCCTCAATAAGTACTGTACCTGATTTGCCTGTCAAATCGTCTAGAGCGTTTCAAAATTTCTGGCTGAGCATATTTCAATGCAGAAAAACGTGTACAATTTGTGCGCACAACATATAAAAAATGCATTGACAGACGGGACTTCCTATTTTCGGACCAGTACATTAAAGAGGCACGCAGACAGCAAAAACCATAAGGCCTCTGTGATTTGTGCAAATCTGCTGCCAAACTTTGAACAAGTTGTGATAAAGGCCAGCAGCGAAAATGAAAAGGCCATAATTTACAAGACACTCAAAACGTTTTTTGGTCTAAAAAAAAGAAGAGAATCCCCCACATCATAAATATACAAGCCTACTTGAATTTTTAAACATTTTAGACTGTCCAGGTATATCCCCTGTCACATAGTGGAAATGCTTCATTTTCCTCTGAAACCACAGTCAATTAGATGACTTTTTCTCTTCCCTCTTTACTTATGTTTAAATTTAGTTTAAAGTGAAAATTACAATAATTCACTCCAGCTTAACACTAAATAAGTTTAAAATACAAGCTAGACAGTCACCTGAAGAAGACTTTTGAAAACATTGTGGAAAAGAATAAATTGCTCATTTCTCCTTTTGCCACAATGTTTTCTCAACCTGTTAGTATATTAACTGTAATTCTAAAAGGTTTTCAATATTGCTGCAGATTTTTAATAGGTGTTCATCAGTAAGTGTAAGTTTGGAAAGCGCATCTAAAAGTGGCCTTTCTGGGTTTGAATTTTTAGCTCACCTGAGCTTTGCTCAAGGCGTGTTATTGTGATCGCCTTTTGTCCGGCAACTTTTTCTCCTCAGTAACCAGTGGGTCAATTGGGCTGAAACTTCACAGAAAGCATCCTCCCAATGGCCTAATCAGAATTCCTTCAAAATTCTGGTTTCCATGGCATCGAAATGAAAAAAACTTCAAAATTCTTCTTCTGCCAAACTGGTTGACAGATTTTCAAATAATTTTTAGCTCCACTGGCTGAAAGCCAGTCGAGCTTATGTCATGGCGAATTGTCGTGCGTGCGTGCGTGCGTTAACTTTTTCCTTTAAACGACTTCTTCTCCCTAACCACTTGGCCAATTTGGTTGAAACTTCATGGGAAGCATCCTCTCAATGTCCTCTACTAAATTCCTTCAAATATTTTTGATCCATTCAAAATTCTGGTTTCCATGGCAACCGAAAGAAAAAAATAGTGAGAAAATCTTCTTCTCCGAAAGTGTCAGGCCGATTTTCAAATAATTTTGTAGAAATGTTCCTTGGGTGACCCTTTATTAGATTCCTTCAAGAAATTTTGATTGGGCGAAAAACATGGCCGCCAGGGGGCGGGGCTTTTTTGCCTTATGACATCTTCCAAAAAAAAGTGCACCAAAAACTCCCATGACATATCAATATTTTAAAGTCATTTTTTATTACTGATTCTTTGCACATTAATGGAAAATGATCAAACGAATGACAAAAAAATAAAGAAATAACACAATCTTTATTTAAAATGCAATTTTTATAACTTTGAAATTTGATGTTGCTAATATCACATTTTGACGGAATTTTTGACAGACTTTTGTGACATTAGCAACAAATAAAAATTGGGAAAAAGCAAGCATAGACTGAAGATAATATAATGTTATCTGGATACCTGAATTCTTCTTATTGAATGGATAAAGAATATACAAAAAACATATTCAGAGAATCTTTGCAGAAAAAGTAACATACATTTTTACGATGTTGCCAATGTCATTTTTTGACGGAACAATATGTTGCTAATGTCATTTTTTGACGGAACAATACGTTGCTAATGTCACATTTTGACGGAACAATGTTTTGCTTCTAAAGGTATTTGAATGAAACTTTGTCAAGTCATATTCATAATGATTGATTGATAGAATGTCACTATTAAGCGTATTTAAGTGTAAAATGTTTGTTTGTGGTGTGTATTTTTGTTTTGCCACACAAATAGGAATATCAATATCAATACTTATCTTTTTTTTTTCAAAGTACATTCATTACTAATATGGTCATCTGAATCGAGTTGTCAAACACATGCATGTATTATTTTATAATGAACTAAGTATGTACAGTTCTAAATAAACATTTGCTTAATTGAAGATTTCAGTGTTCTCTTTTATTTTAAGAAAAGATGCGGGAAGTGTTTAGTCAGAAATATATAATACTAGTACCCACATTTGTAAAGGTTTTTCACCAGTATGAATCCTTTTATGTTTAGGCCCTATTCAAACCACCCGATTTAGAAAATGCTGCAGTGCATATATATTACATTTGCAAGGTTTTTCACCAGTTTGTATCCTTTTATGTGTAATCATATTAGGTGGAGGGGAAATGATTTATTACATACATCATATATGCGAAAATTTAAGGAAGCAAGACTCCAGAACCTTGTTCACTCTGTCCAAAAGCAACAAATTAACATACAGATTAAACTTGAGGTACTATGAGCAAGCCCTCAAAGGGATACCTCCAAACTAAGTTAAATGATCTCCCCTTGGAAGCGGCATAACATAATTACAATATATATTGCTTCATGCACATCTACATACCATAACACATCAAAATGGTTTATAAATCTGACATTAACACTCATAAACTTTCCGAACATATAATAAAGTCTGGAGCCAGCAAGTTTGATGTCAGGCTCAGGCAACACTTTAAAAGTCAAATTTTAACTACATTCTAAACAGAAACACTTTGTATATTATGTCTTCCAAAGGGAAGAAAGTCAGTAAAACACTTTATATGATTAAAACTCTTTAATAATCGAATTTTCGACCACTTGGTCTTTATCAAGATTAAATAAATACAACAGAAATTTATGTGCAGTCCATCTTTGTTTCAAATATATATATGACAACTTGACTTGATTTTCTGTCTACTTTGTACCTGCGCACGACACATTTCCTTTTAGAAAGTGTGCGTCTATTTAGATGTAGCCGGTTGGCAAGTACACAGATGCTTAACTTCACAAGAGTCTTAGCTATCGTTTTCAAGGCAGATTTTCCAGTCTTGGATGAGTTTAATTTTGTCACCACAGAATCATCCAAACTAACACCCCTTAAACGTTTAGACGGTGTCACACCAATATCTTCTAAGGCTTTTCTTTTTCGGGGGGTTGTTCGCTTAATTAAATTGTCAATAACAATTGCACATTTTTTTGGAGTTGATGGCAGGGTTGCCCGAGCATTGCTTGTAACATTCCAACAAGTCTTTTTGGAGGAAAATCCACTACTATCAACTTCAACTTGTGGAGACGCAACTTTCTTTAAACTAAGTCTTTTTACAGACTTACGCTCCCTATCTTTTTTCCTTATCCAGGCTTTTTTCTGTGTAGACAAATTAGCCCTGCTTTTCCGTTTCATCTCATGATTATAGTCTTTTTTTGTTTTGATAAGGTTTCGTGTTGTAACGATATTTTTGCTTGTAACTTTACTTTTCTGTAGTGGAATATCGGCGCGTTCTTGCGTTTTCTGTGCTATGTAACGCCTTTGTCTCTCTCTCTGTAACATAAGTTGCCTCTCTTTCTTCTTTTTTACTTCTTCACTTACATCTCGTTTCTCAAGGTCTTTCTTCATCTTTATTCTGTTTGCTTTTGATTGCTCTCTCTGTTTTATCAAGTAATCATCGTACAATGCTGGATTAGTTCTCTTCAGACGTTTCCGATATTCGGCACTTCTGGATTGCCCCTTTTCCATCACTGATTTTTTTCTGGTTATATAAAAAAGTTATCATAGATGTAAAGTTTTTAAAAGTTCTGTAATTGAGCATATATCGGATAGTTGTGTAGATAACTGATAAGAGAGTTTATATATATATATATATATATTCTCTCTCTGAACAGGCCGGTTTTATACCTATGGAGTAAAACATGATACTCTCTTGAATGCGGTCCCCAGCTCGAATTAACAATTCTTCAGAAATTCCTTATAAGGTCTACCAGGTTACATGTATAATCATCTAGTTTATTTCTAATTCTAACACAGTTTTGTGTTAACATCAAAGATATGTAGAGGCGAGTGCAATCACGGAACATGTGCCTGGTCTTAAAGTTATAAGGCCAATCAAATTATAATTCAACTGAGCAGCTTTAAGTTTTCATATTTTCCCAATCCTGTGTTTGTGTTCATTTATTTACTTCCCAAAAAGTCCCATGTTAATACTTTTGTTAAGTTTTCATGAAGTCATTCATGTTTATATAAGTATTATATCTGTTCAAGGATAGGTGATGCCATTGAAAATAGTCCCTTGTTGATATACAAGAGGGCCAAGATGGCCCTAAATGGATCACCTGAGTGATAGTAAATTAGCAGAAAATATCTGGATTTTTTTTATCAGGAGTGCAAATGCAATTGCAAGGAGTGGACACTGTTGAAGACATAGCTTATCAGTAAAGGTCATTTGTAACTTGAAATCTAACAACAACTTTAATAAGAATGGAATTATAAAGTTTTGTAATTTTGCCCCTTTTCTGATGTCGCCTGAATGCCATGTGTTTCGACCAATCAGTATGGCTTGAACAATTTTTAAAGAGGGTCACCCAAGTAACATTTCTAACAAATTATATTGGAATCTGACAAAACAGATTTGGCGGAGAAGATTTTTTTTAGTTTGGACATTTTGCCCCCTTTCTGATGCCGCTGCAACCAAAGTTATCAATGGAATTAAAATCTTTGAACAATTTTGAAGAAATTGCTTAAAACAAGCAATTTCTCCTTTTGCCACTATGTTGTCAACATTTTCCATAAATTTACCCTTATTTATACAGATTTTCTATATTTTTGTCACTATGTTTTCAACTCTAAACAACTATCTTTGTGATTTTTAGCTCCACTGGCTGAAAGCCAGTCGAGCTTATGTCATGGCGAATTGTCCGTCGTGCGTGCGTGCGTGCGTGCGTGCGTTAACTTTTTCCTTTAAACGACTTCTTCTCCCTAACCACTTGGCCAATTTGGTTGAAACTTCATGGGAAGCATCCTCTCAATGTCC
The DNA here is from genome assembly GCA_031761405.1 of Serripes groenlandicus. Classification (NCBI taxonomy): domain Eukaryota; kingdom Metazoa; phylum Mollusca; class Bivalvia; order Cardiida; family Cardiidae; genus Serripes; species Serripes groenlandicus. Next base: position 90,438 of record JASEVX010000203.1, on the reverse strand, counting down.
TCTACTAAATTTCTTAATTTTTTTTTGATCCATTCAAAATTCTGGTTTCCATGGCAACCGAAAGAAAAAAATAGTGAGAACTTAAAAAATCTTCTTCTCCGAAAGTGTCAGGCCGATTTTCAAATAATTTTGTAGAAATGTTCCTTGGGTGACCCTTTATTAGATTCCTTCAAGAAATTTTGATTGGGCGAAAAAAATGGCCGCCAGGGGGCGGGGCTTTTTTGCCTTATATAGCTATAGTGAAAACTTAAATAATCTTCTTCTCAAAAAGTGTTCAGCAGATTTTCAAATAATTATGTAGAAATGTTCCGTGGGTGACCCTCTATCAGATTCCTTCAAGCCATGTTGATTGGTAAAAAAACATGGCCGTCACAGGGCGGGGCTATTTTGCCTATATGGCAAAGAGCAAACTTAAAAAATCTTCTCCTCCAAAAGTGTCAGGCCGATTTTCAAATAATTTTGTAGAAATGTTCCTTGTGTGAACCTTAATTAGATTCCTTCAAGAAATGTTGATTGGGCGAAAAACATGGCCGCCAGGGGGCGGGGCTTTTTTGTGTTATATAGCTATAGTGAAAACTTAAAACATCTTCTTCTCCGAAATTGTTCAGCCGATTTTCAAATAATTTTGTAGAAATGTTCATTGGGTGACCCTCTATCAGATTCCTTCAAGCCATGTTGATTGGTCGAAAAACATGGCCGCCAGAGGGCGGGGCTATTTTGACTTATATGACCATAGTGAAAACTTAAAAAATCTTCTCCTCCGAAAGTGTCAGGCATATTTTCAAATAATTTTGCAGAAACATTCCTTTGGTGACACTCTACAAGATTCCTTTAATGGTGGTTGGTAAAAAAAATAGCCACCACGGGGCAGGGCTGTTTGGAGATTTTATTTTTGCCTTATGGCCGTGGAGCGATACTGGCCCTCTTGGGCATCTTGTTTTGTTTGATTTGTTGAAATGGGTCAAGGGAGGATTGACATTTATGCTCTATTTCTTAATGAGTTTAAAAGAGGAAAGAAAATACTTCAAAACTACTAAACACTGATATATCCATAAACTGGTACTATCCGGTTACTGTACATACATACAATTTGGAAAAAGAAGACCCCATCAATTTAGAAGGTTCAATGTTGATTTAAACATGGAAAGTGGTCTAATACAACAAATATATAATTTATTACTTAAGAAGTAAAAGAGATTGTCAGAAATAAATTATAAATGTGTTGTTTTGACAACTTTCCATGCTTGTTTGTACAGTAACCGGATAGTACCAATGTCCGGATATATCAGTGTTTAAATAGTATGTTTTGAAGTATTTCCGTCCAGAAATGACGATCGCCAAAATATGTCCGTCCAAAATTGACGTTTGAATTGTTAAATAAAAGATAGTCCGTCAATAAATGACCGTCGCAACAGTTAGTCTGTCCAAAACGACGATCAACATTGAGACTGTCCGTCAAAATATGACGATCGAAGCCGCAAAATCATTGCCGCAGTGGTTATTGGGACAGTTACTTCTCGTTTTGCATCCGGGTGACACAACAATGTTTCAAAAATGGTAAATGTTGGCTCTAAATAATACCAAACCCGACAAAAACACCGATGAAAAACAAGATGTGGCTATCGTCATTTCTTGCGATCGTAAAATAATGTTGACAGACTGCAAACTTACCTTATTTATCGCTCAGCCTCACATTGTTTTAAAAATACGCGGCATATTTTGGATGACTTGGATGTCCCGGATGTAGTGAAGTCCCCACCTATATCGAGATTTCAACAGGGAAAGATAAACAACCGTAGCATTAACAGTGCCTCGGAGCGAACGTCAAATAATTTTTTTGACAGAACTGACGCTGACATTATCAAATACATGTATTAAACACATATTGATGTCAATGCTAGTTTTCTAAATGTATTAATGTCCACAAAAATCATTATATTTAATTGTGTGCACATTTCTTACGGCGACTGTATGATTATTTACGCAGAAGGGATATATTTGTTATTGGAGCACGAACGTCATCTTTATTGACGGAACAACTTTTTTTTTTTAGTACTAAAATAAAATGACAAAAAATCGATCTTGCAAGGATAACAACCATACATGTATGAAATAAAATAAATCAATATGTATCATATAGATGACAGAAACAAACATATATGGAAACAACTCCCTTCTTAATTTTAAAAATAAACAACTTTTAGTATAACCATCGTTTTTTTCGGGAGTTGTGTCTGTCAGTTTTTGGTCATTTTCAGGTTTTATTTTTGTATAAAAACAACATAAGAAACAACACATTTGCTTTAATTCAGTTTTTTTGTGATGCACATGACAGATTATTATATTAAAAAAATCTCCATCAATACAAATAATGTTTATATTGAAGTTACAGAACATTTCTTATTTTGACGGACACTGGTGCACTTTTTTTTGGAAGATGCCTTATATAGCTATAGTGAAAACTTAAATAATCTTCTTCTCAAAAAGTGTTTAGCAGATTTTCAAATAATTATGTAGAAATGTTCCGTGGGTGACCCTCTATCACATTCCTTCAAGCCATGTTGATTGGTAAAAAAACATGGCCGTCACAGGGCGGGGCTATTTTGCCTATATGGCTAAAGAGCAAACTTAAAAAATCTTCTCCTCCAAAAGTGTAAGGCCGATTTTCAAATAATTTTGTAGAAATGTTCCTTGTGTGAACCTTAATTAGATTCCTTCAAGAAATGTTGATTGGGCGAAAAACATGGCCGCCAGGGGGCGGGGCTTTTTTGCGTTATATAGCTATAGTGAAAACTTAAAACATCTTCTTCTCCGAAAGTGTTCAGCCGATTTTCAAATAATTTTGTAGAAATGTTCATTGGGTGACCCTCTATCAGATTCCTTCAAGCCATGTTGATTGGTCGAAAAACATGGCCGCCAGAGGGCGGGGCTATTTTGACTTATATGACCATAGTGAAAACTTAAAAAATCTTCTCCTCCGAAAGTGTCAGGCATATTTCAAATAATTTTGAAGAAACATTCCTTTGGTGACACTCTACAAGATTCCCTTAAGCCATGGTGGTTGGTAAAAAAAATAGCCACCACGGGGCAGGGCTGTTTGGAGATTTTATTTTTGCCTTATGGCCGTGGAGCGATACTGGCCCTCTTGGGCCTCTTGTTTAGAAATGTTCCTTGGGTGACCCTCTATCAGATTCCTTGAAGCTGTGTTGATTGGTCAAAAAACATGGCCGCAAGGGGGGGCGGGGCTATTTTGACTTATATGACTAAGGTGAAAACTTAAAAAATATTCTTCTCCAAAAATGTCTGGCCGATTTTCAAATAATTTTGTAGAAATGTTCCTTGGGTGACCCTCTATCATTTAACTCTAATTTGACTTATATGGCTATAGTAAAAACTTTAAAAATCTTCTCCTCCAAAGGTGTCAGGCCAATTTTTATACGACCGTTTCTTAAAAACGGTACGTATTATGGTATGGTCATACATGTCCCTCCCTCCGTCCCTCCGTCCGTTCGGGTTTACCACAATTTTTTCCTACATACTTTGAGCTATTGAGCTGAAATTTTGTATAAGGCTTTGTAGTGATGTGTCACAGATCAACTTCATATTTCCTGGGATTTCGTGCATTTTTGAGTGAGTTATGCCCCTTTTTGGACTTAGAATATTTGTAAAGAAGTTCCTGACGGGCGTATTATGTACCGCGGTACTCTTGTTTAATAATTTTGTAGAAATGTTCCTTGGGTGACTCTCCATCAGATATCTTGAAGCCATTTTGATTGGTCATAAAAAAATGGCCTTCAGGGAGCGGAGCTATTTTGCCTTATATGGATATAGTGGACCTTAAAATATCTTCTCCTCCGAAAGTGTCGGATCTATTTTCAAAAGATTTACTAGAAATGTTCCTAGGGTGACCCTCTTAGATTTTTTCAAGCCAAGCCAAGGTAGGAAACTACCAGGGGGCAGGGCTTATATTGCTATAGTGAAAAGAAAAATCTGGTGAGCGATCCAGGGCCATCATGGCCCTCTTGTTTAAGTTTAGGACAAAATGGCCTGTTTTTTTTTTTACATTTAGGACAGCTGTCTTAAAAGACCGAGTTGCAATCTGAATCACTGTGACAGACAGACTGCCCGATGAAGAAAAACCGTTTTGTTTTAACCACATAATATATTTCTCAAACGTAGTGTACAGAATTCGTTTGAAGACAAATTTTCGAGATACGATCAAAACGGTATGGTACTGAAAATCGGAAAAAAGTTATTTTGTTTAATTGTTGAATAAAGCTATTTGTGACCCTACATTTGTTCATCTGACTGTCTACTGGGGCATCTGTGTTCCATGGACACATTTTCTTGTTCAAATTTAATTTGAAATATCTTAATGAAGGCCTTTGTGGCGTGGGTGGTAATATGCTAGGTTAGTAACCTGAAGGTTCCGAGTTCGAGGCCTCCGCCTCTGATTTATATGAGGAAACTGTCAGTTGTTTGGGTTTGGCTTAGTACTGGGTCTTCCAGGAACAGAGGGTATGGATAACTGACCGCCTTTAAATGACCAAAGATGTTGAAAATCAGTCTTAAACCTCAATACAAATTCATGTGTATTTTAATTCCTGTCAGAATCAACATCTTTACTTACGATGCAAGAGCAGAAACTTACTGTTGGACCATGAATACACTTATAGTAAGTCCTAATCAGAAGTCCGACAAAACTGCTATTGAGGGTTGAAATTTGCAACAAAAAATATAAACTTCTGAAGGGGGTCCGAATTTGCTCAGAAAATATTCTAAAGGGGGTTCTTTTCTAGTCAAATAAACTTCTGAAGGGGGTTGGTCAATTTTGAAAGTGCCTTCCTGGGGTGGGATATATGTTTTACTGGAATAGCCCTGAGCGATATAGGGCCATCATGGCCCTCTTGTCTTTGGATCCATACAAAATTCTGGTTTCCATCACCAAAAAAAGTGAGAACTTAAAAAAATCTTCTCCGACGAAAGCGTGGGGCTGATTTTAAATTAATTTTGTAGAAATGTTCCTTGGGTGACCCTCTATCAGATTCCTTCCAGCAATGTTGATTGGTCAAAAAACATGGCTGCCAGAGGGTGGGGATATTTTGCTTTATATTGCTATAGTAAAACTTAAAAAATCTTCTCGGAAATTGTCAGGCCGATTTTCAAATAATTATGTAGACAATTTTAATGTTCCTAGGGTGACCCTCTATTAGATTCCCTCAAGCCATGTTGATTGGTCAAAAACTATTGCCGCCAAAGGGTGGGGCTATTTAGCCTTATAAAGATAAAATAGTGAAAATTTAAAAATCTACTGCAAAAGTGTCAAGCCGATTCTCAAATAATTTTGTAGAAGTGTTCCTTGGGTGACCCTCTATCAGATTCCTTTCAGCAATGTTGATTGGTGAAAAGACATGGCTGCCAGAGGTCGGGGCTATTTTGCCTTATATCGCTATAGTGAAAACTTAAAAAAATCTTTTCCTCGGAAAGTGTCAACCCGATTTTCAAATAATAATGTAGAAAATTTTAATGTTCCTAGGGTGACCCTCTATAAGATTCCTTCAAGCAATGATGATTGGTCAAAAACCATGGCTACCAGAGGGCGGGGCTATTTTGCCTTATATCGCTATATAGTAAAAACTTAAAAAATCTTTTTCTCGGAAAGTGTCGGGCTGTTTTTCAAATAATTATGTAGAAAATTTTATTGTTCCTAAGGTGACCCTCTATTAGATTCCCTCAAGCCATGTTGATTGGTCAAAAACTATTGGCGCCAAAGGGCAGGGCTATTTTGCCTTATAAAGATAAAATAGTGAAAGTTTAAAAATCTTCTACTCCAAAAGTGTGAAGCCGATTCTCAAATAATTCTGTAGAAGTGTTCCTTGGGTGACCCTCTATCAGATTCCTTCAAGCCATGTCGATTGGTCGCAAACTATGGCCGTCAGGGGGCGGGGCTTTTTTACCTTATATGGCTATAGTGAAAACTTAAGAAATTGTTAGGTCGATTTTCAAATAATTTTGTAGAAGTGATCCTTGGTTGACCCTTCTCAGATTCCTGCAAGTCATGTTGATTGGTTTGAAATCATTGCCATTTGGGGTCGGGGCTATTTTTGCCTTATATTGCTATAGTGAAAACTTGAAAAATCTTCTCGGAAATTCTCAAATAATATGGAGAAATATTCCTTGGGTGACCCACTATTAGATTTCTTTAAACCATGTAGATTGGTTTAAAAACATGGGGCTATTTTGCATTATATGGCTATAGTGAAAACTTAAAAAATATTCTCCTCCGAAAGTGTCGGGTCGATTTTAAAATAGTTTTGAAGAAATGTTCCCCGTGTAACCTTCTAGCAGATTCCTTCAAGCCATGTTAATTGGTCGAAAACTATGGCTGTCAGGGGGCGGAGTTTTTTTTAACCTTATATGTCTAAAGGGAAGACTTAAACAATCTTCTCCTCCGAAATTGTCCGGCCTACATTTCAACCATATGCATTATAGGATTTCAAAGAAACTTGGCACACACGTTCTCCATGATGAGGCGGCGTGTCGTGCCAAAGACCCAGGCCTGTACCTCATATGTCACGGTCACACTCAGTGGTCAAAGGTCAAAATGAGTACTGTTTGATAGGACTGTACCTTGTACGGCTCACATTTCAACCATGCATCATAGGATTTCAAAGAAAGTTGGCACAAACGTTTACCATGTTGAGGTGGCGTGTCACGCACAAGACCCAGGCCTGTACCTCAAATGTCAAGGTCACACTTAGAGGTCAAAGGTCAAAATGAGAACTGTTTGATAGGACTGTACCTTGTCTGGCCCACATCTTAACCATGAATTATAGAATTCCCAAGTTACTGGGCACACATGTTCACCATGATGAAGTGATATGTGGCACTTAAAACACAGGCTTGTACCTCAAAGGTCAAGGTCACACTTAGAGGTCAAAGGTCAAAATGAGAAACCATGCATCACAGAATTCCCAAGTTACTGGGCACACATGTTCACCATGATGAGGTGACATGTTGCGCACAAGACACAGGCCTGTAACTGGAGGGTCCAGGTCACACTTACAGGTCAAAGGTCGAAATGAGAAATGTTTGATAGGACTGTATCCAAAATGTATGCAGTGCATTGCTGTTTTTTGTCAACATATGCACATACAATACACAATGTGCTGTCCTCATCCGGTAGGGGACTTTGGTATTTCTTGCAATACGACATTAACTTGTTACAAATGTCCTTAACTAATAACCTGTTTTGTTTACAGATTCATTTCCGCCATTGATCAATCTTACCCGATATTACCAGGTGGTCGATTGGCCCACTTGTTCGCATGTGTAATAATTATGTTAATGTTGGTTTTCTTGCACCTCTGCTCCTTTCTTCTTTCAAGCCACATGTGATGTGTGGCTGCATCATTGAACATCACATATAGCTTTGCATATTCACTGTTACTCAAATTGTGTAGTATTCCAAATTCTCAATGTTTATTGTTTGACACTCAAATTCAAGTTTTGAAAATGATGAGGGCTGCTCTCTTACTTACTGATGACACAGATTACCAAATTGTTACAGATCAATGTTTAACCTCCCTAATTATGCTTCAGCTCCAAAGTGATCTAATAACAATAACAACAGAGGATGAACAGATGATACGTGAAGAATCATTAAAGGCATTAGAAAGAAAGACAGAGGAATGTATGTATGAAATTGACAAAAAGAAAGACGAAATTGTTCAAGAGATTGACAATAAGAAAGAAGACTATGTTCAAGTAATTGACAAAAAGAAAGACGAAAGTATCCAAGAAATTGTTCAAGAGATTGACACTAAGAAAGAAGACTGTATACATGAAATTGACAAAAAGAAAGACGAAAGTATCCAAGAAATTGTTAAAGAGATTGACACTAAGAAAGAAGACTGTGTTCAAGTTATTGACAAAATGAAAGAAGAAAGTATTCAAGAAATTGTTCAAGAGATTGACAATAAGAAAGAAGACTGTTTTCAAGTAATTGACAACAAGAAAGACGAAAGTATCCAAGAAATTGTCCAAGAGATTGACACTAAGAAAGAAGAAAGTATTCAAGAGTTTGGCAAGATCAAAGAAGAAGGAATTAAAGAGTTTAATCGTAACGTGAATGAAGGAATTGTAAGAACGGAGAAGATGTTAGAAGAAAAAATACAAGCAGGGGTAAATAAGACCACAGAAGCTGAAGCAGTAAAGAGGCAACAAAATGAACGTGAACATATGCATATACCTGCAGATAAAGAATACAAAAGAAAAACTGATGGTAAGCTATTATCTTATTTTACATTTAACTGACTCTCTAGACTTTGTGACATCCTAATCAGCCCGCACCTCAGCATCCTGAGTCGCACGGGCATCCTTGAAATTTTTGGAGAATAATCAAGACCTACAATCGTCAAAATAAGTATATAATTTGATCTCTTAAGATCCGTTTTGGGGTAATATACCTCATTGTATGTCTTGCCTGAATAATAAGCACATTATCCTTTTATAAAATGTAATATTTATAATATTGCCTTATATGGCTATAGTGAAAACTTAAAAAATCTTCTCCTCCGAAAGTGTCGGGCCGATTTTCAAATAATTTTGTAGAAATGTTTCTTGTGTGACCTTCTATCAGATTCCTTCAAGTCATATTGATTGGTTGAAAAACATGGCTAACATGGGGTCAGGTCTGTTTTGCCGTATATATATGGCTATAGTGAAAACTTTAATAATCTTTTCCTCCATAATTATTTGGCCGATTTTAAAATAATATTGCAGAAATGTTCCTTGGGTGATACTATACGAGATTCCTTCAAGCCATGGTGATTGGTAAAAATGCATGGCCACCAGGGGAGGGGGCTGTTTGAATGTTTGCCTAATGGCAGTGGAGCGGTACTGGCCCTCTTGGGCCTCTTGTTTTCAGTATACTCAGGTTGTGATGTCTAACACCTTTACCTTTCATCCTATTCAATACTGTTTTTTTTACGATCTCCACTGGAAACTCTCTCCAATAATAATTTAAATAGAAACTGCATCAGGTCATGACCAGTGGTACAGAGGTAGAGCGTCGACCTATTTCTTGTACCAAAGGTCCCGGGTTTGAATCCCGTGATGAGCCGGTTCTGCCTTTGGGATTTTCCCACACAAACGGTGCGAGTACTGTTTAAGTATCCAGGCAGCAGATATTGAGCGTGATAAATATAAGCTTAAAGCTTGTTTCGCAATCGATGTAAAATAAATAAGTTTAAATTGATTAATTGACAAAAAACTAGTTCAGGTGAGCGATCTAGCGCCATCATGGCCCTCTTGTTTTCAAAACCGTTACAGATTTTGCCTTCAAACTTTCAATACTTGTTCACAATCATTTCCTCCGTCAACAGACAAGAGTTGATAACTCTGTCAAGGTTTTTGTAAGAATTATGGCCCTTTTTCGACTTCGAATTTTGGTTAAGTGTTTCGTACCACACCATATTTTTTCAAAACCATTAGAGATATTGCTTTGAAACTTGAAACACTTATTCACCATCATTTCCTCCATCAACAGACAAGAGTACATAGCTCTATGAAGGTTTTTTGGTAGAATTATGGTCCGTTTTCAATACATTGAATCTGGGTAAAATTGACTTTACCCTTTAGGATATTGCTGGGGTAAAATTGACTTTACCCTTTAGGATATTGCTGTGAAACTTGAAATACTTATTTACCATCATGACTCCAACTGTAGACAAAAGACAAGAGAACGTAACTCTGTCAAGGATTTTTGTTTTGTCTATTACTGCAAAAAGTTTTATTTTATTATCAAGCATTAAAAAGTCTAGCGCGCTGTCTCATGACAGCTCTTGTTTCGTGTTGTTGTCTGGTTTGTTGCAGCTTTGAAAATAAAGCATCATACCAATTATGTATATTACAAGTTGTTCTTTATCGTCAACATAAATTTTCAAACTACATGGAAGATAATCTGATCGTATAACAAATTGTTATTAAATGTGGCCAAAATGGTACGCAAATGTCTTGAAACGTAAATGTAGAAAATGTAACGTCCCGTGACCTATATAAGTTGGAAAAATATTCTTTTTTGTCTTACTAGTTACTTATACAGTTCATTATGTTTTTAAAAAATAATGCTTTAAAGTTATAACAGTTAACAGACCTTCGAGTAAGTCTTCATGTATATATTTTTAGCTTAACTTTTCGAAGAAAAGGCTAGCTTAACTACTCGCCTCTGCGTCGGCGTTGGTGTCACACCTTGGTTAAACTGTTTGTACTAATTCACTTTTTAGCTCGACTATTCGAAGAATATGAGAGCTTTACTACTCGCGTCGGCGTCGGCGTCGGCGTCCTGTTAAAGTTTTAGGGCAAGTTGGCATTTTCATTCATAATTATTTGTGCTAGGGCTTTCATATTTGAAATATAGTTACATCTTATACCTTTCTTCACATTGAATGCTGAAGATGCTGAGTTTGACCTTCTTTTTGGGATAAAAAACATGATTTTGGGTGGTTAAAGTTTTAGGGCAAGTTGGAATTTTATTTTAATTTTTAATTTTTCTCAATAAGTACTTGTGCTAGGGCTTTCATATTTGGAATATAATTACATATAATACCTTTCTTCACATTGAATGCTGAAGATGTTGAGTTTGACCTTCTTTTTGGGATAAAAAACATTATTTTGGATGGTTAAAGTTTTAGGGCAAGTTGGAATTTTATTTTAATTTTTATTTTTTCTCAATAAGTACTTGTGCTAGGGCTTTCATATTTGGAATTTAATTACATATAATACCTTTCTTCACATTGAATGCTGAAGACGCTGAGTATGACCTTCTTTTTGGGGTAAAAAACATGATTTTGGGTAGTTAAAGTTTTAGGGCAAGTTGGAATTTTATTTTAATTTTTAATTTTTCTCAATAAGTTCTTGTGCTAGGGCTTTCATATTTGGAATATAATTACATAAAATACATTTCTTCACATTGAATGCTGAAGATGTTGAGTTTGACCTTCTTTTTGGGATAAAAAACATTATTTTGGATGGTTAAAGTTTTAGGGCAAGTTGGAATTTTATTTTAATTTTTAATTTTTCTCATTAAGTACTTGTGCTAGGGCTTTCATATTTGGAATTTAATTACATATAATACCTTTCTTCACATTGAATGACCTTCTTTTTGGGGTAAAAAACATGATTTTGGGTGGTTAAAGTTTTAGGGCAAGTTGGAATTTTATTTTAATTTTTAATTTTTCTCAATAAGTACTTGTGCTAGGGCTTTCATATTTGGAATATAATTACATCTAATACCTTTCATTCATGATTTTTAACTTTAATATGGAGTTATTGCCCTTGATTGACTTTTAAATGTATGTATCTATTCAGTTGCTTTTACATATAGAGTATATATAATTTAAAAGTACTTAAGTGCAATATAATGAAATAGTGCTTTATGTGATTAAGAGGCATATAGTCGAGCGCGCTGTCCTCCGACAGCTCTTGTTTGTCAAAACGATTACAGATATTGCTTTCAAACTTACAAAACTTATTAACCATCATTACCTCCATCAACTGATAAGAGTACATAACTCTGTTAAGGTTTTGTAAAAATAATGGTCCTATTTCGACTTAGAATTTTGGTTAAGTTCTTTGTACCAATTCACTTTTTTTCAATACTATTACAAATATTCCTTAACTTAAAACACTTAATTACCTTCATTACTTCCATCAACAGACAAGATTACATAACTCTGTCAATGTTTTTGTAAGAATAATGGCCTATTTTTGACTTGGAATTTGGGTATTTGTTTTTGTACCAATTCACTTTTTAGCTCACCTGTGCACAAAGTGCTCTGGGTGAGTTATTGTGATGGCCTTTTGTCCGTCGTCCGTCAACTTTTTCTCCTCAGTAACCAGTGGGTCAATTGGGATGAAACTTCACAGGAAGCATCCCCACATTGACCTCACCAGAATTCCTTCAAATTTTTGGGATCCATGCATAATTCTGGTTTCCATGGCAACGAAATGAAAAAAAAAAAAAAATCTTCTACTCCAGAACTGGTTGGCAGATTTTCAAATAATTTTGTAGAAATGTTCCTTAAGTGACCCACTATCAGATTCCTTCAAGCCATGTTGAATGGTCGAAAAACATGGCCGCCAGGAGGGGCGGGGCTATTTTGCCTTATATGGCTATAGTGAAAACTTAAAAAATCTTCTTCTCCAAAAGTGTCAGGCCGATTTTCAAATAATTTTGTAGAAATGTTCCTTGGATGACCCTCTATCAGATTCCTTCAAGCCATGTTGATTGAATGAAAAACATGGCCGCCATGGGGGCGGGGCTATTTTGCCTTATATGGCTATAGTGAAAACTTAAAAAATCTTCTTCTCCCAAACTGGTTGGCAGATTTTCAAATAATTTTGTAGAAATATTCCTTAAGTGACCCACTATCAGATTCCTTCAAGCCATGTTGAATGGTCGAAAAACATGGCCGCCAGGAGGGGCGGGGCTATTTTGCCTTATATGGCTATAGTGAAAACTTAAAAAATCTTCTTCTCCAAAAGTGTCAGGCAGATTTTCAAATAATTTTGTATAAATGTTCCTTAAGTGACCCACTATCCGATTCCTTCAAGCCATGTTGATTGGTCGAAAAACATGGCCGCCAATGGGCAGGGCTATATTGCATTATATGGCTATAGTGAAAACTTAAAAAATCTTCTCCTCCGAAAGTGTCAGACAGATTTTCAAATAATTTTGTAGAAATGTTCCTAGGGTGACCCTCTATCAGATTCCTTCAAGCCAAGTTGATTAGTCGAAAACTATGGCTGCCAGGGGGCGGGGCTTATATAGCTAAAGAGAAAAAAAAATCAGATGAGCGATTCCAGGGCCATCATGGCCCTCTTGTTTGTCAAAACCATTACAGATACTGCTTTGAAACTTACAACACTGTTTCACCATCATTACCTACAGCAACAGACAAGAGTGCATAGCTCTGTCTATGTTTTTAGCTCACCTGAGCTTTGCTCAAGGTGAGTTATTGTGATCGCCTTTTGTCCGGCGTCCGTCGTCCGTCGTGCGTCGTGCGTCAACTTCTTCTCCTCAGTAACCAGTGGGTCAATTTGGATAAAACTTCACAGAAAGCATCCTCTCAATGACCTCACCAGAATTCCTTCAAATTTTTGGGATCCATGCAAAATTCTGGTTTCCATGGCAACGAAACCGAAAAAACTTCAAAATTCTTCTTCTCCCAAATTGGTTGGCAGATTTTCAAATAATTTTGTAGAAATGTTCCTTGGATGACCCTCTATCAGATTCCTTCAAGCCGTGTTGATTGGTCGAAAAACATGGCCGCCAGGGGGGGCGGGGCTATTTTGCCTTATATGGCTATAGTGAAAACTTAAAAAATCTTCTCCTCCGAAAGTGTTAGGCCGATTTTCAAATAATTTTGTAGAAATGTTCCTTGGGTGACCCTCTATCAGATTCCTTCAAGCCATGTTGATTGGTCGAAAAACATGGCCGCCAGGGGGGGCGGGGCTATTTTGCCTTATATGGCTATAGTGCAAACTTAAAAAATCTTCTCCTCCAAAAGTGTCAGGCCGATTTTCAAATAATTTTGTAGAAATGTTTCTTGGGTGATCCTCTATCAGATTCCTTCAAGCCATGTTGATTGGTCAAAAAACATGGCCGCAAGGGGGCGGGGCTATTTTGCCTTTTATGGCTATAATGAAAACTTAAAAAATCTTCTCCTCCATAAGCGTCAGGCCGATTTTCAAATAATTTTGTAGAAATGTTCCTTGGGTGACCCTCTATCAGATTCCTTAAAGCAATGTTGATTGGTCGAAAAACATGGCCGCCAGGGGGCGGGGGCTATTTTGCCTTATATGGCCAAAGTGAAAACTTAAAAAATCTTCAACATGTTCTCCTCAGTAACCAGTGGGTCAATTGGGATGAAACTTCACAGAAAGCATACTCTTAATGACCTCACCAGAATTCCTTCAAATTTTAGGGATCCGTGCAGAATTCTGGTTTCCATGGCAACGAAACGAAAAAAAACTTCAAAATTCTTCTTCTCCCAAACTGGTTGGCAGATTTTCAAATAATTGTGTAGAAATGTTCCTTGGATGACCCTCTAATAGATTCCTTCAAGCCATGTTGATTGGTCAAAAAACACGGCCGCCAGGGGGGCGGGGCTATTTTGCCTTATATGGCTATAGTGAAAACTTAAAAAATCTTCTCCTCCGAAAGTGTCAGGCTGATTTTCAAATGATTTTGTAGAAATGTTTCTTGGGTGACCCTCTATCAGATTCCTTCAAGCCATGTTGATTGGTCGAAAAACATGGCCGCCAGGGGGGGGCGGGGCTATTTTGCCTTATATGGCTATAGTGCAAACTTAAAAAATCTTCTTCTCCAAAAGTGTCGGCCCGATTTTCAAATAATTTTGTAGAAATGTTCCTTGGATGACCCACTTTCAGATTCCTTCAAGCCATGTTAATTGATCAAAAAACATGGCCGCCAGTAGGCAGGGCTATTTTGCCTTATATGGCTATAGTGAAAACTTAAAAAATCTTCTCCTCCAAAAGTATCTGGCCGATTTTCAAATAATTTTGTAGAAATGTTCCTAGGGTGACCCTCTATCAGATTCCTTCAAGCCAAGTTGATTGGTCGGAAACTATGGCTGCCAGGGGGCGAGGCTTATATATAGCTAAAGTGAAAAAAATATAAAAAATCAGGTGAGCGATTCAAGGGCCATCATGGCCCTCTTGTTGTAAGAATTATGTCCCTTTTTCGACTTAACATTTTGGTTAAGTTTTTCGTACCACCCCACTTTTTTTCAAAACCATTAGAAATATAGCTTATACACTTTAAATAATTATTAATCATCATTACCTCCATCAACAGACAAGAGTACATAACTCTGTCAAGTTTATTTTAAGAATTATGACCCTTTTTATACACCCGTTTTGAAAAAAACGGATCGTATTATAGATTTACTTGCGGCATACAGGCAGGCGGGCGGCGTCCAGTATGTTGTCACCTGAATAACGTTGGAAGCCTTTGTCCAATCATCGCCCTTTAATTATAAAAATTACCCAAAATTGGTCATGTCAGCTGAATAACTTGAGAAGCCTTTGTCCAATAATCATCACCAAATTTATCAGAATGTGTATTGGCATAATATCTTGGACAAGTTCGATAACTAGCCATATCGCTTTGGTCAATTGAGAGTTATCGCTCTTTAATTATAGAAATAACCTAAAATTGGTCTTGTCAGCTCAATAACTTTAGAAGCCTTTATTTAATCATCACCATATTTGGTCAGAATGTGTACTGGCATATTATCTCGGACAAGTTTGATAACTCGCCTTATCGCTTTAATCCAGTCTAGAATTATCGCTCTTTAATTATAGAAATTACCTAAGATTGGTCTTGTCAGCTCAATAACTTTAGGAGCCTTTGTCCAATCATCACCAAATTTAATCAGATTGTGTATTGGCGTAATATCTCAGACAAGTTTGATAACTAGCCATATTGCTCTAGTCAATAGAGAGTTATTGCCCTTTAATTATAGAAATTATCTAAAATTGGTCTTGTCAGCTAAATAACTTGTGAAGCCTTTATCAGATCATCACCAAATTTTTACAATTTGTTGATGGGCAGAATATCTTGGTCAGGTTAGATAACTTACAACGTTATCTTAGTCACTACACAATTATGTCCCTCGAAATGACCAAAACTGTACTAACAGTGTCCGCTCTCTAAGTTTGGCTGATGTACAACCAATTATCACTATACTTGGTCTCAAAAAAACAGGACGGGCGTATTTTGTGACATTTGGCGCTCTTGTTTTATTTAGAATTACGGTTAAATTATTCATACCAAATCATTTTTTTTTAAAACAATTACAGATAAAACTTAAACACTTACAAACATCTTGTTACCATCATTACCTCCAACAACAGCGAAGAGTGCTTAATTTAGTAAAGGTTTATGTAAGAATTATGACCCTTTTTTCGACTTATAAAGTACTTTGCTTATAAATAATATGATAAAGTACATGGTTATGTTTTCTGTACCACCCAAAAATGTTTTGTTTTATTGGCAAGCACAAAAAAGTTGAGCGTGCTGTCCTCCTACAGCTCTTGTTAGCTCTACTGGCCAAAGGCCAGAAGGGCTTATGTCGTGGCGATTCGTGCGTCCGTCCGTCCGTAAACAATTTCTTGTTAACACGATACAGTCTTCACTTTTGATTGTATCTCAATCAAACTTATACAGTAGTTAGATATCCATGAGAGTTTGGTTCATTTCTAAAAAACGGCCAGATCTACCCATGCATGGCTGGATTATGGCCCTTGAAATTGTCAAAATTGTTAAAATACAGCTTGTGAACACAATAGAGCTTCCATTTACTATCTGATCTTCACCAAACTTAGATGGTATTTGAATACTGATGACATATTGGTTCCTTTTGAAACGAGCCAGATCAATGCCAGTAGAGCATAGGCCCTCATGGGCCTCTTGTATTTGATATATTTCAACAAAAAAACGGACGATTCAAATGCAGAATAACAATACGGTAGAATCTATTGAGGAATTCCAAGGCCTGATTAATATATATGATATAGACTCAGAACTCATTAGTGTTAGCTCACCTAAGCACAAAGTGCTCAAGGTGAGCTATTGTGATCAAATTGTGTCTGTTGTGCATCGTCAATAATTGCCATGTGAACACTCTACAGGCTACATTTTGCATCCTATATTAATGAAAGTTTATTAGAACATTTATCTCAATAAAATCTTTGACAAGTTCGAAATTATCAGGTCAAAAACTAGGTCACTAGGTCAAATTGAAGGAAAATCTTGTTAACACTCTAGAGGAATTTTGTTAGAATGTTTGTTTTAATGATAGCTAGGTCAAGTTCGAATATGGGTCATATTGGGTAAAAAAATAGATCACTATGCCAAACTTATGAACAATCTTTTCAACACTCTGAAGACTGCCTTTTAATAAGGAGGCTATTGCACTTGTGACAGCGTCTGCGTTGGTTAAAGTGTTTAACTCACTTGTGCACGAAGTGCTCAAGATGAGCTATTGTGATCACATTTTGTCCGGTGTCCTTTCGTCGTCCAACGTCACCGATTGCCTTTTTAACACTCTACAGGCTACATTTTGCATTCCATCTTCATGAAAGTTTTCAGAACATTCATCTCCATCAAATCATGGACAAGTTCCAAACTAGGCCATATGATATCAAAAACTTGGTCACTTTGTCAAATTGAAGGAAATTCTTGTTAACACTCTTGAGGCCGTTTTTTTAACTCGAGCATGTTGAAACTCCATCGGAATATTTGTCTTTTTGATATCTAGGTCAAGTTTGAATATGGGTCATGTCGAGTCAAAAACTAGGTCACTAGGTCAAATTGAACTTTTAGCTACAAATGACAACCAACTCCTACCATTCCAATAGACCAATTTCCACAAAACATCACAGGAATGTTCCTTTGGTGGTCCTCTTTCAAAATTGTTCAAAGATTTAAATTCCAATGAGAACTTTGGTTGCTGCGGCATCAGAAAGGGGACAAAATGTCCAAACTTTAAAAATCTTCTCCTCCGAATCTGCCTGTCAGATTCAAATATAATTTGGTAGAAATGTTTCTTGGGTGACCCTCTATAGAAATTGTTCAAGCCATACTGATTGATCGAAAAACATGGCAGTCAGGCGGCATCAGAAAAGGGGCAAAATGACAAATTTGAAAATTCCATTTTTATGAAAGTGTTTGTCTGATTTAAAAAAAATATAATACGAATCTTACTGTAATGATCCTCTATTTAATTTGTTTAAGCCGTTTTGATTGGTTACACAATCATATCAACCAGGCGTCATCACAAAAAGGGTAAATTCAACTTTTAGCTACAAATGACAACCAACTCCTACCAATCCAATAGAGAGGAATCCGCTGTGGTCGAGTGGTTAGCGTCGGGGATTTCGAAACCGGGTGTCCCGTGGCTCTTTTGCCTATATGGCTATAGTGAAAACTTAAAAAATCTTCTCCTCCGAAAATATCGAGCCGATTTTCAAATAATTTGTAGAGATGTTCCTTGGCTGATCCTCTATCAGATTCCTTCAAGCCATGTTGATTGGTAAAAAAGCATGGCCGCAAGAGGGCGGGGCTATTTTGCCTTATATGGCTAAAGAGAAAACTTAAAAAATCTTCTTCTCAGAAAGTGTCTGGCTGATATTCAAATAATTTTGTAGAAATGTTCCTAGGCTGACCATCTATCAGATTCCTTCAAGCAATGTTGATTGGTTGAAAAATATGGCTACCAGGGGGTGGGGCTATTTTGTCTTATATGGCTTTAGAGAATATCCTCTCCTCCAAAAGTGTCGGGCCAATTTTCAAATAATTTTGAAGAAACATTCCTTAAGTGACACTCTACATGATTCCTTTAAGCCATGGTGGTTGGTAAAAAACATGGCCAACAGGGGGCAGGGCTGTTTGGAGATTTGATGTTTGCCTTATGGCCGTGGAGCGATACTGGCCCTCTTGGGCCTCTTGTTTTCTGTGGCGGCGGAGTGGTCATCCGGTTAAGTTTTTAGCTCACCTGTGCACGAAGTGCTCAGGGTGAGTTATTGTGATCGCCCTATGTCCGGCTTCCGTTGTCCGTCGTCCGTCGTCCGTCAACATTTTCTCCTCTGTAACCGGTGGGTCAACTGGGATGAAACTTCACAGAAAGCATCCTCTCAATGGCCTCACCAGAATTCCTTAAAATTTTTGGGATCCATGCAGAATTCTGGTTTCCATGGCAACGAAATGAAAAAAACTTCAAAATTCTTAAAAAATCTTCTCCTCCGAAAGTGTCAGGCCGATTTTCAAATTATTTTGTAGAAATGATCCTTGGGTGACCCTCTATCAGATTCCTTCAAGCCATGTTGATTGGTCGAAAAACATGGCCGCCGGGGGGGGGGGGGCTATTTTGCCGTATATGGCTATAGTGCAAACTTAAAAAATCTTCTCCTCCAAAAGTGTCTGGCCGATTTTCAAATAATTTTGTAGAAATGTTCCTTGGGTAACCCTCTATCAGATTCCTTCAAGCCATGTTGATTGGTTGAAAAACATGGCCGCCAGGGGGCGGGGCTATTTTGCCTTTTATGGTTATAGTGAAAACTTAAAAAATCTTCAACATCTTCTCCTCAGTAACCAGTGGGTCAATTGGGATGAAACTTCACAGAAAGCATCCTCTCAATGACCTCACCAGAATTCCTTCAATTTATTGGGATCCATGCAGAATTCTGGTTTCCATGGCAACGAAACGAAAAAAACTTCAAAATTCTTCTCCTCCCAAATTGGTTTGCAGATTTTGAACTTATTTTGTAGAAATGTTCCTTGGGTGACTCTCTATCAGATTCCTTGAAGCCATGTTGATTGGTCGAAAAACATGGCCGCCAGGGGGGGCGGGGCTATTTTGCCTTATATAGCTATAGTGCAAACTTAAAAAATCTTCTTCTCCAAAAGTGTCAGGCCGATTTTCAAATAATTTTGTAGAAATGTTCCTTGGATGACCCTCTATCAGATTCCTTCAAGCCATGTTGATTGGTCAAAAAACATGGCCACAAGGGGTCGGGGCTATTTTGCCTTTTATGGCTATAGTGAAAACTTAAAAAATCTTCTCCTCCAAAAGTGTCAGGCCGATTTTCAAATAATTTTGTAGAAATGTTCCTAGGGTGACCCTCTATCAGATTCCTTCAAGCCAAGTCGATTGGTCAGAAACTATGTCCGCCAGATGGCGGGGCTTATATAGCTTAAGTGAAAAAAAAAATCAGGTGAGCGATTCCAGGGCCATCATGGCCTTCTTGTTTTTGTTCAGCTCAGCTTTTTATGCCCCCGGAATCATAGATTCGGTGGGCATATAGTTTTTGGCCTGTCTGCACGTCTGTCTGTCTGCACAAAAAAATCTTTAACCTTGACCACTACTTTTGAACCATAACAGGTACGGCTACCATATTTCATATGTGTATTCCTTGTGACATGACCTTTCTGTCAGTACCAACATTTTTGACCTTGCGACCTTGACCTTTGACCTAGATGTTGCCATTCTAAAAAAAAACGTCTGTCTGTCTGCACAAAAAAAACTTTAACCTTGACCACTTCTTTTGAACCATAACAGGTACGGCTACCATATTTCACATGTGTATTTCTTGTGACATGACCTTTCTGTCAGTACCAACATTTTTGACCTTGCGACCTTGACCTTTGACCTAGATGTTGCCATTCTCAAAAGAACCTGTAACCTTGGCCATTAATTTTGAACCATAACAGGTATGGCTACCATATTTCACATGTGTATTTCTTGTGACATGACCTTTCTGTCCCAACATTTTTGACCTTGCGACCTTGACCTTTGACCTAGATGTTGCCATTCTCAAAAACAACTTTAACCTTGGCCATTTCTTTTGAACCATGACAGGTAGGGCTACCATATTTCACATGTGTATTTATTGTGACATGACCTTTCTGTCAGTACCAACATTTTTGACCTTGCGCCCTTGAACTTTGACCTAGATGTTGCCATTCTTGAAAAAAACTTTAAACTTGGCCATTACTTTTGAACTATAACAGGTACGGCTACCATATTTCACATGTGTATTCCATGTGACATGACCTTTATGTCAGTACCAACATTTTTGACCTTGCTACCTTGACCTTTGACCTAGATGTTGCCATTCTCGAAAAAAACTTTAACCTTGGCCATTACTTTTGAACCATAACAGGTACGGCTACCATATTTCACATGTGTATTCCTTGTTAACTTGTTAACGCTCTTCAAGCCGCATTTTTGGCTTGATCATCTTGAAACTATGTCAGAATGTTTGTCTTAGTGATATCTAGGCCAAGTTTGAATATAGGTCATGTCGGCCTCAATATTTGACTAGGTCACTAGGCCAAATTGAAGGGAAATCTTGTTAACACTGTAGAAGCCGCATTTTTTGCTTAAGTAACTTAACATTTGGTCAGAATGTTTATCTTTATGATATATACGCCAAGTTTGAATATTGGTTATATCGGGCCAAAAACTAGGTCAATAGGCCAAATTTATGGAAAATCTTGTTAACGCGCAGTCTGGAGGCGGCATTTTTTGCTTCGGCAGCTTGATATATTTTCAGAATGTTTGTCTGAATGATATCTAGGTCAAGTTCGAATATAGGTTATGTCGGGTCAAAAACTAGGTAACTAGGTCAAATTTAAGGAAAATATTGTTAACACTCTTGAAGCCGCATTTTAAGTTTGAGCATGTTGAAATTTTATCAGAAAGTTTGTCCTGAGGATATCTAGACCAAGTTCGAATATGGGTCATGTCCTGTCAAAAACTAGGTGACTACGCCAAATTTAAGGAAAATCTTGTTAATACTCTGGAAGCCACATTTTTGGCTTGAGCATGTTGAAACTTTGTCAGAGTGTTTGTCTTAGTGATATCTAGGCGAAGTTATACTTATATAAGTATAGCTGTCTTGATGATAATAATTTTGGGTAAGTTCGAATATGGGTCAAGTATGGTCAACAACACAGTCACTAGGCCAAATTGTAGAACAATCTAGTTAACACTATAGAGATTGCATTTTCTTGAAATTTGGTCAGAATGTTTTTCTTGATGATATTGCCATTGGTGCTGAAAGAGTTAAGTATTAAATAGCCCATTCTCGGGTGAGCGATTCCAGGGCCTCATGGCCCTCTTTTTTTTTTATCAAAATCGCCGTCAATGATAAAAAAACAAGAACACAAAGATGATAGCCATTTGTGAGCAGGTGCATATCAACATTATAGAAGATTTCCTGATGATCCGATGAGACATCTGGTATCATAAGGATTTCTAAAATTGAACCTAGTGACCTAGTTTTTGTCACTCTAACACGATTTGACTGAAACAATAGCAATGAACATTGGAAAATACATGTGTTCACAAGGTATTTTTAAAAATTGGCCATACGTGATGCAGTTTGAATTTGACAAGAGGTTTGATTGAAATGAATATTTTGATTAAAGTTTCAGGGACTGGATTTAAAAAGAAATGGCTAAAAAGCGTAATCCCAAGGTTTTCTAAATTCTGATCTAGTCTTTGACACCTTTCACACTTGAACAAGATTTGAGGAAGATGATGTTCTGATACAAAAGGTTGAACTTAAAAGTGTTCAGAGGTTTTTTAAGCTCACCTGGTCAGGCTAACTGTATTTTGCGTAACGGAACAAGTGATGGGGCACCAGACAGGGAATATCTGTTTCCATACTTATATATTGTACCTGCGGTTTAATAAAAATTAAGTAATATCTGGTTCAGGAGGGGCATACTGTTATCAGCTGTCTCTTTTATGAGTCAATATAGATAAATAAATAATAAATCAAAGTTGTGTCTTTATTCACTAATGCATGTCTTTACTGTCATAAGATAGAAATATATATCATGTGTGGAGTTAAATCTATAAATCTGTGAAAGCTAGTGAGTAATAATCGGCAGATAATCATTAAGAACTGGTCAAACTATAATTATTAAAAAGAATGCAGTTATATACAATTTAACATGCGTGAAAATAGATGCTTTATGCTTTTGTTCCGGTCCGCAAGATACAGTATAATGTAACTGTATAATGCGGAACTGAACGGAACAATAAATTTATATATTTATCTTTATATTAATTGTTGAAAGAATATATACATTATCAGTAGCTCAATATCAAATGAATATTGTAAAAAAGCAAGAATCTAAAGCATGCAAAATCAATTAACCATATATATAACGTTATACGTGTGTTGTGTTTGATGAATTCATTTTGCGGATTTGTTTTTTGTTGGGGAGGGGGGGGGGGGGGATTCAAACCCATTGCAAGTGAACTTTGATTTACTTACCTCTAGACGTCACTATTATGCACATGCTACAAGTAATGAATAGTTATGTAGGTCGTTGTTCTGTTTCGTTTCGCAAAATACAGTTACCCAACAGGTAACTGTATAATGCCAAACGGAACTGAACGGAACAATAAATATATATATATATCTTTATATTAATTCTTTATAGAATATATACATTATCAGTTGTTGACTGTCAAATGTATATTGTAAAACAATAAGAAGCTAAACATGCAGAATCAATTAACTAAAGCGTTATACTTGTGTTGTGTTGGGTAAATGCATGTTGTGGATTTTTTGTGGGGGACTCAACCCTTAGCAATTGAACATTGATTTACCTCTAGACGTACGGCACTATTATGCACATGTTTACAAGTAATGAACAACATGTAATAACCTTAACTCTAACCCTTATTTCACATACAGACTTCTGTTGACTTCTGTTGACCCCTCTACAACAGAATACTTCTTAAAACAATAAGGCAAAAGGAGTATTAACTCAGGGCTATTTATATGACTGTAATGTGTTAGCGTAACATCATATTTAAAGAATTAGGACATAACTCATAAAGAACAACTTCTCCTTTTGCCACAATGTTTTAAAAACTTTTAATAAATTATCGACCATTAAACCTTTTTTCACATATAGACAACTTTTGACGCTTCTATAGCAGAAGACGTTTTAAAACATTATGGAAAAATGATAAATTGCTCATAATGACCAGTTTCTCCTTTTGCTGCAATGTTTTCAATAATTTTCAGTTATTTGCGACATTAAAACCTTGTTGACTAATGTGGAGTCCTAACATTATGGAAGGCTTTAAGGGGCTTACGGTTTGCACCAGAACTATGCTGTTGGTATGTACGTATTGCACAGTTCCTTCACTACATGCATGTAACCAATATATTGTTTTAATGATTGCAATAATGTGGAAAAATGGTTTCATTCTAAGTGGTTAACCGATAATAAGCGTTTTATTTTCTAGTCAGGGTACATAAATGATGTGAACTCAATCAAGAATACCACCTTATTTCTACATTGGTATACCCCAAAAAACAAAGTGGTTAATTTTTTTTTTTGGGGGGGGGGGGGGCCGGGTGGGGTATATAGGAATGAATAAATGAATGTATATTGTTTTACGGCGCATCGACAGCTAAGGTCATTTAGCGCGCATTTAAATTTAATTATTCATGATCTCTGGATAAACAAACCAGCGGGGGGTATATAGGAGTCACGGTGTCGGGCGGTCGGAAGCCATATTTTGTCCGGCCTATTTCTTACAAACCACTGGATGGAATTCAATAAAGTTTTACATGAAACTTCTATACCAAGAGGCGATGTGCATATCCTAAAGTTGTTACAATTGCATGTTATTTTACAGTTATGGCCCTTTTACTTACTAAGTTGTTGGTCATATTTTGTCTGGCCTATTTCTTACAAACCACTGGATGGAATTAAAATTAAAAATTAACATGAAGCTTCTATACCAAGAGGAGATGTTCGTATACCCTAAATCCCGACTCGGCCAACTTTCTTTCCGACGATTGACAAAAGTCAATGCGACGTGCGTCATTCGTCTTCCACCATTGGGCTTAGTCTATGTGGAAAAGCAGCCAGTTGCTTGGGAAGATTGTTGTGTGGAGTACTGGTGTGAGAAAACCAGGATATGCATGAGTAGGTGAACTGGCCGCCGTGATATAACTGAAAAATTGTTAAAAACGGCGTTAAACCCCAATCAATCAATCAATTGCATACCCTAAAGGTCTTACAATTGCATGTTATTGTACAGAGTTATGGCCCTTTTACTTATTAAGTTGTTGGTCATATTTTGTCCACAAACCACTTGGTGGAATTCAATAAAATTTTACATGAAGCTTCTATGCCAAGAGGAGATGTGCATACCATACCCTAAAGGTCTTACAATGGCATGTCGATTGTCAGTCAGTCACGCTTAACCTTGTTCGGCACGTATCTTCACCACGAACATAGGATTTCAAAGAAACTTGGCACAAATGTTCACCATGATGAGGCGGCGTGTCATGCTCAAGACCCACGCCTGTACCTCAAATGTCAAGGTCACACTTAGAGGTCAAAGGTTAAAATGAGTACTTCGAAATGTCAAGGTCACACTTAGATGTCAAAGGTTAAAATGAGTACTTCGATAGGACGGTACCTTGTCCGGCCCACATTTTCACCATGCATCATAGGTTTGCAAAGAAACTTGTCAAAAATGTTCACCATGATGAGTCGGCGTGTCATGCACAAGACCCAGGCCTGTACATAAAATGTCAAGGTCACACTTAGAGGTGAAAGGTCAAAATTATTACTGTTGTATAGGATTACCTTGTCCGGCCCACATCTCCACCATGAATTATAGGATTTCAAAGAAACTTGGCACAAATGTTAACCATGATAAGGCGGCGTGTCGCACACAAAACACAGGTCTGTAACTCAAATGTCAATGTCACACTTAGAGGTCAAAGGTAAAAATGAGTACTGTTTGATGGGACTGTACCTTGTCTGGCTCACATCCCAACCATGCATCATAGGATTTCCAAGTAACTCATACACATGTACATGATGAGGCAGTGTGTCACGCGCAAGACCCAGACCTGTACCTCAAGGTCACATTTAGAGGTCAAAGGTCAATATGAGTACTGTTTGATAAGACTACCTTGTTCGGCCCGCATCTCAACCATGCATCTTAGGATTCTCAAGTTACTTGACACACATGTTAACCATGATGAGGTGGCTTGTACTTCAAAGGTCAAGGTCACACTCAGAGGTGAAAGGTCAAAATGAGTACTGTTTGATAGGACTACCTTTTCCGCCCTGCATCTCAACCATGCATCGTAGGATTCTCAAGTAACTCAGTACACATGTACATGATGAGGCAGCGTGTCGTGCACAAGACCCAGGCCTGTACCTTAAAGGTCAAGGTCACACTTTGAGGTCAAAGGTCAGAATGAGTACTGTTTGATTGGACTACCTTGTCCTGCCCGAATCTCAACCATGCATCTTAGGATTCTCAAGTTACTGGACACACATGTTCACTATGATGAAGTTGCTTGTACCTCAAAGGTCAAGGTCACACTCAGAGGTCAAAGGTCAAAATGCGTACTGTTTGGTAGGACTACCTTCTCCGGCCCGCATCTCAACCATGCATCTTAGGATTCTCAAGTTACTGGGCACACATGTTCACCATGGTGAAATGGCGTGTCCTGCACAAGAACCAGGCATTTCCCACAAATGTCAAGGTCACTCATGCTTGAATGGATTTTGATATTACTTATAACAAGTATTGGTAGGGTTCTTTTGTATTGCTTGCCGTACGACATTAACTTGTTTTACAGAGTTATGGCCCTTTTACTTATTAAGTTGTTAGGAAGTCGGAAGCCAGATTCTGTCCGGCCTATTTCTTACAAACCACTGGGTGGAATTCAATAAAATGTTACATGAAGCTTCTATACCAAGAGGAGTTATGGCCCTTTTTAGCTCTACTGGCCAAAGGCCAGAAGGGCTTATGTCGTGGCGATTTGTCCGTCGTCCGTCCGTCCGTGCGTGCGTCTGTAAACAATTTCTTGTTAACACGATACAGTCTTCAATTTTGATTGTATCTCAACCAAACTTATACAGTAGTTAGATATTCATGAGAGCTCGGTTCCTTCCGAAAACCAGCCAGATCCGCCCATGTATGACTGGATTATGGCCCTTGAAATGGTCAAATTTGCTATAAAAGAGCTTGTTAACACGATACAGTCTTCACTTTTGATTGTATCTCAACCAAACTTATACAGTAGTTAGATATTTATGAGAGCTCGGTTCCTTTCGAAAACCAGCCAGATTCACCCATGCAAGACTGGATTATGGCCCTTGAAATTGTCCAAATTGCTATAATTGAGCATGTGAACACAATAGAGGCTCCATTTACTATCTGATCTTCACCAAACTTAGATAGTAGTTAAATACTGATTAGAGCTTTGTTCCTTTTGAAAACCAGCCAGATCTGCCAATGCAAGGCTGGATTATGGCCCATGAAATTGTAAAAATTACTATAATACAGCTTGTGAAAACAAAAGAGCCTCCATTTACTATCCGATCTTCACCATACATACATGCTCTGGATTGAAAATGACCAAAGAACCATACCAGTAGAGCATAGACCCTCATGGGCCTCTTGTTTTTATTAGCTCACCTGTGCACGAAGTGCTCAAGGTGAGTTATTGTGATCGCCCTATGTCCGGCATCCGTTGTGCTTCGTGCATCGTCCGTCGTCCGTCAACTTCTTCTCCTCGGTAACCAGAATGGGTCAATTTAGATGAAACTTCACAGAAAGCATCCTCTCAATGACCTCACCAGAATTCCTTCAAATTTTTGGGATCCATGCAAAATTCTGGCTTCCATGGCAACGAAACCGAAAAAACTTCAAAATTCTTCTTCTCCCAAACTGGTTGGCAGATTTTCAAATAATTTTGTAGAAATATTCCTTGGATGACCTTCTATCAGATTACTTCAAGCTATGTTGATTGGTCGAAAAAACATGGCCACCAGGGGGGCAGGGCTATTTTGCCTTATATGGGTATAATGAAAACTTAAAAAATCTTCTTCTCCGAAAGTGTCAGGCCGATTTTCAAATAATTTTGTAGAAATATTCCTTAAGTGACCCACTTTCAGATTCCTTCAAGCCAAGTTGATTGGTCGGAAACTATGGCCACCAGGGGACGGGGCTTATATAGCTAAAGCGAAAAAAAATCAGGTGAGCGATCCAGGGCCATCATGGCCCTCTTGTTAAGTTGTTGATCAGTCTGAAGCCATACTTTGTCCGGCTTATTTCTTACAACCCATTGGGTGGAATTCGATAAAATTGTACATGAAGCTTCTATACCAAGAGGAGATGTGCATATCATAATGGTCTTACAATTGCATGTTATTTTACCCTTATGGCCCTTTTGTTGGTCAGTCAGAAGCCATATTTTGAGTCAAGGTGCTGTTTTGGAGGTATTAATCATCTCTAGTAATAGTTCTAAATTCAATAGCAATAACTATACCGTGGGTATAGTACATACTAACATCATAGTTCTCGTATACATCCTGTAGGACTAACAGAATACATGAGAACGATAGGTTGACATTATAAATAGGATGATAACTAATTATTAGGTGTTGATAAAGTTTGACAGAATTGACGGTCGGAATATGCTTTTAACTCTAAACCAGCGTATTAAATTACATGTAGTATATTGTTGTATGCATGCATCTTAAATAGCAGTTTCAGTTTGTAACAAGTACTAATTGTGATTGCAAGCAAGTCACATATATATCCCCAAACCCGGCAAACATTTTGACGGCCATATTGAACGTGGCGTGCGACGATAAAATTTCGATACCGGAAATGAACTCGCCACACCTATATCTACTTGAAAACCAAATTTCATCAAAATCGGAGCATTTTTAGGTTTACGCGGCCATTTTGAATCAAAAATGGCTGCCGCGGGATAAAATGTTAACACCGGAAATGAACTCGCCACACCTATATCTACTTGAAAACCAAATTTCATCGAAATCGGAGCATTTTTAGGTTTTTTGAGGTTTTGAGCGGTGGCCATTTTGAAAATTTCGAAAGTCAGTTGCACATCGTTGAGTGGTGGCCTATCTTTGTGCAAAGTTTCATTAAGATCGGTTCAAGCATCTCCGAGTAAATCACCGCACAAAGGTAAATGGAAAGAAAATTAAAAAATAACAAAAACAACATATCCCCAAACTTTGTTTTGGGGATATAATGATAAGCAACGCCTTCTTATTCCACAATTTTTAGCTCTACTGGCCAAAGGCCAGAGGGGCTTATGTCGTGGCGATTCGTCCGTCGTCCGTCCGTAAACAATTTCTAAATTCTTGTTAACACGATACAGTCTTCTTTTGATTGTATCTCAACCAAACTTATACAGTAGTTAGATATCCATGAGAGCTTGGTTCCTTTCGAAAACCAGCCACAGATCCGCCCATG
Organism: Serripes groenlandicus; assembly: GCA_031761405.1. NCBI lineage: Eukaryota > Metazoa > Mollusca > Bivalvia > Cardiida > Cardiidae > Serripes > Serripes groenlandicus. The sequence continues at coordinate 61,555 of JASEVX010000203.1, read as the reverse complement.
CATGACTGGATAATGGCCCTTGAAATGGTCAAAATTGCTATAAAAGAGCTTGGTTAACATGATACAGTCACTTTGATTGTATCTCAACCTAACTTATACAGTAGTTAGATATCCATGAGAGCTCGGTTCCTTTCGAAAACCAGCCAGATTTGCCCATGCATGACTGGATTATGGCCCTTGAAATGGTCAAAATTGCTATAATAGAGCTTGTTAACACGATAGTCTTTTTTTTTTTTTGTATCTCAACCAAACTTATACAGTAGTTAGATATCCATGAGAGCTTGATTCCTTTCGATAACAAGCCAGATCCACCCCATGCATGACTGAATTATGGCCCTTGAAATTGTCAAAATTGCTATAATAGGGCTTGTTTACATGATACAGTCCTTATTTTTGATTGTATCTGAATCAAACTTATACAGTAGTTATAGATATCCATGAGACTTTGGTTCATTTCTAAAAAACGGCAAGATCTACCCATGCATGGCTGGATTATGGCCCTTGAAATTGTCAAAATTGCTATAATACAGCTTGTGAACACAATAGAGCTTCTATTTACTATATGATCTTCACCAAACTTAGATGGTATTTGAATATTGATGACATATTGGTTCCTTTTGAAACAAGCCAGATCAATGCCAGTAGAGCATAGGCCCTCATGGGCCTCTTGTTTCATAAACCTTCATAACCTTTTGTCACATACAGACAACTTGTGACGCCCTACAGCAGAGGACGTTTTAAAACATTATGGCAAAAGGTGAAAATGCTCATAATGACCAGTTCCTCTTTTTCCTATAATGTTTTCAACTCTTTTCAGCTATTTAACGAGCAACTTCTCCTTTTGCAAGAATGCTGTTAACTCTTTTCGGTTATTCGCCACATTAAGACCTTTTTTCACATGCAGACTACTTTTGATGCCTCCAGAACAGACCGTTTTATGCTTATTAAGGGCCTTTGTATAGTGTAAACCTGAAACCCTATGTTGTAGATTTTTAGATTTTGATGGGAGCCTTTGTATCATGCAGTGTTACTGTGTTGGATTGCTTCATGAAACTTGGATTTGGCCTTTATATAGTGTAAAACGAGAACAATTTTTTAATTGCTCCTTTTCTCAAGATAGAAGCATTAGTCAAGTAAACGTTAAATTATCTATCAGGTATGTAGGCTCTACCATCTGACCAATTAGGAAGCTACTGTGATTAGCCGTTACTGCTGATCTCGATCAGAACCCTAGCGGCTTTTGTATAGTATGGTAACCTAGGGCCTCTGTATAGCGATCAGCAAACCCAAACTTATTTCTTCTCCGTTTCCCTAAATATGAGCATGAGTTAAGGAAACGCGTGGAATTATCTATCCGGCATGTAGGCTCTACACTCTGACCAATTGAACAACGATCGGATTAGCCGTTACTGCTGATCTCGATCAGAACCCTACCGGCGTTTGTATAGTATGATAACCTAAACCCTAGGGCCTCTGTATAGCGATCAGCAAACCCAAACTTGTTTCTGCTCCTTCTCCCAAAATATAAGCATGAATCAAGGAAACGTGGTGAATTATTTATCCGGCATGTAGGCTCTACAGTCTGACCCATTTGGAAGCGACTGTGATTAGCCTTTATTTGGATTGGGCTGAAACTTGGATTCTGTGTCCTATGGGTGTTCTACATCTACCTAAGAAATGTTGAACGACTCAGATCAGAAAGGCGAGATTTCGAACTACAGAACTATTCATTACTTGTAACATGTGCATAAAAGTGACGTTTAGAGTTAAATTAAAGTTCACTTGCTTTGAGTCAACATTATCAACATGTATCAACAGTAGATCTTTATCAAACTGTGTGGATGCCCTCGCTGATCTTGGTCCTATATAATGTTCACAAAAGCCAACTGTTAGCGTTTCTCATGCGCTGGCTCATACATCCGTATTGCAACTGGAATATTATTGAAAACAGCGTAAAACCGAAATAATCAATAAATCAATATTCCTCATGAACGTTGAACTGTCACTGTCACGTGACTGCTAAGTTAGAGAGCACTCTTTACTTCTACAAATGTTGTGTGTACATCGACCTATCAGATGTTTGAACACACATTCTGAGCACAGTTTTTAAACTTTTATTGTTTAGAGCATGGGCGCGCATGCATTGGTATCTTTTTAGCTCACCTGAGCTTTGCTCAAGGTGAGTTATTGTGATCGCCTTTTGTCCGGCGTCCGTCGTGCGTCGTGCGTCAACTTCTTCTCCTCAGTAACCACTGGGTCAATTTTGATGAAACTTCACAGAAAGCATCCTCTCAATGACCTCACCAGAATTCCTTCAAATTTTTGGGATCCATGCAGAATTCTGGTTTCCATGGCAACGAAACCGAAAAAAACTTCAAAATTCTTCTTCTCCCAAACTGGTTGGCAGATTTTCAAATAATTTTGTAGAAATGTTCCTTAGATGACCCTCTATCAGATTCCCTCAAGCCATGTTGATTGGTCGAAAAACATGGCCGCCAGGGAGGGCGGGGCTATTTTGCCTTATATGGCTATAGTGAAAACTTAAAAAATCTTCTCCTCCGAAAGTGTCAGGCCGATTTTCAAATAATTTTGTAGAAGTGTTCCTTGGGTGACCCTCTATCAGATTCCTTCAAGCCATGTTGATTGGTCGAAAAACATGGCCGCCAGGGCGGGGCTATTTTGCCTTATATGGCTATAGTGCAAACTTAAAAAATCTTCTCCTCCAAAAGTGTCTGGCCGATTTTCAAATAATTTTGTAGAAATGTTCCTTGGGTGATCCTCTATCAGATTCCTTCAAGCCATGTTGATTGGTCGAAAAACATGGCCGCCAGGGGGGGCGGGGCTATTTTGCCTTATATGGCTATAGTGAAAACTTAAAAAACCTTCTCCTCCAAAAGTGTCTGGTCGATTTTCACATAATTTTGTAGAAATGTTCCTTGGGTGATCCTCTATCAGATTCCTTCAAGCCATGTTGATTGGTCGAAAAACATGGCCGCCAGGGGGCGGGGCTATTTTGCCTTATATGGCCAAAGTGAAAACTTAAAACATCTTCTTCTCCGAAAGTGTCAGGCTGATTTTCAAATAATTTTGTAGAAATGTTCCTTTGATGACCCTCTATCAGATTCCTTCAAGCCAAGTTGATTGTTCGAAAAACATGGCCGCCAGGGGGGCGGGGCTATTTTGCCTTATATGGCTAGTGAAAACTTAAAAAATCTTCTTCTCCGAAAATGTCAGACCGATTTTCAAATAATTTTGTAGAAAATGTTCCTTGGATGACCCACTTTCAGATTCCTTCAAGCCCTGTTGATTGGTCAAAAAACATGGCCACCAGTGGGCAGGGCTATTTTGCCTTATATGGCTATAGTGAAAACTTAAAAATCTTCTCCTCCAAAAAGTGTCTGGCCGATTTTCAAATAATTTTGTAGAAATGTTCCTAGGGTGACCCTCTATCAGATTCCTTCAAGCCAAGTTGATTGGTTGGAAACTTTGGCTGCCTTGGGGCGGGGCGGATATAGCTAAAGTGAAAAAAAAAAATCAGGTGAGCGATTCCAGGGCCATCATGGCCCTCTTGTTCTACATGTGGTGTTTCTAAAGCACCGCCTGCACATAGTCACTTTGACAAGCATTGATCATCTTTCACCAATAGGTTCAAACCTATGTGGCAAGACAGACTGTAACAAATAGAAAACTGTTGTGGGGAGTTCGATTGTAAATAGGCTAGAATACATAGCATATCGGTGAGTAGAGAGGTCGCCTCCGTGAACAATAAGTCTGGTGTTCGATCCCTGGTCGGGTCGAACTTTTTCAGATAGGTTACAATTGCGCCCAACGGACATATTCAATGGTAAGAGAGTAGTAGTTGCTGAAACTGCAAAGGTTTTTAGGTAGAATGTTCATATATAGGGAGATTATGTAGTAGAGGGGTATGTCTCTTTGATAGGTAATATACAGATATGTGAATGTATAATGGAATACTTATATTGCCTTGCCTTGCTACATAGTTAGCTTTTGTAACGACGCGGACAAGTATTCGCCTGCGGGATTAGAGGACCAGAATTCGAGCCCTAGTTGGGTCGAGCTTTTTAGCGCACCTATGCACGAAGTGCAAGGTGAGCTATTGTGATCACATTTTGTCCGTCCGTCGTGCGTCTTCAACATTTCAGCTTGTTAACACTCTACAGGCTGCATTTTGCATTCAATCTTCATGAAAGTGTATCAGAACATTCATCTCCATCAAATCTTGGACAAGTTTGAAACTGGGCCATATGAGGTCAAAAACAAGGTCACTAGGTCAAATTGAAGCGAAATCTTGTTAACACTCTTGAGGCCACATTTTCAACTTGAGCATGTTGAAACTTTATCAGAATGTTTGTCTTGATGATATGTAGGTCAAGTTCGAACATGGGTCATGTCGGGTCAAAAAGTAGGTCACTTGGTCAAATTGAAGGATAATCTTGTTAACACTTCCGAGGCCGCAATTTTTGCTTCAGCAGTTTGAAATTTTGTCGGAATGATTGTCTTAAAAATATCTAGGTCAAGTTCGAATATGGGTCATGTTGGGTTAGAAATAGGTCACTAGGCCAAATTGAAGGGTAATCTTGTTAACACTGTAGAGGCCACATTCAACTTGAGCATGTTGAATTTTTTTCAGAATGTTCGTCTTAAAGATATCTAGGTCAAGTTTAAATAGGTCACTAGGCCGAATTGAGGGAAAATCTTGTTAACTCTGTAGAAGCCGCATGTTTTGCTTCAGTAGCTTGACATTTGGTCAGAATGTTGAGATAAATGATATCTAGGCCAAGTTCGAATATGGGTCATGTGGGGTCAAAAGGTCATTAGGCCAAATTGAAGAAAAAATCTTGTTAACTCTTTGGATGCCGTATTTTTTGCTTAAGCAGCTTGAAATTTGGTCAGAGTGTTTGTCTAAATGATATCTATGCCAAGTTCGGATATGGGTCATGCCGGGTTAAAAACTAAGTCACTAGGCCAAATTGAAGGAAATCTTGTTAACACTCTAGAGGCCGTTAGAAGTTTGAAGTTTTGTCAGAATGTTTGTCTTAAATATATTTAGGTCAAGTTTGAATATGGGTCATATTGGGTCAGAAACTAGGTCACTAGGCCAAATTGAAGGAACATCTTGTTAACTCTATAGAAGTGGCATTTTTTGCTACAGCAGCTTGACATTTAATGAGAATGTTTATCTAAATGATATCTAAGCCAATTTCGAATATGGATCATGTAGGGTCAAAAACTAGGTCACTAGGCCAAATTGAAGGAAAATCATGTAAACACTTTGGATGAAATTTGGTCAGAATGTTTGTCTGAATTACATCTAGGTCATGTTCGAATATGGGTCATATTGGGTCAGAAACAAGGTCAATAAAGGAAAATATTGTTCAAACTCCGGAGGCCGCATTTTGACTTTGAGCAAGTTGAAAATTTGTCAGAATGTTGTCTTGATGATATCTAGTCCATGTTGGAATATGGGTCATATAAGGTAAACAAATATAGATCACTAGGCCAAATGAAGGAAAATCTTGTTAACTCTGTGGAGGTTGCATTCAGAATAATTGTCTTGATGTGTTTTGCATTGCAGTACATTGTATAATTAAGGTGAGCGATCCAGGGCCATCATGGCCCTCTTGTTTCAGATGGGTAACAGGTTGATGACCTAACAGATGTATTGTTACTGAATTACACCTGAAGCATTGTTAAGTACCAAACATTCTAAATATTCATACAGCTAACCGACACTTGACAACAAAATAGATTTAAAGATTAAAACAATATCCACTTGAGATCTTACGTGGAATTTCATTATTATTGAGTGAGGTTTAATTAGGAATATTGACCGCATCGATGATGTAGTGGTAGAGCGTTCGCCTCGGTGCGGGAGGTGGCATTTTCTATCCCTGACCGGGTCATACCAAATACTTTAAAAAATGGTAGTAATGACTTTCCCTCCTTGGCGCTCCGGGTTGTGGGGTAAGCATGACGACTAACTCACTGGAGTCAAGATAAATGGACAAGTAGTGCTGGTAACTTAACCAGGAAACGCCGTGATATAACTGGAATATATTATTGAAAGCAGCGTAAAACACCAAACAAACATTGAATTTATCTTGGAAAGGAACGACCTAGAAAACTATTCATTTCTTGTAAAGATGTGCATAATAGGAACGTCTAGCGGTAAATCAAAGTCCACTTGCCTAATCTGTAATGGTTTGAATACATATGTATAAATATATATATATATATATATATATATATATTGTTCCGTTCTTCATTATACAGTTACTTGTGTGGGTAACTGTATTTTGCGGAACGGAACGGGACAACGACCTACAGAACTATACATTACTTGTAGCATGTGCATAATAGTGACGTCTAGAGGTAAATCAAAGTTCACTTGCTATGGGTTCGAATCCCCCCCCCCCCCCCCCCCCACAACACACACACACAAAAACCCCAAAAAAACACGCAAAATGCATTCACCAAACACAACACACGTATAACGTTACGGTTAATTGATTCTGTGCATGCTTTAGATTCTTACTTTTTGTGTCACCTGCGTAGGGATTAATTTTTTTGCCGGCGTCTGTCTGTCCGTCCGCATTAGAGAGTAATTGTGGGGTGCGTGTTTTTCCTAGAGCCCATCCACCACCCTTATAAAGACACTTAAATAAATATATATATATTTTTTTTTTTTTTTTTTTTTTTTTTTTTATAACGGGTATCTCATTTGCATATTAATGTTATTCATTCCGTAAAAGGGGGTTAATTACGGAATGAATTGCATACTTGTGGGGTGCACCCCACAAAAAAAACATCAAACGAAATAACCCCACAAGAACTCTCCCATGAGTCCGTGCGGCTGTCTGCCCGTCACACTTTTTCGTCACGTTTTCAAATAACTTTTTTTCTACTCAAAGGATTACATTGAAACTTTTGACAAATGTTTATATCAATGTGTGTGATTGGTTCACAAAAGGGGGATAATCAAAACATTTTTATATCAGAGTTATTGCCCATTTTCTGTCAAAAATTTCAATTTTCTGACAAGGCCCCTGCGGGTGACTTACGTGTTCCGGGGAGCACTCCATTCTAGTTTACAATATTCATTTGATAATGAACTACTAATAATGTATATCTTCTTTCAACAATTAATATAAAGATATATATATATATATATTGTTCTGTTCCGTTCAGCATTATACAGTTACCTGTGTTGGTAACTGTATTTTGCAGAACGGAACGGAACAAAAGCATAAAGCATCTATTTTCACGCATGTTAAACTGTATGTATAACTGCATTCTTTTAATGATTATAGTTTGACCAGTTCTTAATGAATGTCTGCCGATTATTCCTCACTAGCTTTCACAGATTTATAGATTTAACACCGCACATGATAGATATTTCTATTGTATGACAGTAAAGACATGCATTAGTGAATTACGACACAACTTTGATTTATTATTTATTTATTTATATCGACTCATAAAAGAGACAGTTAATAACAATATGCCCCTCCTGAACCAGATATTACTAAATGTTTATTAAACCGCAGGTACAATACATAAGTATGGAAACAGATATTCCCTGTCTGGTGCCCCATCTCTTGTTCCGTTCCGTTCCACATTTTGTCCGTCGTGCGTCGTCAACTTTTGCCTTGTTAACACTACAGGCTACAATTTGCATTTCATCTTCATGAAAGTTATTTAGAACATTCATCTCCATCAAATCCTGGACAGGTCCGAAAGTGGGTCATATTGGTTTAAAAACTAGGTCACTAGGTAAAATTGAAGGAAAATCTTGTTAACACTCTGGAGGCAGCATTTTTAATTTGAGCATGTTGAAATTGTATCAATATGTTGTCTTGATGATATATAAGCTAAGTTCGAATATGGGTCATGTCAGGTCAAAAAGTAGGTCACTATGCCAAATTGAAGGAAAATCTTGTTAACATTCTAGTGGTCGCAATTTTTGCTTCAGCAGCCTGAATTGTTATCAGAATGTTTGTCTTAATGATATCTATGTCTAATTCGAATATGGGTCATATTGGATCAAATTGAAGGAAAATCTTGTTATCACTCTAGAGGCCAAAATGTTTGATTAAGCAGCTTGAAATTTTGTCAGAATGTTTGTCTTAATGATATCTATGTCTAATTCGAATATGGGCCATATTGGGTCAAAAATACGTCACACGGTCAAATTTAAGGAAAATCTGTTTAACATTCTGGAGGCTGCATTTTAACTTGAAAATATTGAAACTTCGTCAAATTGTTTGTCTTGATGATATGTAGGCCAAGTTTGAATATGGGTTGTGTACGGTCAAAAACTAGGTCTCGAGGCCATATTTAAGGAAAATATTGTAAACAATTTAGAGGCCGCATTTTTTGCTTCAGCAGCTTGAAATTTTGTCAGAATGTTTGTCTTAAAGATATCTAGGTCAAGTTCGAAACAAGGTCTAGAGGCCAAGTTGAAAAAATATTTTTTCAACACTGGAGACTGCATTTTTTGCTCACCTGAGAACGAAGTGCTCAAGGTGAGTTAATTTGATCGCCTTTTGTCCGGCGTCCGTCTTGCGTCGTCTGTAATCAGTCTCCCGTCGTCCGTCAACATCTTCCCCTCAGTAACCAGCGGGTCAATTGGAATGAAACTTCACAGAAATTATCCTCTCAATGATCTCACCAGAATTCCTTCAAATTGTTGGGATCTATGCAGAATTCTTCTCCCAAACTGGTTGGCAGATTTTCAAATAATTTTGTAGAAATATTCCTTGGATGACCTTCTATCAGATTCCGTCAATCCATGTTGATTGGTCGAAAAACATGGCCGTTAGGGGGCGGGGCTATTTTGCCTTATATGGCTATAGTGAATTTTCTCCTCCGAAAGTGTCAGGCCGATTTTCAAATAATTTTGTAGAAATGTTCCTTGGGTGACCCACTATCGGATTCCTACAAGCCATGTTGATGGTCGAAAAACATGGCCGTCAGGAGGCGGGGTTATTTTACCTTATATGCCTCAAGTGGAAACTTAAAAAATCTTTTCCGACGAAAGTGTTGGGCCGATTTTCAAATAGTTTTATAGCAATGTACCTAGGGTGACCTTCTATCTCAGATTCCCTCAAGCCATGTTGATTGGATGAAAACTATGGCCGCCAGGTTGCGGGGCTTATATGGCTAAAGTGAAAAAAATCAAATCAGGTTAGCGGTGCATGGCCCTCTTGTTTATTTCAGCAGTTTAAGACTTTGTCAAGTGTTTTGCATTAAAAATCTCATTGCATAAACTCAGGTAAGCAATCTAGGGCCATTATGATCCTTTTGTTTCTACAAATTGACAGAGTGACCTCTGTTTTAAACCCATGTGACCCAAGTTCGAACTTGAGCGAATTTATATGAAGATGATTTGTTTTGAGCACTTCAATGACAATTGGATGAAAAATGTGGCATCTACAACGATCACAAGGTTTTTCATGAATTTGGATGAGTGATTAGTGTTTGACTTCTCATAACAAATCATAAAAAATTGAAGGAGATTTGATGGAGACACAACTTGAGCCAGTTTTAGACTTAGCAAATGAATGATGCAGATATATTCTGAATTTGTTTCACGAACATTGGGTGAGAAATATGGCCTCTAGATTGTGACTTATATGTTTCTAAACTTTGACCTTGTTACCTAGTTTTGAACATTTTTGATGTTTAGGAGATACATTTGTAATTGACTTTCATGAAGGTTGAATGAAAAATGTGGCCTCTAGAGTGTTCACAATGTGTTTTGAAGAAATTGACTTGGTGACCTAGTTTTTTCATCCGACATGGCACAGTTTCAGAATAGACAGATATATCATGGAGATAACTGTTCTGATATTGTTCATGAAGATTGGATCAACAACTTGGCATCTTGAGTGTTCACAATGTTCTTTTCTAAAATTTGACGTAGTAATATAGTTGTTGACTCAACGTGACCCAGTTCCGGTAAATCATGAAGACAATTGATTTAATGAGCTTTCATGAATATTGAATAAATTACTAGGTTTTCATATGATAGCAATGATATAGTTGAATTGAATTTAAACAATTCTTTAACTCGAACATGCCCACTGATGTAAAACGTGTGTTGCCTATGTAACCAAAGAGTATTACAATGAACAATGTAGTTATTATTGAAGGAAATGTCTCAGAATTTGCAAACAAATCATGTACCAAATAAACATACATTGCAGATTAACACTTTATAAAGACAAAGCATGCTAATTCCGCATACTTCATATCTGATATGATGTGCTCTTCGTGAGTATTTTCATAGATGGTTATGTCTGCTCACAAAATAGTTAACTCTAATCCCAGCTTGGCCAACATTCTTTCCGATGTTTGACAAAAGTCACTGTAACATGCGTCATTTTTCTTAGAATTCATTTATCCTTGTCATTTAGAGTTAACTATTTTGTGAGCAGATGTAACCATCAATGAGAATATTCACGAAGAGCACATCAAATAAAGCAGCCAGTTGCTTGGAAAGTATGTTGTGTTGAGAACTGGTATTAGAAAGCCAGGAATCGCAAGAATAGGTGAACTGGCCGCCATGAATATGACTGATTTTTTTTTGAAAACGGCGTTAAACCCAAATCAATCAATCAACTTATATTTTCTCTCAACAGAGCTAAAGGAAGAGATAGTCGACCACTACATTTACAATGGTTACTGTGTATCATCCATACCAGTTCTCGAACAAGACGATGAGGCACTCGTAGATGATTTCTTCATGATGCCAGAGATGAAACGTGTTAAGCCTGCAACTAACGAAAGCAATGTTAACACAAAATCATCAGACAGTATATCATCGATTCATGGATTGTTTCTAAAGGATAAACAACGGATTAGAAAAGTGTGTATTGTTGGTGAAGCAGGTCAAGGTAAGACTACACTTTGCCAAAAGATGATTTCATCCTGGTGCACGATTCACAAAAACAAAGAAACTGCAACTGACAGTGAACCAGCAAATAGAAGTTTTGATAATGATGATGAACAGTTTCTAAATTCAATCAAATTTCTATTTTATATACCTCTTCGTAACCATAAGACGTCAAGTGTTGTTACAATGATAAAAGATGAATTGGTCAAAATAGACTTGCACAATTTGTTAGATGAAGTCTTGCGCAAAGAATCTGATCTATGTTTAGTCATTCTTGATGGGTTAGATGAATGGACTGCAGAAAAAGACGATACAGGCACGTTACCATACCTTGATCAAAGAGAGAAGTTCTCTGTTATAATAACCACCAGACCGTGGAAACTCGAAGTTCTTCGCCCAAAACAACCTGATATTGGACAAGAAATTGAACTAAACGGAATTTCAAATAAAAAACTGTTTGTGAAGAATGTGCTTAAAGTATTGGACAGGAAATTACACAAAGAAAATAAAACATCTGACTCTTTTTTTAAATACATTAGATTGAACAAGATGACGAATTTAATAGGGATTCCGTTGATTTTTACACAACTTATTTGTATGTGGTATGATGATTTATTAGATTGTCGTTACACGCAAACAGAAATCTACTTTAAAATGATAGAGTATTTGTTTGACGTGGCAGACAGACGTCAACAAAAGCCATATCAAACAGTCATACCTGATTCACAGGTTTCAATTAAACATAGTTCAGTCCACTCACTACACATATTCAAGGGTCGTACTCATTGTCAAAAATACGGTCAACTCTTAGTCAATTTGTCTGAATTAGCTTATTTCACCTTATTCAATGAGAAAAGAGAACACGCCCTAGTGTTTAAGCATCATTCTCTGTATAATTTAACAGAAATAGATGTTCGATTTTGTTTGAAAGTTGGTTTACTTTCACAAGCAAAATATTGTAGCAGAGTAACATCTCCTTCAAAGAAGTTGTCTTTTCTCCACAAGACTTTTCAAGAATTGTTGGCAGCTATGTATATTGCTAATTTGAATGATGACGGTCTTATGTCAATGTTACAAACATTTAAATGCTTGAATGATGTACATGAAATGGAACAGGTATTGATATTCCTTAGCGGAATGAGGCCAGACTGTGTTGGTGCTTTGATTAGGCAGATTGCTGAACTAGCAGATAAAGATGAAATAGTTCTTAAAGTGAGACAATCAATGTGTTTTGGTTACACTTATCAATTAATTGACGGTTCTTTATCCATTCAGCGTGTCTTGTCGGATTGCATTAAAGAAGGATATAGAGATGGAAAGTTTCCAGATGAGCTCGTGGTGCATGATATGGATTTAATGAGACCTGCGTTGTTTAATGATGTTTTTGCGGCTAATGTTAAATCTGTGCTGCAGTGTCTAAATACAACGAAGATCAAGTCACTCTCTGTTGATTCTGAAATGTTGAAGGATATTGATGGACAAACAAGAAATATTGTCAAATTACATGTAACTAATGTTTCTTCACAGAGACGTGTCATCGATCTTACTAGTTTAATAAAAGGATGTGTGCCATCTCTGGCATGTCTATATGTAGAAGGAAGCCTTCGTGAGGATACTTATGTGAATATGGATGATTTAATATCAACATTACATACATTGAATCATATAACCTGCATTGGATTAGACACAATTGATCTCTCACATTCACATATTGAGCATTTAGCAAAATACCTATCAGGGAGTACACAGTTAAAAGAAATAAGGCTCATAGGCATACGTTGTACCAGTTGTAAACAGAACCAGTGTTTTTATAAGATAGACCTGTTACGCCATAAAACGCTGAATTATTTGTGCTTGAATGGTCTGCAGGGTCACGTTGAAATAGGTCATGGTATACCTTTGACGTCATGTGAACTTGATAGTGCGAACATTGGGATGTCCTTTGTGGAGTGTTTGGAGAACTCAACAAGTCTACAAGAACTCGTGTTAGGTAATATATACTTGCCCCTAGTTATGGAGACGAATTCATCCATATACACTGTTTATCAGAAGATGTTGGGTGTAGTCCTTCCAACATTGAAGAACTTACGCCATTTAACGCTACAGCGTTTAGACTGCGGACAAGAATTGTTGAATTGTTCACAGCTGACAAGTCTAAAAGAGATAGATCTCTACAGCGTAACAATGACATTAGAGTGTGTACAATGTTTGGTTGATAGTCTGTCTCAGACAAACAACGAAATAGACATTAGTATGCTTGGTGTAACAGTTAATCATAAACACGACCTGTCCGCAGTAAAGGAATACATCTTGGATAAATGGGGGATTGGTTTTGATTCAGAGAATGGTGATACGGGAACATTTATTATATGGAATGAAATAGATTTCTCTAGGACTCCATACGTACAGACGGACAGTGAAGACTGATGAGAACGTGTGGATGCAAAGGTTCGTTCGAGTTTTCACTCTACGCAGATGCAGTGAGACCCGAAATCGACAGATGCGGCTTAAATGTATTCATTATCGATGATAAACCACAACAAAATGCAATTCTGATTTACTGAGAGGGGTTATAAAGGGTCAGAGCTATCTGTCCTTTTTCCACAATGTTTTCAAGTTATCTCCTGCAGAGGAGACTAAATTTGTTTAAGGGGATTGAACTAAATTGGAAGTGTGTAAAGACTGGGAGTAGTCGATGTGGTTTATTTTTTCACAAAATGTCATCTGAATGAGTGTTTTGTTCGAGTTAAACGACATATTCGAATGTTCACGTCTTTGCAAAATAAGGGAATTATGTTTAAATGAAAGTTTTATCATTGAAAAGAATAAGAACTAGTGCGGCAAAATTAGAATTTGCTCAATAAGTGTGAAAGGCATCATTTAGTAAATGGAACAAAACTGTTCATTCGAAAAACCGCCGTGGCCTAGTGGTTAGCGTCGGCGATTTGGAGCCAGGCGTCCCGGGTTCGATCCCCAGTCACGGCACTGTGGTGGTCATTGTGGAGTGCCCTTTAACAAGGCACATTTCCTAGCCTATAACTGGTTTGTTTAGCCAGGGATCATGAATAAGTGAACTTTCGCCGTGATATAACTGAAATCATGTTTAAAACGGCGTAAAACTTCACCATAACAAACAAACAAATCATTCATTCATAACGTTGTTAATGTATGCATATACAATGTATTTATTTGTTTGCAGGTAGAAACTGTGTTCAGTTACTCAATAAAGAATACATGTATATATCTATCTATATATCTGCTCACATTCTAGCCTAGCAACCGTCTTTGTAACCCCTGGAGAATAACCCTTTTTCCACGTATAGACACATTTCTTCTTTTTGCCTCGTAGTTGAAAACAATATGGCATAAGGAGATATTGCTCATGATGACCAATTTCTTCTTTTGTCGTAATGTTTTCAAAAATAGTCGGTCTCCTAGAAAAAAGTTTAAACACAGATCAGACTTGCGAATTTTACTGTCTGATCTAAAGTACACCAGGGTTACAATGTCCGCTTTACGCCTCGGTGATGTGTAGTGGTCCTCCTCGGTTCCGGGATGTCGTGGGTTCGATCCCCGGCAGGGTCATACCACAGACACTTCCAAACAAGTAGTAATGGCTGCCCTCCTTGGAGCTCAGGATTGCTGGGTTCGCATTACGGCTGACTGGCTGGTGTCAGGATAAATAGACCAGTAGCACTGGTAATTTACCCAGGAAACGTCGTGATATTAATGAAAAATTGTTTAAACGGCGTTAAAAACATACAATCAATCAATCAACCATCTAATTGCGCAGGCATCTTTGAAACTTCCCGAGAACCATTTGGACCAAATATCTCGCTATACTTGTATGTAATAAAGACGGATATACTATTTATGTCCTATAACACCGAAGGTCGGTTTCATGCCGTTGTCAACGGTATTTCAGTTATATCACGGCGGCTAGTTCAGTGTGTTTCCTGACTTTCGCGCAACAGTATTCCTTATAACATTCTTCCCATACAACTGGCTACCATCTTATATAGACGATTCGGCCCACTGGCGGAAGAAGAATGACGCTGGTCGCAATGACGTTTTATATCATCGGAAAGAATAAATAGTCAAGTCTGGATTCAAACTCATATAGAGTAACGAGTCCTGAAACACAAAATACAAAGGAGACGAAAGGTGTATGTCCGTGTTAGCCTGCGCTGCATGATTAGGCTGATCCGGTGAATACTTTACGCAGAATCCATTATGTTGAATTTCTAGCGGGACAGCTCACAAATGCGAGGGAAATAATTTTTCTATCTTTGGAAAAGGGTCATTGGATTTACAGATGACGACGGTATCATTATTACCCGTCGTATTAACAAACGTCGTCTGCTAAAGAGTCGCCAGTTGACGACTATCAATTTGACCCGTCGTATCTACAAACGTCGTCTACTAAATAGTCGCCTTATGACGACTGTATCAATTTGACCAGTCGTATTTACAGATGACTGTATCAATATTACATTCGTATTTACAAACGTCGTCTGCTAAAGAGAAGCCAGTGGACGACTGTTTTAATAATACCCGTCGTATTAACAAACGTCTTCTGCTAAAGAGTCGCCAGATGACGAATGTATCAATTGTACCCGTTGTATTTACAAACGTCGTCTGCTAAAGAGTCGTCAGATGACGAATGTATCAATTTTATCCGTTGTATTTACAAACGTCGTCTGCTAAAGAGTCGCCAGATGACGAAGGTATCGATTTGACCCGTCGTATTTACAAAAGTGATCTGCTAAAGAGTCGTCAGATGACGACTGTTTCTATTTTACCCGTTGTATTAGATGACGACTGTTTCATTTTTACCCCTCGTATTTACAAACGTCGTCTGCTAAAAAGTCGCCAGATGACGACTGTATTAATTGTACACGTCGCATTTACAAAAGTGATCTGCTAAAGAGTCGTCAGATGACGACTGTATCAATTTTATCCGTTGTATTTACAAACGTCGTCTGCTAAAGAGTCGCCAGATGACGAAGGTATCGATTTGACACGTCGTATTTACAAACGTCGTTTGCTAAAGAGTCGCCATATGACGACTATCAATTTTAGCCATTGTATTGACAAAAGTCGTCTGCTAAAGAGAAGCCAATGGACGACTGTATTTATATTACCCGTCGTATTAACAAACGTCTTCTGCTAAAGAGTCGCCAGATGACGACTGTATCAATTTGACCCGTCGTATTTACAAACGTAGTCTACTTAAGAGTCGCCAGATGACGACTGTATCAATATTACCCGTCGTATTAACAAACGTCGTCTGCTAATGAGTCGCCAGATGACGACTGTATCAATTTGACACGTCGTATTTACAGATGACGACTGTATCAATATTACCCGTCGTATTTACAGAAATCGTCAGCTAATAAAGAAGCCAGTGGACGACTGTAATAATATTACCCGTCGTATTAACAAACATCGTCTGCTAAAGAGTCGTTAGATGATAACTGTATCAATTTGACCCGTCGTATTAACAAACGTCTTATGCTAAAGAGTCGCCAGATGACGACTGTATCAATTGTACCCGTCGTATTTACATACGTCTTCTGCTAAAGAGTCGCCAGGTGACGACTCTATCAATATTACCCGTCGTATTAACAAAAGACGTCTTCTAAAGAGTCGTCAGATGACAACTGTATCAATTGTACCCGTCGTATTTACAAACGTCGTCTGCTAAAAGAGTCGCCAGATGACGACTGTATCAATTGTACCCGTCGTATTTACAAACGTCGTCTGCTAAAGATTCGCCAGATGACGACTGTATCAATTTTAAAAGTCGTATTTACAAACGTCGTCTACCAAATAGTCGCCTGATGACGACTCTATCTATATTACCCGTCGTATTTACAAACTTCGTCCGCTAAAGAGTCACCAGGTGACGACTGTTTCAATTTTACCCGTCGTATTTACAAACGTCGTCTGCCAAAGAGTCGCCAGATGACGATTGAACCCGTCGTATTTACAAACATCGTCTGCCAAATAGTCGCCAGATGACGACTGTTACAAATAAAGAGTTTCTACTGTACGCCATCCACTCGGCTATTTACGAAAAGCGATGATCTGCGAGTTAAGACGTCATTTAACTCGTATTTTTACGAAACCAAATGTACGAGTTTAGACGAGATGCTCCGATGGCCATACAAAAGACCACGGAGCTTCAAACACGTTTATTCGGTGTAAATTGCAGATGGCTGCTTTTCCCCATTGACTATTAGCCCATTGGTGGAAAACGAACGACGCTTGTCGCGTTGAATTTTGTCAAACGTCGGAAGGAATGTTGGCCGAGCTAGGGTTCGAACTCGCCACTTATACATATTTTTTAAACCCTTTCCCACTTGCAGACACATCCTGGCGCATCTGTGGCAGACGACTTTTGAAATAAATAAATCCGAAATGAAAAATTGCTCATAATGAGTGAATTCTACGTTTGACACAATATTTCAACTCTACACTTTCATTTGAAGAAATGTCCATGTATTTCTCCAGAAAATTTCAAAGTCGTCTGCTGCAGATTTGTTGTATGTAGGAAAGGATTAGGTCTGTTTATTTTACACCGATTATGAAGCTCTTACAACATATATTAGAATATTCAAACCAGGAGTCAAGTTGGAAAATCCCTGAGACTGTCCCCGATGACTATGGGTTTCAAACCTAGGACCTTTCAACCACGAGGTCGTTGTTCAAGTTCTGATTAAAAGACATTATCGATATATTTAAGCCACCGGCCAATGATGTAAATCTATAGTTTATATCCAACAAAATGCAATCAAGTCTAATTTAATGTCCATGTGGTTGCTATGAAACAAAAAATATGTGTAGATAAAAATCAGACTACTTGGACGTTTGATGTTAAGGTTATGCTTTTCATTTCTTATCAACAGCAGTTTGTGCACCATTCCATATATATATAATGTTTATTAAAAAAATATATTGATCCGTTGCTTTGTTTTAATCCGTTTTCAACATTATTTCAGTTATATCACGGCGACAGTTAACGTTTTTAGGATCCCTTGGTAAACAAATCAGTACTACGTTGGGAAATGAGCATTGCCCAAGGGCACTTTACCATGTCCGACGAGCCGCGACTGGGGATAAAACCCGGGACGCCCGGTTCCAAATCCCAGACGCTAACCTATCGGCCACGGCGGATTCCTTTGATATGTTGTAGCTTGTCTTATTAACGAGTCGTTTGTTTGTATCGTTATATCACCATATAAATGTTAATGAATACCCGTATAACTAACATACACTTAGGCCTGTGATCTCGAAGTTGGTTTTGCCTAAAATCATGTCTTAATTAATGACACTCTACCCTGGCGTCATTTATAAAATTACATTGACATAAAAGTAGTGAGGCTACCCTGTTGCTAGGCCTAAGTTACATATATATGGTCAGTGAAGACTAGTGAGACTGCATAATATGATACATAGGCTCATCTGAGTCTTCACTGGATACAGATGCATTATAACTCAAAATAACTTGATGCAGATCAATAATTGAAAAGTATCTCTTATAAACGGGCTATTTTATTATTCAAATCATAGCATACATCTCTATTGATAAAAAATGGTTTTGTGCAGACATGTTTACAAATCTTGATATGTTTTTCTTTTTAAATCAGTAACTCACTGTAACTGTATGTATTTTTGTTTCGTTTCAGATCATCGAAATGTCGACTATAATCAAGAGGAATAAGTAGCCAGACAAAAGATACTGTATGACATTTTATTTAGTTCCTGTAAGCGGCAATTATTTTTTATAAACATATTAATCAGGGCCTCCCCTGGCTATTTTTTTTTCTTTCGCCAACACTTTCGCAAAATAGAAAAAAAAGGAGCCAAAATAAAAAGGTAAAGCCAAAATTTTGAGCCAACTTTGAAGCCAATTCAAAAAATAATCAACGGATAAATGGTATAAAAAAGGGGTATAAAAAACACAGTTGAACGAAATGTATATATATTTTTCTCTTTTATTTCATTCATGTCTTTAGCAATATCACATGTATTATTTATGAAATAACATAAGATGTATAAAAAGCACATATTTTTCACTTCTGTTCCATTTAAAACATGATTTAATATATTTACATACAGTAATTAAACCTTTTCCACATATATATAGACCTATTTTGTCGATTCTGCAGCAGGCAACCCGCTTATCTATTCATTACTTGGTTTTTAGAAAAGTTCAGTTTTCATCACAAACACATTTGTCTTTCTTGATTATTTTATAAATATTATATATGCGTTGATGGATATTGGTTAGGCTTAATCCTTTCCGTTCCTGATGGATCGGCAGCTTACGTTTTTTGAAAACAGTTTTTCAAAAGGAGAAATTGCTCATAATAAGCTATGTATTCTTATGCTACAATGTTTTCTACTTTATCTACATAATTTCCCCCTCATTTATAGAGATTTTTGAGGTTTTGAATGACTTTTTTCAAAGTCGTCTGATGCAGCATTAAGCCGTCCCGCGAGAAAACCAACATCATGGCATCTGCGTAATGTATCGACCCAGATCAGCCTGCGCAGTCCGCGCAGACTGATCCGGGCCGAGACATTCCGTCTCATTGGGACAGAGGTATAGATCAATGATTCCTGATACAGAAAATCCACAGGGGGAGAAAAGTGTATATCCGGATAAGCCTGCGCGGCATGCTTATGCTGATACGGGTCGATACTTTACGCAGAGTCCACAGTGTTGGTTTAATCGCGGGACGGCTCAATTGTTGTATGTATGTAGGAAAGGGTTAACGCCGTTCTCAGCCGTATTTAGTCGCTGATTCACCAATGTGTTGTATGTATGTGGGAAAGGGTTAACGCCGTTCTCATCCGTATTTAGTCCCTGATTCACCAATGTGTTGTATGTATGTAGGAAAGGGTCAACGCCGTTCTCATCCGTATTTAGTCGCTGATTCACCAATGTGTTGTATGTATGTGGGAAAGGGTCAACGCCGTTCTCATCCGTATTTAGTCCCTGATTCACCAATGTGTTGTATGTATGTAGGAAAGGGTCAACGCCGTTCTCAGCCGTATTTAGTCCCTGATTCACCAATGTGTTGTATGTATGTAGGAAAGGGTCAACGCCGTTCTCATCCGTATTTAGTCGCTGATTCACCAATGTGTTGTATGTATGTAGGAAAGGGTCAACGACGTTCTCATCCGTATTTAGTCTCTGATTCATCAATGTGTTGTATGTACGTAGGAAAGGGTTAACGCCGTTCTCATCCGTATTTAGTCTCTGATTCATCAATGTGTTGTATGTACGTAGGAAAGGGTTAACGCCGTTCTCATCCGTATTTAGTCGTTGATTCATCAATGTGTTGTATGTATGTAGGAAAGGGTCAACGACGTTCTCATCCGTATTTAGTCGCTGATTCATCAATGTGTTGTATGTATGTGGGAAAGGGTCAACGCCGTTCTCATCCGTATTTAGTCGCTGATTCACCAATGTGTTGTATGTATGTAGGAAAGGGTTAACGCCGTTCTCATCCGTATTTAGTCTCTGATTCATCAATGTGTTGTATGTACGTAGGAAAGGGTTAACGCCGTTCTCATCCGTATTTAGTCGTTGATTCATCAATGTGTTGTATGTATGTAGGAAAGGGTCAACGACGTTCTCATCCGTATTTAGTCGCTGATTCATCAATGTGTTGTATGTATGTAGGAAAGGGTCAACGCCGTTCTCAGCCGTATTTAGTCGCTGATTCATCAATGTGTTGTATGTATGTAGGAAAGGGTCAACGACGTTCTCATCCGTATTTAGTCGCTGATTCATCAATGTGTTGTATGTATGTAGGAAAGGGTCAACGCCGTTCTCAACCGTTTTTAGTCGCTGATTCACCTGTCAATATGCTTCAAGACTTCAACACACAAGCAATCTACTCTCCTTTCTGCCGAGGCAACGTACCGCCACGGTGGTGGGGTAGTGGTAGAGCATCTGCCTCGGGTGCGGGTGGTCGTGAGTTCGATCCCCGTCCTGGTCATACCAAAGACCTACACAATGGTAGTAATGGCTGCCCTCCATGGTGCTCAGGGTTGCGGGGTTAAGTATTACGACTGACTAGTTGGTAACAGGATACATGTACCAGTAGCACTAGTAAAATTACCCAGGAAGCGCCGAAATAACGGAAAAAATGGTTGAATGCGGTACAATTACCCAGAAAATGCTGTTAAATGATTGACAAATTGTTGAAAGCGACGTAAAACGGCAAACAATCAATCAGTCAGCCAAAAGCAACGTTCTACATACTTTTGTACAAGTTTCAGCCATTGGTGGAAGATGCATGACGTTTGTAACAAATCATTTAACCTACAATAAATCTGCAGCAGACGACTTCGTAAACAGCTATTCAATAACATGATTATTTACTGTAAACGAAAGTACAATAATTGAATAAAGTTGAAAGCATTGTTATAAAAGGAGACATTGCCCGCTATAAAGTTTCTAGTTTTTGATATTTATCATATTGGGGTTTAACTCTTTCCCACTTGCATACGCATTTTGACGCTATAGCAGCAGACGACTTGATGAGCAATTTCACCTTTGGCCTCAGTGTTTTCAACTTTATTTAACAATTTAGCTATCTTTTATGGAGATACTTCAGGTTTTTTAGATATGTTTCAAAAGTCGTCTGCTGCAGATTTGATGCACGTGGGAAAGGGTTAAGGGATACGAATACCTTTTGAGATACATTGTCGATATCATCCACTATCCTTAAGGATTGAAATATGAGATCTCTGATGTTAAGGCCTTCAATAGACAAGATGGGTATCAAATGAATGCGACTGTTATTGACGCCAAATAACGTCGAAATGACGTCTTTAAATCGACCCTTTTTTTAGGGGTTGTGTTCACCCAAAGGGTATATATCTCTGAATTTGGTATACCGATTTCCATGATTTAACTTTCCTGTATTAAGTGAATATTTGCTCTATTGATAATAATATTTTTCAACGTTATTTCTGTAACCTCACGGCGACTGAACGCTTTCATGAGACGTAATTTAAACATGTTTATCATATTTCCTAATGATGATCATGTCCTTATTATTATTATTTTTACATGTGAACTTTGTAATATATCGACTAATATTCAACGGCAAGAAACAGATTATTCAAGTTCATAGTCCGATCTTAATCACTTACAATTTATAATTACAACAAAAACGTATCAAAAAAGAAGAAAACAGAAACGACAATTAATATGTAACATTGCTCTGCCATTAATTAACGATAACTCCGTCTATACCTCTTTCCCCTTGAGACGGAATGTGTTGGCCCAGATTACCTGCACGAACTGCGCAGACTGATCTGGGTCGATATATTACGCACTCATAACTGTTGGGTTTCTCGTTGAGCGGCTCAAATGTTTTATTCAAATTTCTGTTTGATGATTTCAGAGGTCCACAAAGTCACTAAATGTGTGCCGACTTAATAATTTATTCCGCTTATTTCTGGGCGAAACATATCTACGGAATTCTGTTTTGGGTTACTTGCGGTGATGAATTTCATGTTGGCATTATATCTCACATTTCTCTCAAAGACTTTTCAACAGTTTATCGCCAAAATACAGCTCTATTTTACTAATGATGACGCATCGACCAATTTCCCCCAAGCGATTTCCTTATTCGCTATTCCAGTTTAATTATAACATGATTATCATACGATTTATCGGTGTATATAACTAAAGCTTTTACAATATTGACATTATACTGTGATTTTCAATTGTAGACTCGGCGTAAAGTATCGATCCGGATCAATCTAAGCATGCAGGGCAAGCTAACCCTGATAGACACTTTTCGCCTCCTGTGAATTTTCTGTTTCAGGAATCCTTACTCTATACCTTTACCCCCCTGAGACGGAATGTGTTGGCCCGGATTAGCATATGTGGACTGCGCAGGCTGATCTGGGTCGATACATTACGCAGAGGCCATAATGTTGATTTGCTCAGCTTTCAACTACATTTCAGTTATATAAAAGGGCGTGTTGAATTACGTACTCGGTAAGACAGTGATGCAGTGGTAAAACATCGGCATCTCATACCAAAGGACTCGTGTTCGATTCCCGAGTTAAGCGGCTTCTTCCTTTGGAATTTTTCAACACAAACGGCGCAAGTACTGGTTTTAAAGGAACTCGATCGTGAATAATATATGCTGAACGTTTTAATCAGTTTAACATAAGTTCGGGAATCAACCACATTCGGACATTAGTCATTAAATATTCCCCGCAACCTTGAGTATCACAGAGGGGAGCTGCTTCCTTGGTGGATTAGCATATGTTCTACGAGAGAGCGTGTATTGAACCTTTGTGTCTCCGGCACGAGGCATACGCTCTAAAACATTACCACATCGGTCGTGTAGTGGTAGAGTGTCCGCCTTGGGTGCGGGAGGTCGCGGATCCGATACCTGGCCAGAATATACCAAATATCTAAAAATGGTTTTTATGCCCCCTTCCCCTCCCCCGCCCCCTTGGTGCTCGGGATTGTAGGGGAAGTATAACGACTGACTCCTTGGTGCTCGAGATTGTAGGGGAAGTATAACGACTGACTCCTTGGTGCTCGAGATTGTAGGGGAAGTATAACGACTGACCCCTCGGTGCTCGGGATTGTATGGGAAGCATATCGACTGATTCGTTGGTGCTCGAGATTGTAGGGGAAGCATATCGACTGATTCGTTGGTGCTCGGGATTATAGGGGAAGCATAACGACTGACTCGTTGGTGCTCGGGATTGTAGGGGAAGCATATCGACTGACTCGTTGGTGCTCGGGATTGTAGGGGAAGCATATCGACTGACTCGTTGGTGCTCGAGATTGTAGAGGAAGCATAACGACTGACTCGTTGGTGCTCGAGATTGTAGAGGAAGCATAACGACTGATTCCTTTGTGCTTGGTATTGTAGGGGAAGCATAACGACTGACTCGTTGGTGCTCGAGATTGTAGGGGAAGCATAACGACTGACTCCTCGGTGCGCGGGATGGTAAGGGAAGCATAACGACTAACTCCTCGGTGCTCGGGATTGTAGGGGAAGCATAACGACTGACTCCTCGGTGCTCGAGATTGAAGGGGAAGCATAACGACTGACTCCTTGGTGCTCGTGATTGTAGGGGAAGAATAACGACTGACTCCTTGGTGCTCGAGATTGTAGGGGAAGCATAACGACCGACTCCTGCGTGCTCGAGGTTGTAGAGGAAGCATAACGACTGACTCGTTGGTGCTCGAGATTGTAGGGGAAGCATAACGACTGACTCGTTGGTGCTCGAGATTGTAGGGGAAGCATAACGACTGACTCCTTAGTGCTCGTAATTGTAGGGGAAGCATAACGACTGACTCCTTTTTGCTCTCGCTTCTACGGGAAGCATAACGACCTGTCTCCTCGGTGCTCGAGATTGTAGGGGAAGCATAACTACTGACTCCTTGGTGCTCGTGATTGTAGAGGAAGCATAACGACTGACTCGTTGGTGCTCGGGATTGTAGAGGAAGCATAACGACTGACTCGTTGGTGCTCCTGATTGTACGGGAAGCTCGAGATTGTAGGGGAAGCATAACGACTGACCCCTTGGTGTTCTGGATTGTAGAGGAAGCATAACGACTGACTCCTCGATTCTCGGGATTGTAGAGGAAGCATACCAACTGACTCCTCGATTCTCGAGATTGTAGGGGAAGCATAACAACTGACCCCTTGGCGTTCTGGATAGTAGAGGAAGCATAACGACTGACCCCTTGATGCTCGAGATTGTAGGGGAAGCATAACGACTGACTCCTCGATTCTCGGGATTGTAGAGGAAGCATAACGACTGACTCCTGCGTGCTCGAGATTGTAGAGGAAGCATAAAGACTGACCCCTTGGTGCTCGAGATTATAGGGGAAGCATAACGACTGACTCCTTCGTGCTCGAGATTGTAGGGGAAGCATAACGACTGACTCTTCGGTGCTCGGGATTGTAGAGGAAGCATAACGACTGACTCCTCGGTGCTAGAGATTGTTCGGGAAGCATAACGACTGACTCCCTGTTGCTCGGGATTGTAGAGGAAGCAAAACAACTGACTCGTTGGTGCTCGAGATTATAGGGGAAGCATAACGACTGACTCCTTGGTGCTCGAGTTTGTAGGGGAAGCATAACGACTGACCCCTCGGTGCTCGAGATTGTAGGGGAAGCATAACGACTGTCAACTTGGTGCTTGGGATTGTAGGGTAGCATAACGACTGACTCGCTGGTGCTCGAGATTTTAGGGGAAGCATAACGACTGACTCGTTGGTGCTCGGGATTGTAGGGGAAGCATAACGACTGACTCGTTGGTGCTCGAGATTACAGGGGAAGCATAACGACTGACTCCTTGGTGCTCGAGATTGTAGGGGGAACATAACGACTGACTCGTTGGTGTCAGGATTAAAGGACCAGTAGTCATGGTAACTTACCCAGAAAACGCCTTAAGTAATATATCTGAAAAATTGCTGAAAGTTGCGTACACACAATACAAAGAAACTACCTCTACATCATTAAGGCGGTAGATCGAAATCTGAATGTTTAGAGCTGATGTGATATTTTAAAGTCTTATGTGTATTGGAGATGTGTGATTTAAATTATTGTTATAATTGGATTGTGAGAAAGTGAGGAAGTAATTGCTCGCTTTCTTTATTCCTTCCACAATATCTCAAAGCGTTGTCTACTAGAAACAGCTGTCCTCGTTTATGAAAAGAGAATAAATATCCTTGTCAATTTTGATACCTATTCCAATGTCCAAATGTCAACGTATAATCTATACATCATAGTTAGACTTAAATAAATGTGAACAACGCATCGAATTAATGTTATATACGAGCAGGTAAAAAGGTCCATAGACATCGGATTAATTGACATACGAGGGCTGTTCAAAACATTTTGAGACAACCAGTTTTGTTTGAATATAGTTTTACGTCGTTTTCAACAGTATTTGAGCCATCCCGCGAGAAAACCAACATCATGGAATCTGCCTAATGTATCGACCCAGATCAGCCTAAGCAGTCCGCGCAGACTTATCCGGGCCGACACATTCCGTCTCAGGGGGAAATAGGTATAGAGTAATGATTCATGAAACAGAAAATCCACAGGAGGCGAAAATGTATATCTGGGTAAGCCAGTGCGGCATGCTTAGGCTGATCCGGGTCGATACTTTACGCAGAATCCACAATGTTGGTTTTCTCGCGGGACGGCTTATTTCAGTTAAATCGCGGCATTTTATTGGTAATTTAAAAAAACTACACTGGTGTTATCTATCCTTACATGGTTGCATCAGTCGTAATGCTATCCCCGCAATCATGAGCGCTAATGAGAGAGGTCGTTGCTACCATTTTTATTTAACCCTCTCCCACATACAACAAATCTGCAGCAGACGACTTTGAATAAATCTGGAAAAAAAGGTGAAAATTCTCCATAATCGAGAGTCGAATTTTTATATAGAGTTTAAAGCAATTTCGCCTATTGTCGCAATGTTTTCAAAAGTCGTCTGCTGCAGATGCGTCAAAATATGGCTATAGGTGGTAAAGGGTAAATGACTCGACCGCGGACTGACAGAAAAAAAAGATAACCAAAATCGTAAGCAACATTGTGGACTCTGCGTAAAGTCTCGGCCCGGATCAGCTTAAGCATGCCACGCAAGCTAATCAGGGCTGAAACCTTTTGCCTCCTGTTGATTTTCTGTTTCAGGAATCATTATTCTATACGTCTATCCCTCTGAGACGGAATGTCTCGGCCCGGATCAGTCTGGGCGGACTGCGCAGGCTGATCTAGGTCGATACATAACGCAGAGGCCATACTGATGATTTTTTTCGCGGGACGGCTCATATAAGGAGTGCTTATGCTGAAAGTCAAATCAATCACGCAGCGAAAATTATTATTTGCATATAATGTTACAGCAGTATTGTGTTCTATTGAACATAATTGATTTATCTAGTTTGTTTTTGAAATGTCTCACATGTTGAATTATATATATAACGTCCAAAGATAAAAACCTTTTACTTTTTTACGCCGCTAACATCCCTATCAGTGATATCACGGCATTTTCTGGGTAAGTTACCAGTTCTACTGGTCCGTTAGGTATAACACAAATGAGTCAGTGTTTTGAATGACCCGGTCTGGGATCAAACCCGTGACTCATCACGCCCGAGGAGGACGCTCAACCACTGTAACAATGAGGCAGTATGTAAATTTAATTCTCAAGTCGAGGTCAACTTTTAACAGGTTTCCCTTAAAGAACTGTGGAGAATCAAAGTTCCGAGCAACTCAAACCTAGAATAATCCTTTTCAAACCCACAGACGCGTTTGAAGCATTTGTAGCATATAACTTTTGAAACATCATGTTTTCAACTCGATTCAATGTTTATACTTTGATTTATAAAGAATTTCCAATTTGTTGCCGAGACGTTGTAAAAGTCGTCCGCTACAGATGTTTTGTATGTGGGAAAGGGATAACTAATTACTCGATGAATACATACAGCGTGTCAACAGTATGACTTTGTTATCAACAACACTCTTTAACACTTTCCCATATAGAACTAATCTGCAGCAGACGACCTTGAAAACATCTAGGCATCAATAGGAAATATCTCTATAGATAGTACTTCAATTATAGAAAAGTGTTGAACACATTGCAAGAATTTAGTCAGTTTATTTTGTTTCGATCTATAATTAATCTGTAAAAATAGGCCGTCCATTTGTAGAAATCCGTCTTCTGCGGTTTCATAACAAATGGGTACTGTCACGAGAAGTTTCCCGCGGAGGAATACACTCTGGACAAATCCGTGTTATCGTATTACACCACGTGACAGTACTCATGTCACGAGACGTTTCCCGCGGAGGAATACAATCTGGACAAATCCGTGTTATCGTATTACACCACGTGACAGTACTCATGTCACGAGACGTTTCTCGCGGATGAATACAATCTGGAACAAATCCGTGTTATCGTATTACACCACGTGACAGTACTCATGTCACGAGACGTTTCCCGCGGAGGAATACAATCTGGAACAATATATAAATATCATATGGCAGCATGTGTCACATTGACAATATCAATGTCACACATGCTGCCATATGATATTTATTTTATTATACCGAACAAAATTAAGTGACGTCACTGCTGTATGCTGTACGACG
This sequence comes from Serripes groenlandicus, assembly GCA_031761405.1. Taxonomy (NCBI): domain Eukaryota; kingdom Metazoa; phylum Mollusca; class Bivalvia; order Cardiida; family Cardiidae; genus Serripes; species Serripes groenlandicus. The sequence goes on along the minus strand of JASEVX010000203.1, from coordinate 33,472 downwards.
TCACTGCTGTATGTGTATAAGGAAGGCAATCACATTATGATTTAGCTAAAATATTGAAGCAGTTATTTGCCCTTATATGACATTCAAAATATCACTGCGGTCACATGACCTGACAGTCAATTTTCGCTTGGTCACGTGTCAAAAAGGTTTCTGATATTCAAAATATCTCTTTTTCGGGTAATGGGATTTTACCATTGTAGACAAAAGTGAGGTATAATAATCCATGTTATCGTAGATATGAGCCGTTCCGCGAGAAAACTAACATTGTGAACGTAAAATATCGCCCCTGATCAGCCTAAGCATGCCGCGTAGGCTAATCCGGACAGACACTGTTCGCTTTCTATGGATTTTTTTGTATCAGAAATCATTACTCTATACCTCTTTCCCCCTGAGACGGAATGAGTCGGCCCGGATTAGCCTCTGCGGACTACGCAGGCTGATCTGGGTCGACACATTACGCAGGGGCCATAATGTTGGTCTTCTCGTAATTCGGCTCATATGATTAAACAATCACGTTGTCGAAACATCTAGGAAAATCCTGCTTCATCATTGATACAAAGGACACTGGAACCAAGGTAACAAACTGATGTTATTTTAAAATGTGACTATTTTAACAATTTCTTTTTTCAGCTTTTGTGGTTATATTAATCAGAATATTTTGTTTTAACCCTTCCAATACTCGTAGGCTAACTGTGGTTCTTACTGTATTATAGTGTAAGGCAGCCTACCAGTATGGTAAGGTCTAAAGAAGAAGAACGTAATATGCATAGCTCTCAGAGTGTGTACGCGACTTCAGGTGTCGATATGAATAGGAAGGAAAGGTCATGGTTTTCGGAGTGGCTCAGAAATTCTGCATATTTTGGGGTCAATTCCAGTTTTTCCTATCGTCCAAAACCCTACCAGAACGTTAGATTGCTATACCCAACTTTTTATTTCAACAACTGCAGGGAGCTATAGATTGGGTGATATTCTTTTCATTGCTCTCAGATCTCGAACTCGACTTCAGGTGTCGACAGGAATAGGAAGGAAAAGTCATGGTTTTTGGAGTGGCTCAGAAAGTTTGCTTATTTGTGGGTCTATTCCCGTTTTTCCTGTCGTTTAAAACCCTAACAGAACGTTGGATTGCTGTGCCAAACTCTAAATTACAACAACCACAGAGACCTTTAGATTGGATGGTATACTTTGCATAGCTCTCAGACCTCGTACGCGACTTCAGGCGGCGATAGGAATAGGAAGGAAAGGTAATGGTTTTTCTGAGTGGCTCAGAAATTCTGCATATTTTGGGGTCTATGCCTGTTTTTCCTATCGTCCAAAACCATACCAAAACGTTAGATTGCTGTGCCCACCTTTTTATTATAACAACCGCAGTGACCTTTATATTGGATGGTATACTTTTCATAGCTCTTAGACCTCGTACGCGACTTCAGGTGTCGATAGGAATAGGAAGGAAAGGTCATGGTTTTTGAAGTGGCTCTATTCCCGTTTTTCCTATCGTCCAAAACCCTACCAGAACGTTGGATTGCTGTGCCCAACCTTTTATTACAACAACCGCAGCGACCTTTTTATTGGATGGTATACTTTGCATAGCTCGCAGACCTCGTACGCGACTTTCGGTGGCGGTAGGAGTAGGAAGGAAAGGTCATGGCTTTTGGAGTGGCTCAACAATTCTGCATATTTTGGAGTCTATTCCCGTTTTTCCTATCGTCCAGAACACGGAGTTCAATGCTAATAGAGATATGATTGTGCATGTATCAGATCCGGAGGCATAATGTTTGTCAATGAAATTTGTAATTTTGCCAAAACAAATCCTATTGCTGTATATACCCTTTACCACTTACAGACGCAGTATGTAAAGTACAATTACTTATAATAGCTGAAATGATTGAAGCAAAAGAAGAAATTTCTCATAGGGAGCACCTTCACCTTTCGCAAAAATAATTTCAAAAGCTGTCTATTTAGCATCCGTCTCAACTTGGAAATTGTTTAATCCGTGCTTTACATAACACATTCAAGTCGCGTACAGCAGGGAAAGGGTAAACACAGTATACATTTCAAAAACGCATTGTGATGATATCATGTTAAAGAAGTAACCCTTTTCCACTTGAAAACGCATCTTGGCGTATCTGCACAAAACGTCTATTATTATCTTTGTGTCAAAAGGTGAAATTCGTCGTGGTGAGAAATTTCTACTTTTGCCAAAATATTTCAACTCTGTTGAATTAATGATCTTTACTTTATAGCAATGTTCTTTATCTTTGGTGATACAGTTTCGAAGTCGCATGACGTGGGTGGATTTTGTGAGAAAGGGTTAAGGAAGATAAAGGCTTTGTTTTGACGATTTTTGAAATTGTATAAATGTGCACCTGAGTCGCGTCAAGCGAGCTGTGGTCTTATTGCATCTGCGTACAATAAAGTCTCAGACGAGTCTGGACATCCACACAGCCTCACCAGAGCCTTCAAATTCCGTCTACACGTAATATAGTCATATATGCATCTTTTAACAAACAATTAGAACTGTAGCCCCATTCGGTTGACGTTAAAATACCGTTACATGCTCCGTTGAGGAGAGTCGTCAGAAAGCGTCTGTTTCTTTGAAAGGTTGTTTTGTCATTTCTTAATGTGTTTATTTTTCTACGTATTACTCGTTGCCTGTTTCCACTATAGATTATGATTTTTATTTGGACCGCATCCGGGGTCGATAATATTGTAGAAAGATGCACAAAGATGCACACTTATCTTGTTCTTCATATAACAAACAGAGAGTATCCTGTAGAAAGAAGCACACCGATCTTGTTTTTCTTTTAATAAACTTACAATAACATGTAGAAAGATGCACGCTGATCCTGTTCTTCTTGTATCAAAAAATGAGGATCTTGTAGAAAGATGCACACTGATCTTGTTCTTCTTGTAACACACAGAGAGGATCATGTAGAAAGAAGCACACCGATCTAACAGAATGTATCTATACAAAGAGAAACACTGATCTTGTTCTTCTTTTTACTAACAGGGAGGATCTTGTAGAAAGAGAAGCAATGATCTTGTTCTTCTTTTAACTAACAGAGAGGATCTTGTAGAAAGAGGACCACTGATCTTGTTCTTCTTGTAACTTACAGAGGGGATCTTGTAGAAAGAGGCGCACTGACCTTGTACTTCTGTTAACTAACAAAGGGGATCTTGTAGAAAGAGAACCACTGATCTTGTTCTTCTTGTAACTAACAGAGGGGATCTTGTAGAAAGAGACCCACTGATCTTGTACTTCTATTAACTAACAGAGGGGATCTATAGAAAGAGGCGCACTGATCTTGTTCTTCTTTTAACTAACACAGGGGATCTTGTAAAAAGAGGCCCACTGATCTTGTTCTTCTTTTAATTAACCGAGAAGATCCTGTAGCAAGATGCACGCTGATCTTGTTCTTCTTTTATCAAGCATATATGATCCTGTAAAAAGATGCACGCTGATCTTGTTCTTCTTGTAACAAACAGGGAGAGTCCTGTAGAAAGACGCACATTGATATTGTCTTTCTTGTATCAAACAGAGAGGATCCTGTAGAAAGATGCACGCTGATCTTGTTCTTCATGTATCAAACAAAGAGGATGATGTAGAAAGATGCACTCTGATCTTGTCCTTCTTGTAACAAACAGAGAGGATGATGTAGAAAGATGCACGCTGATCTTGTTCTTCATGTTTCAAACAGATAGGATGATTTAGAAAGATGCACGCTGATCTTGTCATTCTTGTTACAAACAGAGACGATCCTGTATAAAGATGCACGCTGATATTGTTATTCTTGTAACAAACAGAGAGGATCCCGTAGAAAGATGCATACTGATATTGTACTACTTGTAACAAACAGAGAGGATCCTGTAGAAAGATGCACGCTGATATTGTTATTCTTGTAACAAACAGAGAAGATCATGTAGAAATATGCATTCTCATCTAGTTCTTCGTGTAACAAACAGGAAGGATCCTGTAGAAAGATGCAAGCTGATATTGTTATTCTTGTAACAAACAGAGAGGATACTGTAGAAAGATGCATGCTGATATTGTTATTCTTGTAACAAACAGAGAGGATCCTGTAGAAAGATACATGCTGATATTGTTACTATTGTAACAAACAGAAAGGATCCTGTAGAAAGATGCACGCTAATAGTGTACTACTTGTAACAAACAGAGAGGATACTGTTGAAAGATGCATGCTGATCTTGTACTTCTTGTAACAAACAGAGAGGATCATGGAGAAAGATGCACACTGATCTAGTTCGTCTTGTAACAAACAGAAAGGATCCTGTAAAAAGATGCACGCTGATCTTGTTCTTGTTGTAACAAACAGAAAGGATCCTGTAGCAAACAGAAAGGATCCTGTAGAAAGATGCACCCTGATGTTGTTCTGTATGTAACAAACAGAAAGGATCCTGTAGAAAGATGCACGCTTATATTGTTATTCTTGTAACAAACATATAGTATCCTGTAGAAAGAAGCAAACTGATCATGTTCTTCTTTTAATGAACATACAAGAATCTGTAAAAAGATGCACGCTGATCTTGTTCTTTTTTTAACGAACAGACATGATATGATGTACAAAGATGCACACTGATCTTGTTCTTCTTGTTACAAACAGAAAGAATCATGTAGAAAGAAGCATACTGATCTAGATTTTTTTGAAACAAACAGAAAGGATCCTGTAGAAAGAGCATGCTGATATTGTTATTATTGTACTAAACAGAGAGGATCATGTAGAAATATGCTCGCTGATATTGTTTTTCTTGTAACAAACAGAAAGGATCATGTAGAAAGAATCATACTGATCTAGTTCTTCTTGTAACGAACAGAAAGGATCCTGTAGAAAGATGCCGGCTGGTATTGTTATTCATGTACCAAACAGAGAGGATCATTTGGAAATATGCATGCCGATACTGAGCTGGTTCTTTGTGTAACAAGCAGAGAGGATCCTGTAGATAGATGTACTCTGATCTTGTTCTTGTTGTAACAAACAGGGAGGATCATGTAGACAGATGTACTCTGATCTTGTTCTTGTTGTAACAAACAGGGAGGATCATGTAGACAGATGTACTCTGATCTGGTTCTTCTTGTAACAAACAGAGAGGATCCTGTAGACAGATGCACGCTCTATCTTGTTCTTCTTGTAACAAACAGAGAGGATCCTGTAGACAGATGCACGCTCTATCTTGTTCTTCTTGTAACAAACAGAGAGGATCCTGTAGAAAGGTGCACGCTTATCTAGTTCCTCTTGTAACAAACAGAGAGGATCATGTAGAAAGATGTACTCTGATCTTTTTCGTTTTGTAACAAACAGAGAGGATCCTGTAGAAAGATGTACTCTGATCTTGTTCTTCTTGTAACAAACAGAGAGGATCCTGTAGAAAGATGTACTCTGATCTTGTTCTTCTTGTAACAAACAGAGAGGATGATGTAGAAAGATGTACTCTGATCTTGTTCTTCTTGTAACAAACAGAGAGGATCCTGTAGAAAGATGTACTCTGATCTTGTTCTTCTTGTAACAAACAGAGAGGATGATGTAGAAAGATGTACTCTGATCTTGTTCTTCTTGTAACAAACAGAGAGGATCCTGTAGAAAGATGTACTCTGATCTGGTTCTTCTTGTAACAAACAGAGAGGATCCTGTAGAAAGGTGCACGCTTATCTAGTTCCTCTTGTAGTAAACAGAGTGGATCATGTAGAAATGGTAAACACAGTATACATTTCAAAAAGGCATTGTGATGATATCATGTTAAATATGTAACCCTTTTCCACTTGAAAACGCGTCTTGGCGTATCTGCACAAAACGTCTATTATTATAAAAGGAGGAATTCGTCTTAATGAGAAATTTCTACTTTTGCCAATTGTGAATTAATGAACTTTACTTTATAGCAATGTTCTTTATCTTTGGTGATGCTGTTTCGAAGTCGCATGACGTAGATTCGTTTTTTGAGAAAGAGTTAAGCAAGATAAGGGCTTTGTTTTGACGCTTTTTGAAATTGTATGAACGTGCACCTGAGTCGCGTCAAGCGAGCTGGGGTCTTATTGCATCTGCGTACAATAAAGTCTCAGACGAGGCTGGACATCCACCCAGCTTCATCAGAGCCTTCAAAATCCGTCTACACGTATTATAGTCATATATGCATCTTTTAACAAATAACTAGAACTGTAGCCCCTTTAGGTTGACGTCGAAATGCCAATATGACCTCGTCATAAAGCGTCTGTTTGTTTTGTTATTTCTGTAATGGTTTAACAGACATAAAGTAAACTGATATGTTGTTCAGGTCTTTAACAAACATTGAAAGGGTAAATAAACCATTGCGAAGTCACGTATGAGTCACCGGTTATATTTCGGAAGCACTCTGCAATGCGCAGTGTGATCTTGCTCTGCACCGTTCGACAGTGAGTCTAAGAATGTTTTAAGAAACGTCTGTATTTGGATCCCTAGTATGAATGCAAAGGCATGTATTTTTAACCAAACCGTATACGACGATTGGTAAGCGTCGGGGATTTGGATCTGGGCGTCCCAGGTTCAACACCCCAATCGTTCTGATACAAATTTAAATATTGTTGAAAACGACCTAAAAATCCGAATACCCCCCCCCCCCCCCCCCCCCCACCCGCCCTCACCCCACACACACACCAAAAGAAGAAATGTGACAGTACTGTAACCGCACCCACTTAAAGATGCCTTTGAACGCACCTCCAGCAGAAGACATTTGAAAGTATAACTGCAAAATATGCTATATCCTTTTTTCAACAACGTGTTCAACACTGTTGAATCACTGTACTTTGTTTAACAGAATTAGCTGAAGAATTAACGCAACTTGTGCGTGACTTAATCTTATTTGTTATACTAGTGGGAAATATTAACTTTTAAGTAAAAACTAGCCTTCGCGTCTTCATTTGAATGGAGTTTAGCTTCGTTTTCAACATTATTTTAGTTATATCACGACGGCCAGTTCCCTCAACCATGTATTTCCCTGCTTTCTCGCACTGGTACTCAACATTCTTCTATACAACTGGCTACCTTTCCAGGAAGACTTCATACATTGACTTATGATGAAAGAGAAATGATGCTAGGTACGTTCACCTCACCCTCAGCATATTTTATGTTAAAACTAGCCTTCACGTCTTCATTTGAATAGAGTTCAGCTTCGTTTTCACCATTATTTCAGTTATATCACGGGGGCCAGTTTCTTCAACCATGTATTTCCCTGCGTTCTCGCACTGGTACTCAGCAGTGTTCCATGCAACTTGCTACCTTTTCAGGTAGACTACATAATTGACTTATGATGGAAAAGAAATGAACGTACCGTTCACCTCTTGCCAATCATCTAAATAAATCATCGTAACCCTTTTCCACTTGAAAACGCATCTTGGCTTATCTGCACAAAACGTCTATTATTATCTTTGTGTCAAAAGGCGATATTCGGCGTTGTGAGAAATTTATACGTTTGCCAATATATTTCAACTCTGTTGAATTAATGAACTTTATTTTATAGCAATGTTCCTTATCTTTGGTGATACAGTTTCGAAGTCGCATGACGTAGATTGGTTTTGTGAGAAAGGGTTAAGGAAGATAAAGGCTTTGTTTTGACGATTTTTGAAATTGTATGAATGTGCACCTGAGTCGCGTCAAGCGAGCTGGGGTCTTATTGCATCTGCGTACAATGAAGTCTCAGACGAGGCTGGACATCCACACAGCTTCACCAGAGCCTTCAAAATCCGTCATATAGTCATATATGCATCTTTTAACAAACAACTAGAACTGCTAGTCCCCATAGGTTGACGTTAAAATACCGTTATATGATCCGTTGAGGAGAGTCGTCAGATAGCGTCTGTTGACACGGGTATGTTTTGTCATTTCATCTATGTGTTTATTTTTCTAGCTACTCGTAGCCTGTTTCTACTATAGATTAAGGATTTTATTTGGACAGCATCCGGGACTTCATGAATTTGTAGAAGATGCACAAAGATGCACAAAGATGCACGCTGATCTTGTTCTTCATATAACAAACAGAGAGTATCCTGTATAAGAAGCACACCGATCATGTTCTTGTTTTAATAAACTTACCAATAACATGTAGAAAGATGCAGCTGATCCTGTTCTTCATGTATCCAAATAATGAGGATTCTGTAGAAACTATGCACACTGATCTTGTTATTCTTTGAAACAAACAGACGAGGATCATGTAGAAAGAATCACACCCAATCTTATTCTTCTTTTAATAAACTTACAAGAACCTGTAGAAAGATGCACGCTGATCCTGTTCTTCGTGTATCAAATAAGTGAGATCCTGTAGAAAGATTCACACTGATCTTGTTCATCTAGTAACAAATAAAGTGGACCCTGTAGAAAGAAGCACACCGATCATGTTCTTCTGTTAATAAACTTTAAAGAACCTGTAGTGAAAAGATGCACGCTGATCTTGTTCTTCTTGTATCAAATAATGAGGATCCTGTAGAAAGATGCACGTTGATATTTTTTACTTGTAAAACACACAGATAATCTTTTAGATCTTCTTCTTGTATCTAACATAGGGGATCTTGTAGAAGATGCTCACTGATCTTTTTCTTATTTTAACTAACAGAAGGGATCTGTAAAAGAGGCCCACTGATCTTGTTCTTCTTTTAACTAACAAGAGCGGGATCTTATAGAAGAGGCCAACTGATCTTGTTCTTCTCTTAACTTACAGAGAGGATCTTATAGAAATAGGCCAACTGATCTTGTTTGTCTTTTAACTAACAGAAGGGATCTTGTATAAAGAGGCCCACTGATCTTGTTCTTCTTTTATTTAACAGAGTGGATCTATAGAAAGAGACGCACTGATCTTGTTCTTCTTTTATATAACAAAGAGGATATTGTAGAAAGAGGCCCACTGATCTTGTTCTTCTTTTAACTAGCAGAGGGGATCTATAGAAAGAGGCGCACTGATCTTGTTCTTCTTTTAACTAACAGAGAGGATCTTGTAAAAAGAGGCCCACTGATCTTGTTCTTTTTTTAACTAACAGAGAAGATCTATAGAAAGAGACGCACTGATCTTGTTCTTCTTGTATATAACAAAGAGGATATTGTAGAAAGAGGCGCACTGATCTTGTTCTTCTTTTAACTAGCAGAGGGGATCTATATAAAGAGGCGCACTGATCTTGTTCTTCTTTTAACTAACAGAGAGGATCTTGTAGAAAGAGGCCCACTGATCTTGTTCTTCTTTTCACTTACAGAGAGGATCTTGTAGAAAGAGAAGCAATGATCTTGTTCTTCTTTTAACTAACAGAGAGGATCTTATAGAAAGAGGACCACTGATCTTTTTCTTCGTGTAACTAACAGAGAGGATATTGTAGAAAGAGGCCCCCTGATCTTGTACGTCTTTTAACTAACAGAGGGGATCTTGTAGAAAGAGAAGCACTGACCTTGTACTTCTTTTAACTAACAGAGAGGATACTGTAGAAAGAGAACCACTGATCTTGTTCTTCTTTTAACTAACACAGGGGATCTTGCAGAAAGAGGCCCACTGATCTTGTTCTTCTTATAATTAACAGAGAAGATCCTGTAGCAAGATGCACGCTGATCTTGTTCTTCTTTTAACAAACATATATGATCATGTAGAAAGATGCACGCTGATCTTGTTCTTCTTGTAACAAACAGAGAGAGTCCTGTAGAAAGACGCACATTGATATTGTTTTTCTTGTATCAAACAGAGAGGATCCTGTAGAAAGAAGCATACTGATCATGTTATTCTTGTTACAAACAGAGAGGATGATGTAGAAAGATACACACTGATCTTATACTTCATGTAACAAACATAGAGGATGATGTAGAAAGATGCAAGCTGATCTGGTTATTCTTGTTTCAAACAGAGAGGATGATGTAGAAAGATACACACTGATCTCATACTTCTTGTTTCAAACAGAGATGATTATGTAGAAAGATGCACGCTGATCTTGTTCTTCATGTTTCAAACAGAGAGGATGATGTAGAAAGATGCACGCTGATCTTGTCCTTCTTGTAACAAACAGAGAAGATGATGTAAAAAGATGCACGCTGATATTGTTATTCTTGTAACAAACAGAGAGGATCCTGTAGAAAGATGCACGCTGAACTTGTTCATCTTCTTAAAATCAGAGAGGGTCCTATAGAAAGAGGCGCACTGATCTTGTTCTTCTTTTAACTAACAGAGAGGATCTTGTAGAAAGAGGCCCACTGATCTTGTTCTTCTTTTAACTAACAGAGAAGATCTATAGAAAGAGAAACAATGATCTTGTTCTTCTTTCAACTTACAGAGAGGATCTTGTAAAAAGAGAAGCAAAGATCTTGTTCTTCTTTGAACTAACAGAGAGGATCTTATAGAAAGAGGACCACTGATCTTGTTCTTCTTGTAACTAACAGAGAGGATCTTGTAGAAAGAGGCCCACTGATCTTGTACGTCTTTTAACTAACAGAGGGGATCTTGTAGAAAGAGAAGCACTGACCTTGTACTTCTTTTAACTAACAGAGAGGATACTGTAGAAAGAGAACCACTGATCTTGTTCTTCTTGTAACGAACAGAGGGGATCTTGTAGAAAGACGCCCACTGATCTTGTTCTTCTTTTAACTTACAGAGAGGATCTATAGAAAGAGGCGCACTGATCTTGTTCTTCTTTTAAATAACACAGGGGATCTTGCAAAAAGAGGCCCACTGATCTTGTTCTTCTTATAATTAACACAGAAGATCCTGTAACAAGATGCAAGCTGATCTTGTACTTCTTTTAATAAACATATATGATCATGTAGAAAGATGCACGCTGATCTTGTTCTTCTTGTAACAAACAGAGAGAGTCCTGTAGAAAGACGCACATTGATATTGTTTTTCTTGTATCAAACAGAGAAGATCCTGTAGAAAGAAGCATACTGATCATGTTATTCTTGTTACAAACAGAGAAGATGATGTAGAAAGATACACACTGATCTTATACTTCATGTAACAAACATAGAGGATGATGTAGAAAGATGCAAGCTGATCTGGTTATTCTTGTTTCAAACAGAGATGATGATGTAGAAAGATACACACTGATCTCATACTTCTTGTTTCAAACAGAGAGGATTATGTAAAAAGATGCACGCTGATCTTGTTCTTCATGTTTCAAACAGAGAGGATGATGTTGAAAGATGCACGCTGATCTTGTCCTTCTTGTAACAAACAGAGAAGATGATGTAAAAAGATGCACGCTGATATTGTTATTCTTGTAACAAACAAAGAGGATCATGTAGAAAGATGCACGCTGAACTTGTTCATCTTCTTAAAATCAGAGAGGGTCCTATAGAAAGAGGCGCACTGATCTTGTTCTTCTTTTAACTAACAGAGAGGATCTTGCAGAAAGAGGCCCACTGATCTTGTTCTTCTTTTAACTAACAGAGAAGATCTATAGAAAGAGAAGCACTGATCTTGTACTTCTTTTAACTAACAGAGAGGATCTTGTAGAAAGAGAAGAAATGATCTTGTTCTTCTTTTAACTAACAGAGAGGATCTTGTAGAAAGAGAACCACTGATCTTGTTCTTCTTGTAACTAACAGAGGGGATCTTGTATAAAGGGGCCCACTGATTTGGTTCTTATTTTAACTAACAGAGTGGATCTATAGAAAGAGACTCACTGATCTTGTTCTTCTTTCAAATAACAGAGAGGATCTTGTAGAAAGAGACGCACTGCTCTTGTTCTTCTTTTAACTAACAGAGAGGATCTTGTAGAAAGAGAACCACTGATCTTGTTCTTCTTGTAACTAACAGAGGGGATCTTGGATAAAGAGGCCCACTGATTTGGTTCTTATTTTAACTAACAGAGTGGATCTATAGAAAGAGACTCACTGATCTTGTTCTTCTTTCAAATAACAGAGAGGATCTTGTAGAAAGAGACGCACTGATCTTGTTCTTCTTTTAACTAACAGAGAGGATCTTGTAGAAAGAGGACCACTGATCTTGTTCTTCTTGTAACGAACAGAGGGGATCTTGTAAAAAGAGGCCCACTGCTCTTGTATTTCTTTTAACTAACAGAAAGGATCTTGTAGAAAGAGTCGCACTGATCTTGTACTTCTTTTAACTAACAGAGAGAATCTTGTAGAAAGAGAACCACTGATCTTGTTCTTCTTGTAACTAACAGAGGGGATCTTGTAGAAAGAGGCGCACTAATCTTGTACTTCTATTAACTAACAGAGGGGATCTATAGAAAGAGGGGCACTGATCTTGTTCTTCTTTTAACTAACATAGGAGATCTTGTATAATGAATCCCACTGATTTTGTTCTTCTTTTAATTGACAGAGAAGAGGTTGTAGCAAGATGCACGTTGATCTTGTTCTTCTTTTAACAAACATATATGATCCTGTAGAAAGACGAAAATCGATATTGTTTTTCTTGTATCATACAGAGAGGATCCTGTAGAAATATGTACGCTGATCTTGTCTTTCTTGTAACAAACAGAGATGATCGTGTAGAAAGAAGCATACTGATCATGTTATTCTCGTTTCAAACAGAGAGGATGGGAGGATGATGTAGATAGATACACACTGATCTTATACTTCTTGTTTCAAACATCGAGGATGTTGTAGAAAAATGCACGCTGATCTTGTTCTTCATGTTTCAAACAGAGTGGATGATGTAGAAAGATGCACGCTGATCTTGTTCTTCTTGTAACAAACAGAGAGGATGATGTAGAAAGATGCACGCTGATCTTGTTCTTCATGTTTCAAACAGATAGGATGATATAGAAAGATGCACGCTGATCTTGTTCTTCTTGTAACAAACAGAGATGATGATGTAGAAAGATGCACGCTGAACTTGTTCTTCATGTTTCAAACAGAGAGGATGATGTAGAAAGATGTACGCTGATCTTGTCCTTCTTGTAACAGACAGAGAGGATGATGTAGAAAGATGCACGCCGATCTTGTTCTTCTTGTAACAAACAGAGAGGATAATGTAAAAAGATGCACGCTGATCTTGTTCTTCTTGTAACAAACAGAGAGGATGATGTAGAAATATGCACTCTGATCTTGTTCTACTTGTAAAAACAGAGAGGATGATATAGAAAGATGCACGCTGATCTTGTTCTTCTTGTAACATACAGAGAGGATGATGGAGAAAGATGCGAGCTGATCTTTTTCTTCTTGTAACAAACATAGAGGATGATGTAGAAAGATGCACGCTGATCTTGTTATTATTGTAACAAACAGAGAAAGTCCTTTAGAAAGATGCACATTGATATTGTTTTTCTTGTATCAAACAGAGAGGATCCTGTAGAAGGATGCACGCTGATCTTCTCCTTCTTGTAACAAACAGAGAAAGTCCTTTAGAAAGATGCACATTGATATTGTTTTTCATGTAACAAACAGAGATGATCGTGTAGAAAGAAGCATACTGATCTTGTTATTCTTGTTTCAAACAGAGAGGATGATGTAGAAAGATACACACTGATCTTATACTTCTTGTTTCAAACAGAGAGGATGATGTAGAAAGATGCACGCTGAACTTGTTTTTCTTGTAACAAACAGAGATAATGATGTAGAAAGATGCACGCTGATCTTGTTCTTCTTATAACAAACAGAGAGGATGATGTAAAAAGATGCACGCTGATCTTGTTCTTCTTGTAACAAACAGAGAGGATCCTGTTGAAAAAAGCATACTGATCATATTATTCTTGTTTCAAACAGAGAGGATGATGTAGAAAGATGCATGCTGATCTTGTTATTCTTGTTTCAAACAGAGAGGATGCACGCTGATTTATTCTTCTTGTAACAAACAGAAAGATCATGTAGAAATATGCTCGCTTATATTGTTATTAATGTAACAAACAGAGAGGATCGTGTAGAAAGATGCATGCTGATATTGTTCTTGTTGTAACAAACAGAAAGAATCCTCTAGAAGGATGCACGCTGATATTGTTATTCTTGTAACAAACAGAGATGTAGAGGATCCTTTTGAAAGATGCATGCTGATCTTGTTATTCCTTTAACTAACAGAGAGGATCTTTTAGAAAGATGCACACTGATATTCTTATTCTTGTAACAAACAGAAAGGATCCTGTAGAAAGATGCATGCTGATATTGTACTACTTGTAACAAACAGAGGATCATGTAGAAATATGTCAGCTGATCTTGTTATTCTTGTTTCAAACAGAAAGGATATTGTAGAAAGATTCACGCTGATATTCTGATATGTTCGTACTTCTCGTAACCAACAGAGAGGAATCTGTGGAAAGATGCACGCTGAACTTGTTCTGTTTCTAAAAATCAAAGAGGATCCTATAGAAAGAAGCTAACTGATATTGTTCTTCTTTTAACAAACAGAGAGGATCATGTTGAAAGATCTACCCCGATCTTGTCCATAATGTAACAAACAGAGAGGATTCCGTAGGAAGATGCATGCTGATCCTGTTCTTCTTGAAACAAACAGAGAGGATCATGTAGAAAGATGCACGTTCATCTTGTTATCATTGTAACAAACGGAGAGGATCGTGTATAAAGATGTACGCTGATCTTGTCCTTCTTGTAACACACAGAGAGAAACGTGTAGAAAGATGCTTCGCTGATCTTGTCCTTCTTATAACAAACGAAGAGGACTATGTAGAAAGATGCACGCTGATCTTGTTCTTCTTGTATCAAACAGAGAGGAGAGCTGATCTTGTTCTTCTTGTATCAAACAGAAAGGATCCTGTAAAAAGATGAACGTTACTCTTGTTATTCTTATAACAAACGGAGAGGACTATGTAGAAAGATGCACGCTGATCTTGTTCTTCTTATAACAAACAGAGAGGATTATGTAGACAGATGCACGCTAATCTTGTTCTTATTGTAACACACAGAGAGGATCCTGTAGAAAGGTGCTAGCTTAACTAGTTCCTCTTGTAACAAACAGAGAGGATCATGTAGAAAGGGTAACCACAGTTTACATTTCAAAAAAGCTTTGTGACGGTAGGTATCATGTTAAAGAAGTAACCCTTTTCCACTTGAAAACGCATCTTGGCGTATCTGCACAAAACGTCTATTATTATCTTTGTTTCAAAAGGTGAAATTCGTCGTTGTGAGAAATTTCTACTTTTGCCAAAATATTTTAACTCTGTTGAATAAATGAACTTTACTTTATAGCAATTTTCGTTATCTTTGGTGATACAGTTTCGAAGTCGCATGCCGTAGATTGGTTGTGTGAGAAAGGATTATGCAAGATAAGGGCTTTGTTTTGACGATTTTTGAAATTGTATGAATGTGCACCTGAATCGCATCAAGCGAGCTAGAGTTTTTATTGCATCTGCGTTCAATAAAGTCTCAGATGAGGCTGGACATCCACACAGCCTAACCAGAGCCTTCAAAATCCGTCTACACGTAATATAGTCATATATGCATGTTTTAACAAACAACTAGAACTGTAGCCCTATTCATCTATTGAGGAGAGTCATCATATGGCGTCTGTTTCGTTGAAAGAGTTTGGTTTGTCATTTATTTAATGGTATAACAGTCTGATCTGTTATCAGGTCTATAACCTGTGTTTGTTTTATTTTAAATATTTCAGCCGCGTCTGACATTTCGGGCATCTACATGTGTGAACAGCAAAGACCCAGATGAACATCTTCATACGCACAGTTTCACCATTGTCTCAAGTAGCGTCTGTACGTTAACTACTAGTATATATTAATATATTAAATATATGTTTGAACCGGCTATATCGATGGTGGGTCTTAATCAGCATACATACATCGTCTGACACATAACAACTGGTCGTACATGTATAACACTTCTAGTTGTATAAACACGTATATTTAAACTTTTCCCACGTACAGCAAAAATTCAGCAGACGATTTAAATGTTATAGGCAAAAACATAACAATTCTCTTTAACAGAGGAGACAAACATTGAAAGGGTAAATAAACCATTGTGAAGTCGCGTATGAGTCACCGGTTATATTTGGGAAGCACTCTGCAATGCGCAGTGTGATCTTGCTCTGCACCGTTCGACAATGAGTCTAAGAATGTTTTAAGAAACTTCTGTATTTGGATCCCTAGTATGAATGCTTAGGCATGTATATTACAATGAGTCTAAGAATGTTTTAAGAAACTTCTGTACTTGGATCCCTAGTATGAAAGCACAGGCATGTATTTTTCCAATCCGTAAACGACGATAAGTAAGCGTCGGGGATTGGCAACTGGGCGTCACAGGTTCAATCCACCAGTCGCTCTGATAGAAATTAAAACAATGTTGAAAACGACATAAAAATCCGAAAGTATAGCTGCAAAATGTGCCTCATCCTTTTTTCCACAACGTTTTCAACTCTATTGAATAACTGTACTTTGTTTAACAGAATTTGCTGATGAATTAACGCGACTTGTGTGTGACCTAATCGAAATGTGTAATACTAATGGGAAATATTAACTTTCATGTAGAAACTAGCCTTCGCGTCTTCATTTGAATGGAGTTCAGCTTCGTTTTCAACATTATTTCAGTTATATCACGGGGCCCAGTTTCCTCAACCATGTATTTCCCTGCTTTCTCACACTGGTACTCAACATTATTCCATACAACTGGCTACTTTTCCAGGTAGACTTCATACATTGACTAATGATGGAAGAGAAAGATGCTAGGTACGTTCCCCTCTTGCCAATCATCTGAATAAAGGAACGGCCGAGTCGGGGTTCTAACTCGCAGCCCTATGGTTGATAGAAAACGTTCTAACTTGCGATCCCTTCGTTAGAGCTAGTTGTAACAAACTGATCTATCGCTGCTCGACTTTAAGAGGTTTTCTATGTAAATAAAGATTTGAGTGTGCATGTATCTTATCTGATCCAAAGGCATAATATTTGTCATTGAAATGTATAAAGTTGCAAAAAACAATCCTATTGCTGTAACAATGGTATATACCCTTTACCACTTGCAGACACAGTATGTAAAGCACAATTATTTATAATAGCTGAAATCACTGAAGCAAAGGAAGAAATTGCTCATAGTGAGCACTTTCTCTTTTTGCAAAAATGATTTCAAAAGCTGTCTACTTCATATCCGTCTCATGTGGGCAATGGTTAAATCCGTGCATTACAGAACAGATTTAAGTTGCATACCTCAGGGTAAGGGTTAACACAGTATACATTCCAAAAAGACCTTGTGATAATATCAAGTTAAAGAAGTAACCCTTCTCCACTTGAAAAAGGAATCTCGGCGTATCTGCACAAAACGTCTATTATTATCTTTGTGTCAAAATGGAAATTCGTCGTTGTGAGAAATTTCTACTTTTGCCAAAATATTTCAACGCTGTTGATTTGATTTATTTTATTTTATAGCAATGTTCCTTATCTTTGGTGATACAGTTTCGAAGTCGCATGACGTAGATTGGTTGTGTGAGAAAGGTTTAAGCAAGATAAGGGCTTTGTTTTGAAGATTTTTGAAATTGTATGATCGTGCACCTGAGTCGCGTCAAGCGAGCTGGGGTCTTATTGCATCTGCGTACAATAAAGTCTCAGACGAGGTTGGACATCAACACAGCTTCACCAGAGCCTTCACAATCCGTCTACACGTAATAATAGTCATATATACATCTTTTAATAAAAAAAACTAGAACTGTATCCCTATTAGGTTGACTTCAAAATACCGTTATATGATCCATTGAGGAGAGTCGTCAGAAAGCGTCTGTTTGAAAGGGGTTGTTTTGTCATTTCATAATGTGTTTATTTTTCTACGTATAACTCGAAGCCTGTTTCCACTATAGATTAGGATTTTTATTTGGACCGCATCCGGGGTTCATGATATTGTAGAAAGATGCACAAAGATGCACGCTGATCTTGTTGTTCATATAACAAACAGAGAGGATC
The DNA here is from genome assembly GCA_031761405.1 of Serripes groenlandicus. Taxonomy (NCBI): domain Eukaryota; kingdom Metazoa; phylum Mollusca; class Bivalvia; order Cardiida; family Cardiidae; genus Serripes; species Serripes groenlandicus. The sequence goes on along the minus strand of JASEVX010000203.1, from coordinate 15,654 downwards.
CTGTAGAAAGAAGCACAACGATCTTGTTTTTCTTTTAATAAACTTACAAGAACCTGTAGAAGGATGCACGCTGATCCTGTCTTTATTGTATACAATAATGAGGATCATGTAGAAAGATGCACACTGATCTTTTTCTTCTTGTAACAAACATGGAGGATCCTGTAGAAAGAATCACACCGATCTTGTTCTTCTTTTAATAAACTTACAAGAACCCGTAGAAAGATGCACGCTGATCCTGTTCTTCTTGTATCAAATAATAAGGATCCTGTATAAAGATGCACGCTGATCTTTTTCTACTTGTAACACACAAAGAGGATCTTTTAGATGGTCTACTTGTATATAACAGAAGGGATCTTGTAGAAATATGCTCACTGATCTTGTTCTTCTTTTTACTAGCAGAGGGGATCTGTAGAAAAAGGCCCACTGATCTTGTTCTTCTTTTAACTAACAGAGGGGATCTTATAGAAAGAGGCAAACTGATGTTGTTCTTCTTTTAACTAACAAAAGGGATCTTATAGAATTAGGCCAACTGATCGTGTTCGTCTTTTAACTAACACATATGATATAGTAGAAAGAGGCCAACTGATCTTGTTCTTCTTTAAACTAACAGAGGGGATCTATAGAAATAGGCGCACTTATCTTGTACTTCTTACAGGGATCTTATAGAATTAGGCCAACTGATCGTGTTCGTCTTTTAACTAACACATATGATATAATAGAAAGAGGCCAACTGATCTTGTTCTTCTTTAAACTAACAGAGGGGATCTATAGAAATAGGCGCACTTATCTTGTACTTCTTTTAACTAACAGAGGGGATCTTGTATAAAGAGGCCAACTGATCTTGTTCTTCTTTTATCTAACAGAGTGGATCTATAGAAAGAGACGCACTGATCTTGTTATTCTTTTAACTAACAGAGAGGATCTTGTAGAAAGAGGACCACTGGTCTTGTTCTTCTTTTAACTATAAGAGGGGATCTTTAGAAAGAGGCGTACTGATCTTGTTCTTCATTTAACTAACAGAGAGGATCTTGTACAAAGAGAACCACTGATCTTGTTCTTCTTTTAACTAACAGAGTGGATCTATAGAAAGAGAAGCACTGATCTTGTCTTTCTTTTAACTAACAGAGATAATCTTGTAGAAAGAGAAGCACTGATCTTGTTCTTCTTTTGACTAACAGAGAGGATCTTGTAGAAAGAGAACCACTGATATTGTTCTTCTTGTAACAAACAGAAGGGATCTTGTAGAAAGAGGCTCACTGATCTTGTACTTCTTTTAACTAACAGAGGGGACCTTGTAGAAAGAGGCGCATGATTTTGTACTTCTTTTAACTAACAGAGAGGATCTTGTAGAAAATGAACCACTGATATTGTTCTTCGTGTAACTAACAGAGGGGATCCTGTAGAAAGAGGCCAACTGATCTTGTACTTCTTTTAACTAACAGAGAGGACCTTGTAGAAAGAGGCGCACTGATCTTGTACCTATTTCAACTAACAGACGGGGCCTTGTTAAAACAGGCGCACTTATCTTGTACTTCTTTTAACTAACAGAGAGAATCTTGTAGAAGGAGGCCCACTGATCTTGTACTTCTTTTAACTTACATAGGGGATCTTGTAGAAAGAGGCCCACTAATCGTGTTTTTAATTTAATTAACAGAGAAGATCTTGTAGCAAGATGCACGCTGATCTTGTTCTTCTTGTAACAAACAGAGAGAGTCCTGTAGATAGGTGCACGCTGATCTTGTTCTTCGCGTAACGATCAGAGAGAGTCCTGTAGAAAGACGCACATTGATATAGTTCTTCTTCTAACAAACAGAGAAGATCCTGTAGATAGATGTACGCTGATCTTGTCCTTCTTGTTTCAAACAGAGAGGAGGATGTAGAAAGATGCACGCTGATCTAGTTGTTCTTGTAACACACAGAGAGGACCCTGTAAAAAGAGCTCCACTGATCTTGTACTTCTTTTAACTAACAGAAGGGACCTTGTAGAAAGAGGCGCACTGATCTTGTACTTCTTTTAACTAACAGAGGGGACTTTGTAGAAGGAGGCGCACTATTCTTGTACTTCTTTTAACTAACAGAGAGGATCTTGTAGAAAGTGGCCCACTGATCTTGTACTTCTTTTAACTAACAGAGGGGATCATGTAGAAAGATACACACTGATCTTGTTATCCTTGTAACAAACAGAGAGGATCCTGAAGAAAGATGCATACTGATCTTGTTCTTTCTGTAACAAACAGAAAGGATCTTGTTGAAAGATGCACATTGATCTTGTTATTCTTGTAACAAACTGTAAGGATCCTGTAAAAAGATGCACGCTGATCTAGTTCCTCTTGTAACAAACAGAAAGAATCCTGTTGAAAGATGCACGCTGATCTTGTTATTCTTCTAGCAAACAGTGACGATCCTGTAGAAAGATGCATACTGATCGTATTCTTCTTGTAACAAGCAGAGAGGATTCCGTTGAATAATGTACGCTAATCTTGTTCTTCTCGTGACAAACTATGAGGATCCTTTAGAAAGATGCACGCTGATATTCTTATTCATGTAACAAACAGAGATGATCCTGTGGAAAGATGCACGCTGATCCTGTTCTTCTTCTAAATATCAGAGAGGGTCCTGTAGAAAGATGTAAACTGATATTGTTCTTCTTTTAACAAACAGAGAGGACTATGCAGAAAGCTGCACGCTGATCTTGTTCTTCTTGTAACAAACAGAGAAGATCCTGTAGAAAGACGCACGCTCTATCTTGTTCGTTTTGTTACTTACAGATAGGATTATGTAGAAAGATCTGGTTCTTCTTGTAACAAACAGAGAGGATCATGTAGAAAGGTGCAAGCTTATCTAGTTCCTCTTGTAACAAACAGAGAGGATCCTGTAGAAAGGTGCAAGCTTATCTAGTCCCCCTTGTAGAAAATGGTAAACACAGTATACATTTCAAAAAGGCATTTTGATAATATCATGTTAAAGAAGTAACCCTTTTCCACTTGAAAACGCATCTTGGCGTATCTGCTAAAAACTTCTATTATTATCTTTGTGTAAAAAAGGTGAAATTCGTCGATGTGAGAAATTTATACTTTTGCCACAATATTTCAACTCTGTTGAATTAATGAACTTTACTTTATAGCAATGTTCCTTATCTTTGGTGATACAGTTTCAAAGTCGCATGATTGGTTGTGTGAGAAAGGTTTGAGGAAGATAAGGTCTTTGTTTTGACGATTTTTGAAATTGTATGAACGTGTGCACTTGAGTCGCGTCAAGCGAGCTGGGGTCTTATTGCATCTGCGTACAATAAAGTCTCAGACGAGGCTGGACATCCACACAGCTTCACCAGAGCCTTCACAACCCGTCCACACGTAATTTAGTCATATATGCATCTTTTAACAGAACTGTAGCCCTATTCGGTTGACGTTAAAATACCGTTATATGATCCATTGAGGAGAGTCGTCAGAAAGCGTCTGTTTCTTTGAAAGGGTTTGTTTTATCATTTCTTAATGTGGTTTTTGTTTCTACGTATTACTCGTAGCCTGTTTCTACTATAACTTATGATTTTTATTTGGACCGCATCCGGGGTTCTTATTGATTAAATGCTTTGACATAATAAACGATTACAAATTACTGGGTATACACTGCAAGTTTTTGGTCAGAAGGTGGTTTTGTTCTATTTAACATATAGGCTTGCAGTAAACGCTAAGTCTCTGGAAGACTACTACTACTACTTTTACTACTACTCCTACTAATATTACTACAATTACACTGATACTAATGATAATAACAAACTTCTTCTTTTACTACTCCTAGTACTTCTATTACTACTTATACTACAAATGAAACTATACTTATAATTTTAAAATATAATAGTGATGCTACTACTACTACTACTGCTACTATTTCTACTACTATTTCTACTACTACTTCTATTATTACTACTACTATTAATATAATTAAACTGATAATAATAATAATCTACTTCTTCTACTACTACTAGTTTTTTTACTACTACTTCTACTACTAACACAAATTTACTTATAATTTAAAGATATAATAACGATTCTATAAAAAGATGCATGCTGATCTTGTTCTTATTGTATTAATTAGAGAAGATCATGTACAAAGATGCAGGCCGATCTTGCTCTTCTTTTAACGAACAGAAATAATGATGTAGAAAGGTGCACGCTTATCTTGTTCTTCTGGTAACAAACAGAGAGGATCCTGAACAAACATGCAGGCTGATCTTGTTCTTCTTTTAACGAACAGAAAGGATGATGTAGAAAGATGCACGCTGATCTCTGTCTTCTCGTAACAAACTAAAAAGATCATGTAGAAAGATGCAATCTGATATTGTTATCCTTGAAACAAACTGAGAAGATCATGTAGAAAGATGCACGCTGATCTTGTTACTCTTGTAAAAAACCGAAAGGATCCTGTGGAAAGGTGCACACTGGTCCTGTTCTTCTGGTAACAAACAGAGAGGATCCTTTAGAAAGATGCATGCTGATCTTGTTCTTCTCGTAACAAACAGAGAGGATCCTGTAGAAAGATGCATGCTGATATTTTCCTTCTTGTAACAAACAGAAAGGATCCTGTAGAAAGGTGCACGCTGATAGTGTTATTCTTGTAACAAACAGAAAGGATCCTGCAGAAAGATGCATGCTGATCTTGTACTACTTGTAAACAACAGAGAGGATCCTCTGCAAGATGCAAGCTGATACTGTTCTTCTCTTAACAAACAGAGAGGATCCTGTAGAAGATGCACGCTGATCTTGTACTACTTGTAACAACCAGAGAGGATCCTTTAGAAAGATGCACGCTGATCTAGTTCTTCTTGTAACAAACAAAAAGGATCTTGTAGAAACAGACATGCTGATATTGTTCTTGTTGTAACAAACAGAAAGGATCCTGTAGAAAGATGCATGCTGATATTGTTCTTGTTATAAGAATCAGAAAATATCCTGTAGAAAGATGCACACTGATAGTGTTCTTCTTGTAACAAACAGAAAGGATCCTGTAGAGAGATGCACGCTGATCTAGTTTTTCTTGTATCAAACAGAGAGGATCCTGTAGAAAGATGCATGCTGATATTGTTCTTTGTGTAACAAACAGAAAGGATCCTGTAGGAAGATGCACGCTGATATTGTTCTTATTGTAACAAACAGAAAGGATCCAGTAGAGAGATGCACGCTGATCTAGTTCTTCTTGTAACAAACAGACAGGATCATGTAGAAAGATGCATGCTGAAATTGTTCTTGTTGTAACAAACAGAGAGGATCCTGTATGAAGATGCATGCTGATATTGTTTTTATTGTAACAAACAGAAAGGATCCTGTAAAGAGATGCACGCTGATCTAGTTCTTCTTGTAACAAACAGACAGGATCATGTAGAATGATGCATGCTGAAATTGTTCTTGTTGTAACAGACAGAAAGGATCCTCTAGAAAGATGCACCCTAATAGTGTTATTCTTGTAACAAACAGAGATGTAGAGCATCCTTTTGAAAGATGCATGCTGATCTTGGTATTCTTTTAACGAACAGAAAGGATCTTGTAGAAAGATGCATGCTGATCTTGTACTACTTGTAACAAACAGAGAGGATCCTGTAGAAAGATTCAAGCTGATCTTGTTCTTCTTTTAACAAACAGGGAGGATCCTGTAGAAAGATGCATGCTGATCTTGTACTACTTGTAACAAACAGAGAGGATCCTGTAGAAAGATGCACGCTGATCTAGTTCTACTTGTAACAAACAGAGAGGATCAAGTAGAAAGATGCACGCTGATTTACTTCTTCTTGTAACAAACAGAAAGGATCATGTAGAAATATGCTCGCTTATATTGTTATTATTGTAACAAACAAAGAGGATCGTGTAGAAAGATGCACGCTGATAGTGTTCTTGTTGTAAAAAACAGAAAGGATCCTCTAGAAGGATGCACGCTGATATTGTTATTCTTGTAACAAACAGAGATGTAGAGGATCCTTTTGAAAGATGCATGCTGATCTTGTTATTCCTTTAACTAACAGAGAGGATCTTGTAGAAAGATGCACACTGATATTCTTATTCTTGTAACAAACAGAAAGGATCCTGTAGAAAGATGCATGCTGATCTTGTACTACTTGAAACAAACAGAGAGAATCATGTAAAAAGATGTCAGCTGATCTTGTTATTCTTGTTTCAAACATAAATGATATTGTGAAAGATGCATGCTGATCTTGTTATTCTTGTAACAAACAGAAAGGATCATGTAGAAAGATTCATGCTGATATTCTCATTCTTGTAACAAACAGAAAGAAGCTTGTAGAAAGATGCACGCTGATATTGTTATTCTTGTAACAAACAGAGAGGATCCTGGAGAAAGATGCACGCTGATATTCTTATGCTTGTAACAAACAGAAAGGATCTTGTAGAAAGATGCATGCTTATCTTGTACTACTTGTAACAAACAGAGAGGATCCTGTAAAATGATGCAAGCTGATCTTGTTCAACTTTTAACAAACATGGAGGATCCTGTAGACAGATGCATGCTGATCTTGTACTACTTGTAACAAACAGAGAGTATCCTGTAGAAAGATGCACGCTGATCTAGTTCTTCTTGTAACAAACAGAGAGGAGCAAGTAGAAAGATGCACGCTGATCTACTTCTTCTTGTAACAAACAGAAAGGATCATGTAGAAAAATGCTCGCTGATATTGTTATTAATGTAACAAACAGAGAGGATCGTGTATAAAGATGCATGCTGATATTGTTCTTGTTGTAACACACAGAAAGGATCCTGTAGAGACATGCACGCTGATATTGTTAATCTTGTAACAAACAGAAAGGATCCTGTAAAAAGATGTACGCTGATATTGTTCTTCTTGTAACAAACAGAAAGGATCCTGTAGAGAGATGCACGCTGATATTGTTATTCTTGTAACAAACAGAAAGGATCCTGTCGAAAGATGTACGCTGATATTGTTCTTCTTGTAACAAACAGAAAGGATCCTCTAGAAAGATGCACGCTGATATTGTTATACTTGTAACAATAAGAAACGATCCTATAGAAAGATGCACGCTGATACTGTTATTCGTGTAACAAATAGAAAGGATCCTGTAGAAGGATGCACGCTGATATTGTTATTCTTGTAACAAACAGAAAGGATCCTGTAGAAATATGCACGCTGATATTGTTATTCTTGTAACAAACAGAAAGCTTCCTGTAAGAAGATGCACGCTGATATTCTAATTCTTGTAACAAACGGAGAGGATCCTGTAGAAAGATGCACGCTGGTATTGTACTACTTGTAACAAACAGAGAGGATTCTGTAGAAAGATGCATACTGATATTGTTCTTGTTGTAACAAACATAGCAGTTCATGTAGCAGGATGCACACTGATCTAGTTCTTCTGGTAAGAAACAGAAAGGATCCTGTAGAGAGACGCACGCTGATATTGTTATTATTGTAACAAACAGAGAGGATCGTGTAGAAAGATGCATGCTGATATTGTTCTTGTTGTAACAAACATAGCGGTTCATGTAGCAAGATGCACACTGATCTAGTTCTTCTTTTATTTAACAGAAAGGATCCTGTAGAAAGATGCATGCTGATATTGTTCTTCTCGTATCAAACAGAGAGGATCCTGTAGCAAAATGCACGATGATCTTGTTCTTCTTTTAACGAACAAAGAGGATCCTGTAGCAAGATGCAAGCTGATCTTGTTCTTCTTTTAACGAACAAAGAGGATCCTGTAGAAAGAAGCACACTGATCCTGTTCTGCTTTTAATGAACATACATGAAATTGTAGCAATATGCACGCTGATCTTGTTCATCTTTTAATAAACAAACATGATATTGTAGAAAGATGCACACTGATCTTGTTCTTATTGTAACAAACAGAAAGAATCCTGTAGAAAGAAGCACAATGATCTTGTTCTTCTTTTAATGAACATACATGAACCGGTAGAAAGCTGCACGCTAATCTTGTTATTCTTGTATAAAATAAAGAGGATCCTGTAAAAAGATGCACGCTGATCTTGTTCTTCTTGTAACAAACAGACAGGATATTCTAAAATTATGCATGCTGGTCTAGTTCATGTTGTAACACACATACAGGATCATGTAGAAAGATGCAAGCTGATCTTAATCTTCTTGTATCAAACAGAGAGGATAATGTAGAAATATGGACGCTTATCTAGTTCCTCTTATAACAAACAGATAGGAACCTGTAGAAAGATGCACTCTGATCTTGTTATTCTTGTAAGAATCAGAGAGGGTCCTGTAAAAAGATACAAGCTGATCTTTTTCATATTTTAACAATCAGAGAGGGTCTTGTAGAAAGATGTAAGCTGATCTTGTTCCTTCTGTAACCAATGGATAGGATCATAGAGAAAGATGTACGCTGATCTTGTCCATGTTGTAACACACAAAGAGGATCATGTAGAAAGATGCAAGCTGATCTTGTCCATGTTGTAACACACAAAGAGGATCATGTAGAAAGATTCCAGCTGATCTTGTCCATGTTGTAACACACAAAGAGGATCATGTAGAAAGATGTACGCTGATCTTGTCCATGTTGTAACACACAAAGAGGATCATAGAGAAAGATGTACGCTGATCTTGTCCATGTTGTAACGCACAAAGAGGATCATAGAGAAAGATGTACGCTGATCTTGTCCATGTTGTAACACACAAAGAGGATCATGTAGAAAGATGTAAGCTGATCTTGTCCATGTTGTAACACACAAAGAGGATCATGTAGAAAGATGTAAGCTGATCTTGTCCATGTTGTAACACACAAAGAGGATCATGTAGAAAGATGCAAGCTGATCTTGTCCATGTTGTAACACACAAAGAGGATCATGTAGAAAGATGTAAGCTGATCTTGTCCATGTTGTAACACACAAAGAGGATCATGTAGAAAGATGTACGCTGATCTTGTCCATGTTGTAACACACAAAGAGGATCATGTAGAAAGATGCAAGCTGATCTTGTCCATGTTGTAACACACAAAGAGGATCATGTAGAAAGATGTAAGCTGATCTTGTCCATGTTGTAACACACAAAGAGGATCATGTAGAAAGATGTACGCTGATCTTGTCCATGTTGTAACACACAAAGAGGATCATGTAGAAAGATGTACGCTGATCTTGTCCATGTTGTAACACACAAAGAGGATCATGTAGAAAGATGTACGCTGATCTTGTCCATGTTGTAACACACAAAGAGGATCATGTAGAAAGATGTACGCTGATCTTGTCCATGTTGTAACACACAAAGAGGATCATGTAGAAAGATGTACGCTGATCTTGTCCATGTTGTAACACACAAAGAGGATCATGTATAAAGATGTACGCTTATATTGTCCATGTTGTAACACACAAAGAGGATCATGTAGAAAGATGTACGCTGATCTTGTCCATGTTGTAACACACAAAGAGGATCATGTAGAAAGATGTACGCTGATCTTGTCCATGTTGTAACACACAAAGAGGATCATGTAGAAAGATGCAAGCTGATCTTGTCCATGTTGTAACACACAAAGAGGATCATGTAGAAAGATTCAAGCTGATCTTGTTATTCTTGTAAGAATCAAAGAGGGTCCTGTAAAAAGATGTACGCTGATCTTGTCCATGTTGTAACATACAGAGAGGAGCATGTAGAAAGATGCAAGCTGATCTTGTCCATGTTGGACCAAACAAAAAGGATCATGGAGAAAGATGCAAGCTGATCTTGTCCATGTTGCACCAAACATAAAGAATCATGGAGAAAGATAAACGCTGATCTTGTTCTTCTTGTAACAAACTGTGAGGATCCTGTAGAAAGATGCAAGTTTATCTTGTCCATGTTGCACCAAACAGAAAGGATCATGGAAAAAGATAAACGCTGATCTTGTTCTTCTTGTAACAATCAGAGAGGAACCTGTAGAAAAACGCACACTGGACTTGATCTTAGTATAACAAACAGAGATGATCCTGTAGAAAGATGCACGCTGATCTTTTTCTTCTTTATCTTGTAGAAAAATGCAGGCTGATCTTGTTCGTACTTCTCGTAACCAACAGAGAGGAATCTGTGGAAAGATGCACGCTGAACTTGTTCTGCTTCTAAAAATTAAAGAGGGTCCTATAGAAAGATGCTAACTGATAATGTTCTTCTTTTAACAAACAGAGAGGATCATGTTGAAAGATCTACCACGATCTTGTCCATCATGTAACAAACAGAGAGGATTCCGTAGGAAGATGCACGCTGATCCTGTTCTTCTTGAAACAAACAGAGAGGATCATGTAGAAAGATGCACGTTCATCTTGTTATCATTGTAACAAACGGAGAGGATCGTGTATAAAGATGTACGCTGATCTTGTCCTTCTTGTAACAAACGGAGAGAAACGTGTAGAAAGATGCTTCGCTGATCTTGTCCTTCTTATAACAAACGGAGAGGACTATGTAGAAAGATGCACGCTGATCTTGTTCTTCTTGTATCAAAAGAGAGGAGAGCTGGTCTTGTTCTTCTTGTAACAAACAGGGAGGATCCTGTATACAGATGAACGCTGATCTTGTCCATGTTGTAACACACAAAGAGAATCATGTAGAAAGATGCACGCTGATCTTGTTCTCTTTGTAACAAACAGAGAGAATCCTGTAGAAATATGCATGCTGATCTTGTTCTTCTTGTAACAAACAGAGAAGATCCTGTAGAAAGATGCACGCTGATCTTTTTCGTTTTGTAACATACAGAGAGGATTATGTAGACAGATGCACGCTGATCTTGTTCTTATTGTAACAAACAGAGAGGATCCTGTAGAAAGGTGCTCGCTTAACTAGTTCCTCTTGTAACAAACAGAGAGGATCATGTAGAAAGGGTAAACACAGTTTACATTTCAAAAAGCATTGTGATGGTAGGTATCATGTTAAAGAAGTAACCCTTTTCCACTTGAAAACGCATCTTGACGTATCTGCACAAAACGTCTATTATTATCTTTGTTTCAAAAGGTGAAATTCGTCGTTGTGAGAAATTTCTACTTTTGCCACAATATTTTAACTCTGTTGAATAAATGAACTTTACTTTATAGCAATTTTCGTTATCTTTGGTGATACAGTTTCGAAGTCGCATGCCGTAGATTGGTTGTGTGAGAAAGGATTATGCAAGATAAGGGCTTTGTTTTGACGATTTTTGAAATTGTATGAATGTGCACCTGAATCGCATCAAGCGAGCTAGAGTTTGTATTGCATCTGCGTTTAATAAAGTCTCAGATGAGGCTGGACATCCACACAGCCTAACCAGAGCCCTTCAAAATCCGTCTACACGTAATATAGTCATATATGCATCTTTTAACAAACAACTAGAACTGTAGCCCTATTCATCTATTGTGGAGAGTCATCATAAAGCGTCTGTTTCGTTGAAAGAGTTTGGTTTGTCATTATTTAATGGTATAACAGTCTGATCTGTTATCAGGTCTATAACCTGTGTTTGTTTTATTTTAAATATTTCAGCCGCGTCTGACATTTCGGGCATCTACATGTGTGAACAGCAAAGACCCAGATGAACATCTTCATACGCACAGTTTCACCATTGTCTCAAGTAGCGTCTGTACGTTAACTACTAGTATATATTAATATATTAAATATATGTTTGAACCGGCTATATCGATGGTGGGTCTTAATCAGCATACATACATCGTCTGACACATAACAACTGGTCGTACATGTATAACACTTCTAGTTGTATAAACACGTAGATTTAAATTTTTCCCACGTACAGCAAAAATTCAGCAGACGATTTAAATTATATAGGCAAAAACATAACAATTCTCTTTAACAGAGGAGACAAACATTGAAAGGGTAAATAAACCATTGTGAAGTCGCGTATGAGTCACCGGTTATATTTGGGAAGCACTCTGCAATGCGCAGTGTGATCTTGCTCTGCACCGTTCGACAATGAGTCTAAGAATGTTTTAAGAAACTTCTGTATTTGGATCCCTAGTATGAATGCTTAGGCATGTATATTACAATGAGTCTAAGAATGTTTTAAGAAACTTCTGTACTTGGATCCCTAGTATGAAACCACAGGCATGTATTTTTCCAATCCGTAAACGACGATTAGTAAGCGTCGGGGATTAGCAACTGGGTGTCACAGGTTCAATCCCCCAATTGTTTTGATAGAAATGCGCAGTGTGATCTTGCTCTGCACCGTTCGACAATGAGTCTAAGAATGTTTTAAGAAACTTCTGTATTTGGATCCCTAGTATGAATGCTTAGGCATGTATATTACAATGAATCTAATAATGTTTTAAGAAACTTCTGTATTTGGATCCCTAGTATGAATGCATAGTGATGTTTTTTTCTAATCCGCAAACGACGATTGGTAAGCGTCGGGGATTTGGAACTGGGCGTCCCAGGATCAATTCCCCAATCGATCTGATACAAATTTAAATAATGTTGAATAAAAATCTGAATACCCCCCCCCCCCCCCCCCCCCCCCCCCCCCCCCCACACACACACAAATCACACACACCAAAAGAAAACAAGAAGAAATGTGACAGTACTGTAACCGCACCCACTTAAAGATGCCTTTGAACGTACCTCCAGCAGAAGACATTTGAAAGTATAGCTGCAAAATGTGCTATATCCCTTTTTCAACACCGTTTTTAACACTATTGAAGAACTGTACTTTGTTTTAACAGAATTTGCTGAAGAATTAACACAACTTGTGCGTGACCTAATCGAAATTTGTTATACTAGTGGGACATATTAACTTTTAAGTAAAAACTAGCCTTCGCGTCTTCATTTGAATGGAGTTTAGTTTCGTTTTCAACATTATTTCAGTTATATCACGACGGCCAGTTCCCTCAATCATGTATTTCCCTGCTTTCTCGCACTGGTACTCAACATTATTCTATACAACTTTCCTTTCCAATACCTTTCCAGGTAGTCTTCATACATTGAATAATGATGAAAGAGAAATGATGCTAGGTACGTTCACCTCTTGCCCAATAATCTTTTATATTAAAACTAGCCTTCACGTCTTCATTTGAATAGAGTTCAGCTTCGTTTTCAACATTATTTTAGTTATATCACGGGGGCCAGTTTCTTCAACCATGTATTTCCCTGCGTTCTCGCACTGATACCCAACAGTGTTCCATGCAACTGGCTACCTTTCCAGGTAGACTACACAAAGGACTAATGATGGAAGAGAAATGATGCTAGGTACGTTCACCTCTTGCCAATCATCTGAATAAATCATCGTAACCCTTTTCCACTTGAACACGCATCTTGGCGTATCTGCACAAAAGGTCTATTATTATCTTTGTGTCAAAAGGCGAAATTCGGTGTTGTGAGAAATTTATACGTTTGCCAAAATATTTCAACTCTGTTGAATTAATGAACTTTATTTTATAGCGATGTACCTTATCTTTGGTGATACAGTTTCGAAGTCGCATGACGCAGATTGGTTTTGTGAGAACGGGTTAAGCAAGATAAGGGCTTTGTTTTGTGAGAAAGGGTTAAGAAAAATCAGGGCTTTGTTTTGTGAGAAAGGGTTAAGCAAAATAAGGTCTTTGTTTTGACGATTTTTGAAATTGTATGAACGTACACCTGAGTCGCGTCAAGCGAGCTGGGGTCTTATTGCATCTGCGTACAATAAAGTCTCAGACGAGGCTGGACATCCACACAGCTTCATCAGAGCCTTCAAAATCCGTCTACACGTAATATAGTCATATATGCATCTTTTAACAAAAAACTAGAACTGTTGCCTCATTAATTTGACATCATATATACCAATATGACCCGTTGAGGAGAGTCGTCAGAAAGCGTCTGTGTTTTATTTAAAGGGTTTGCTTTGTCATTTCTTTAATGGTATATCAGACATAAAGAGGTAAACTGATCTGTTGTTCAGGTCCTTATCCTGTTTTTGTTTCATTTTAAATATTTCAACCGCGTCTGACGATTCGGCCATCTACATGTACGAACAGCAAAGAACCGGTTGAACATCTTCATACGCACAGTTTCACCATTTTCTCAAGTAGCGTCTTCACGTTAACTTCTAGTTTATATTAATTTATTTATTATATGTTTGAACCGGGTAAATCGATCTTGGTTCTTAATCAGCATACATACATCGTCTTACACATAAAAACTGGTCGTACATGTATAATACTTCTTGTTGTATAAACACGTACATTTAAACTTTTCCCACTTCAGCAGACGACTTAAATTATATAGGCACAAACATAACAATTCTCTTTAACAGAGGAGAGAAACATTGAATGGGTAAATAAACCATTGCGAAGTCGCGTATGAGTCTCCGGTTATATTTTGGAAGCATTCTGCAATGCGCAGCGTGATCTTGCTCTGCACCGTTCGACAATGAGTCTAATAGTGTTTTAAGAAACTTCTGTATTTGGATTCCTGGTATGAATGCATAGGCATGAATTTTTCCAAACCGTAAACGACGATTGGTAAGCGTCGGGGATTTGGAACTGGGCGTCCCAGGTTCAATCCCCCAATCGCTCTGATAGAAATTAAAACAATGTTGAAAACGACATGAAAATCCGAAAGTATAGCTGCAAAATGTACTGTAACCGCACCCACCTAAAGATACCTTTGAACGTACCTCCTGCAGAAGACATTTGAAAGTATAGCTGCAAGATGTGCTATATCCCTTTTTCCACAACGTTTTCAACACTATTGAATAACTGTACTTTTATTAACAGAATTATCTGAAGAATTAACGCATCTTGTGCGTGACCTAATCGAAATGTGTAATACTAGTGGGAAATATTAACTTTTATGTAAAAACTAGCCTTCGCGTCTTCTTTTGAATGGAGTTCAGCTTCGTTTTCAACATTATTTCAGTTATATCACGGGGCCCAGTTTCCTCAACCATGTATTTCCCTGCTTTCTCACACTGGTACTCAACATTCTTCCATGCAACTGGCTACCATTACAGGTAGATTACATACATTGACTAATGATGGAAGAGAAATGATGCTAGGTACGTTCACCTTTTGCCAATCATCTGAATAAATGCACGGCCGAGTCAGGGTTCTAACTCGCGGCCCTATGTTTGATAGAAAAAGTTCTAACTTGTGATCCCTTCGCTAATAGAGCTAGTTGTAACAAACTGATATATCGCTGCTCGACTGTAAGAGGTTTTCTATGTAAATAAATATATGATTGTGCATGTATCTTATCTGATCCGAAGACATAATGTTTGTCATTGAAATGTGTAATGTTGCCAAAAACAATCCTATTGCTGTAACAAAGGTATATACCCTTTACCACTTACAGACGCAGTATGTAAAGTATAATATTTTATAAATAGATGAAGTACTACTACTACTAGTACTAGTACTAGTACTACTACTACTACTTCTAATACTACTTCTACTACTACTACTACTACTACTACTACTACTACTACTACTACTACTACTACTACTAGTACTACTACTACTACTACTACTACTACTACTACTACTACTACTACTACTACTACTACTACTACTACTACTTCTACTACTACTACTACTACTACTACTACTACTACTACTATTACTACTTCTGCAAAGTTTATACACATTACCTATTAACGGGAAAAATATCGCCGTCTTCACCGTCCGTATTGCTATTACTACTACTACTACTACAACTACTTACTAAATACTACTTTTACTAATATTACTACTTCT